>OW240917.1:142773123-142797565 GCA_933207985.1 Pelobates cultripes
TTGATTCAATGTTCATCATTTCCTGTGTGAGAGGCTGTTAGTGGGCAGGTGGGAAATTATCCCTCCATTTCCTTTCCAGCCCCATGAACAGACACTAAAGAATCTGTGAGTTTTACATTATCTATAAGTGTACCTGCAGTTCACCATCAAGCACAGGAAGCTGACTGCTCGTGGTACTTGATAGATTTTCCAAAAAGTAGTAGAGAAAAACAAAATTGTTTGTGAGAAGTCTCCAGTTATTGATGAGTGTTTCATGATCACATTACATTCTTTTCATGAAGCATGTTTTAATATTTAACTTAATTTTTATACTTGTAAATAATGTGGTTATAAAAATTACACTACTGCTTTCTTATGTGAGTACTTTATGACCCCTAGAGGAGCAAGGTTACACCAAGACTAACATAACAACTACATTTTAATGTTTATTGAGAGAAATTAAAAACTGAAAACCCAAGCATTCTAAAGACACCATAAGTGAAAAACAAACGACTTTTAGGAAATATAATTGACACAGGAAGAATGTATACTTCATGCCATATTTTAATCTTAATTTTCATTGTCAAAATGCAAAAATATATTTTTTTCATAGGCTCAGAAGTTCAGTGTCATAATATTGGAACCATAGTGTGTTTTAACTTGTATAATTAATCCAACTTAGAATAGAAAAATTACCATCCGGTCCTTTACCTGTTTGACATACAGACCTAATTTGAATATTTATATAGAATATGTAATATTATGGACTTTGGAAAAAAATCCCACACTACTAGTATGCTCCTCTGCCTCCTCACTCTATGTCCATCAATCTGCTCCCTAGTTTTAATTTCTTTCTATACCCTACCTCCAAAAGAGCTGCTCTCTTTATAGTTCTGCATTAATGAAATAGGTATACAGAATTACCTGCAAGATAATATCAGATCTGCACCTGTCCAAATTCCATGAAGAAATCTGCATACTAAATTAAAACATTTAAAACAGTGTTATGACCTGATTAGGAAACTGACTGTGTGTCCCTTTGGCCTTTACACCCTGTTCCAAATTATTATGCAAATTATATTTTTCTCATTTACCTAAAAAATTAATGTAAATAATAGTTAGCATAATTCTCATGTTATCAACTATTAATAGTACAATTCAAATTTTATTGAACAAACCTAATGATAACAGTATTTTTTTTAAACATAAAAACTTACAATGCACTATTCCAAATTATCACGCACAGCAAGTTTCAAAATACTTTATAAGTTGTAAAGAACTGAAAATTGTAATTTGTTGTGTTTGCAGCATATTTACTGAAATCAAAAGCTATTCCAATCAAACTTATAACAACATTTTAACTTTTTAAACATTTTAACAGGTCACGTTACATTTTAACATAGGACCCCTTATTTGATAGCAGCTTCACAAGTCTTGCATCCATTGATCTTGTGAGTTTTTGGACAGTTTCTGCTTGAATTTGTTTGCAAGATGTCAGAATAGCCTCACAGAGCTGCTTTTTGGATGTAAACTGCCTCCCACTCTCATAGATCTTTTGCTTGAGGATGCTCCAAAGGTTCTCAATAGGATTGAGGTCAGGGGAGGATAGAGGCCACACCATGACTTTCTCTCATTTTATCCCCATAGCAGCCACTGATGCAGCATGAGATGGTGCATTGTCATGCATGAAAATGATTTTATTACAGAAAGCATAGTTCTTCCTTCTGTACCAGTGAAATATCCTTTATTAGGTGCTAGGATAAATGTCAGATGGGATGTCTGCTAAATGTCTCATGAAAAGGTTAAACACACACACCACTTCTTAGTAGGATTATCAGAATATACTTTAGTACCAATCGAGTATAAATTGTAGTTAGGAAACAGAGAAACATTTAGCAGACATACCATCTGACATTTATCCTAGCACCTAATAAAGGATATTTCCCATATATATGGGCATAGGTTTTGTGATGGTATTGTCTTTTAGACTTTCTTTAATTTTAAATTGATTGTTTATTTATGAATTCAGATTAATTTAAGGTGGTATTTAAGGTTTTTCAATTTATAGTTATATGTTCTAATTAAAATTGGTTATCCAACGACCTCTGTTCCTCTCCTTTGGAACATATTTTGAAGCAGGTACACACACCTAATCCCATTGGTCACTTTAAACTAGTGACATAAAGAAACTTAAGATAAGGTTTTCTTTAAAATTGGAGAGAGGCAAAAAGAGATGAGGAGAAGGAGACCAGATTAAAGGACCAGATTAAAGGAACACACTCTAGACACATCTAACACTCTAGAGTGTTTTTTTCCAACTAAATTCTGGGACTTTGAAAACTTACTCTACTTTTCTTTCCAACTGAATTTCTGAGACTTAGTTAAAATTCTTTACTAGTCAGAACTCTTGATAATTTTCTAAAATTCGCTATCCAAATGAAACATACTTGCATTCACCATTCACAGAATATATTGTGTCACATTCCATACCAGCAGGTGGAATAAATGAATAATATATGTACTGGTAATTTGCCAAGTTTAGCATACCCAGCTATTATCCAGAGATATTGACCTATCTGAATTTAGGGATAGTTAATCTTTTTTCAGAAAAGTTAATAATCTGCAGTTTAAAACTTGGTTAAATTATTCTTGTTGTTTTACTGGATGGAAGGAATAGTTAGACTGACTGTTTTTCTGAGAAATATTGTATTTGTTACGTTGCAATTTTAAAGTGTTTATGCTGTGAGAATTGCAGCCAGTACTGAGTGAGTTAACTCACTGTGATTCAGCCTGATAGCCTCTAAGATTTGTACAACTTGAAGCTGTGCTGCCATGCTCCGTGTGCTCTGTGTTACTGTATTATATTGCGTGTTAAGGAGTTAAGGTGTTTCCTGGATATGTTGCTTTTAAGCTATCTTTAATTGTATCATAACTGTGGACATATTGTAAATGTATTGTTGTACCTAAATATTCATGCATATTACATATTATTAGTTTTAATTATTTGTCACAATAAATTAAAATTTTATAATCGGTTGTGTTTAATGTGTGAAATACAAATACTCTAATAAATGTACTCCAGGGTCTATAAGAGTTAAAATAGTGGGTAACTCTTCGCTTTAAATCAATCAAGGTGAGACAGTGCCAAAATATACATTTTTTATATTAATAAAACTTATTAAATTAATTTTTGATAATTTTTATAAAATATATTTTTTTATATTTATTACACCATAACTATCCTCACACTATATCTATATAGCTGGGGAGGAAAGAGACACACAAAGGGACACATAAAAGAGACCACACTAAGGGGCTTGGTGGAAAAAAGAGAAAAAGATAGAGGCTGGGTGGAAAAAGAGACACAGAAAGGGAATGGGGTAAGAAAGAGACACAGAACAGGACTTGGCATAAGAAAGAGACACAAAAGTGGCTGAAAGGAAATGAGAGGCATGCAAAAGAGCTAGGGAAGAGACTCACTTTTGTTGCCAACATTAATTGTTGTGTGTTGCTATTTTGAGGGGACAGCAAATTTACACTGTTATACAGGCTGTACACTTACCACTTTACATTGTATCAGAGTGTCATTTCTTCAGTGTTGTCACATGAAAAGATATAATAAAATATTTACAAAAATGTGAGGGGTGTACTCACTTTTGTGAGATACTGTATATATATATGGAAGGCAGGGCATGAAGTTGTGGGAAGGGCTTGGTTCCCCTTCTTAAGGAGCACCAGCCCTTCCCTCACTACCGTCTTAGGTCTGGAGATTTGTCGTCACTTCCGGTCTGAGCAAATCTTCATTTACTTAACCTCCACCTCATGGACTGCTGCTCCTCAGCTCCCCAAGTCCCAACAGTTCCTGTTCCTCCAGTTTTGGCTGTCTGTCTCTGGAGTCTGACAAATAGTTCCAAGGGGCTTCAGTTGGGGCATCCCGTCGAAATCTGTACGTTTCCTTGACCCGTCGCAATTACGGCGCGGATGATCACGTGTTCATTGGTCGACGGGTCACACATGTTTGTTGCTCACTTCGGTTCACGCCCATGCGAACGCTTTTGCTTACAAGGCTGTTTTGGCTAAATTGGGTCTGTCCAAGCTTTCGGGTACTGCATACATGCACAGAGTACCCTTAGCATACATGGTCATTCGTTAGGAGCATGTTATATTACGATCATAGCCATCTTATGTCTGTTCGTTTCCTGAACGCACTGTCCTCACTTAGATGGTAATATTGTTATATATGGGTTATGACGACCTGCAGTGGTCAGGTTGGTTATGACTAGTGGGTTTTTATTTTCTTATGACAGGTTGTCATTGCACTTTTGCTGAGTTGCGTTTAAGATGTCTTACCACTAGTGGTCATGATGGTTATGGCTTGTGGTATACAGTAAATTAGTTCTGGCTAATTGTTATAAATTATCTGCCGAAGGTTCATGGCACTTTATATGCTAGATTAGATATATATGTCTTATTACTCTCCAGTGGTCGTGATGGTGGTGACAAAATGTATTAAGTGCTACTTACAGGTTCACTGTCTCTAGTACTTCTATATCTAAGCACGTATGTTATATATACCCATTTAGAAGTGTTCAAATGTTTCAGCATTATGTGTATGGGGTATATATTAGGTGTTTGGGCGATTTAAAGCCTATAAGTGATTATAGACATCTTATGTTTAAGTCTCAACAGCATCCACAGTGTGCTGCTACTCTACCACCTTGTTCATCTGGTATAGGTCAGTAATTTACGATTAATTGTCCACTTATGGTCTCACAAGGCCTGGGTACTTATGTGTAATTTTCTGCATTACCAGGTTTAGGCCATCCTTGCAGCTTTTGATTCTTTGGTTCCGGTCTCCTACATTTGGATAATTTACCGGTAGGTATCTTGTTAGTGGTGGGGAATTAAGGGTATATATCGATATAACCCTGCAAACTCACAATTACTCTCATAGGTTTTTACAGATCGCCTGTATCACCTTATCCTACTACTTTGCATTAATCAACAGGTATGTCCTTTTTCTCTTGATAATTCTCCCAACCTCCCTACCCCTTTGGGTATTGTATAGTTACATACTGGCATATGAGCATTGGAGCCTCTAGGTATGTTTTCTGGCCTTCTACGCCTTACTACCTAATAGTTTTGCCGCTTGGCATTAGTTACTTCAGCCAGTTGGGAATTGCCCCAGGTAACCTTCTATTTTGTTTTGTAGCATGTCAAAACTACCAGAAGGCGGCGAAGAACGGTCTATCCCCAGTTCTCCGGCTAGATTGGTCACTGCATCCTGGGGTGGTGACACTGCAAGCCCTTCATCCCTCAGATCATGGACCATTCCTAGGATCACTGCTGAATTAAGAAAGAGGAACATTCCTTACCCAGCTACGGCTTGGAAAGCCGAGTTATATAGACTTCTGAATACCCAGACTGATAACACTGGGGCGGGTGAAGGGTCTAGTAGCGGTCAGAATTCTGATCTGCATGCTGTATTGTCATCAGTCCTGACCTCCTTGGGGCGTATTACTGACAAGCTTGATAGGATGGGGTTTTTAATTGGCCCTTTCGACTCTTCACCTTTCGCGGTATTGAGAACTAACCCCATAGGACTGGTTATGGGTAAATCCTCCAATAAGCAAAGGTTGTTTCTTGACCTCTCTGCTCCCCATGCATCACCTACCCCAAGCCTTAACTCACTTATTATTAAGAATTTTCTCTCCAATACGCAATCATAGATAATGCCTTCACTGCCATCCTCTCGGCTGGAGTGGGTGCATGGCTTAGCAAAACGGACATAGTGAATGCATTTAAGCTACTCCCTATCCATCCATCCCTATGGCATTGACATGATGTTAAGTGGCAAGGTGCATATTATTTTTTCACGCGTCTCACATTTGGTTCCAAGAGCAGCCAAGTTTTGATATGTTTGCCGAGATGTTGTGTTGGATGCTGCTTAACATCTGTAAATGCCCCACCATTATCCATTACCTGGATGATTTTCTGTCCATAAAGAGTAGCCTGTTACCTCCCAGTAGCCTCCTTTCTACTACACGTTTATTCACACAACTAGGAGTGCCTATTTCACCCACAAAGACTGAAGGTCCAGATAGACTCTGTGCATATGCAGGCTAGCCTCCCCAGGGAGAAGATTGAACGCATCTTTTCAGCCATTGACCATTATCTAGCAGGGCATTCTTGTAATCAGAAGGAATTGCAATCCCTGTTGGGTTCACTTAATTTTGCAATGAAAATTATACCCCAAGGGAGGGCTTTCATATCCCGGTTACTTAGCTTATTCCCCCTATTTCAATCCGATTCCTCCCGCATCACGTTAGACATACATGCCACCGCTGACCTACGCATGTGGAGGGAATTCTTGCTGCACTGGAATGGGAGAAGCATTTTTATTCCAGTTTTGACGGACAAGTCTGTGTCTCTCTGGACGGATGCCGCGGCCACTTCAGGATTTGCCGCAATTTTTGGCAATGAATGGATGTGGGGCAACTGGCCTGAGGAAATTACAGAGATCCCCGAGTTTAAGGACACCTCCACTTTATTTGAGCTATACCCAATTATGGCGGCAGCAGTTAAATGGGGAGCTTGCTGGTCGGTAATATGGTGCGTTGCTTCTCGGACAACATGGCAACGTGCCATATTGTAAACAAGGGATGTTCCTTTTCCCTGGCCACCATGCGATTTATGAGGAATCTCACGTGGCAAGCTGCAACACACAATTTTTTCTTAACTTGCATACATGTTCCTGGGGTTCTGAATATCGCTTCTGACCATTTATCCCAATCTCGATTTCAGGAGTTCCGGGCGACGCTACCTTCAGCTGCCCTGATACCAACTCCGGTACTGAGGTGGCAGGAGATGGTTTTGGACTGAATAAGCTACTCACTCACGGGCGTCACCTCTCACAACTTGGTCTTTCTGTTAACCCCAGGAAGGCATATGGCAGGACTTTTCATATTTTTAATAGATTTTTGCTTGACTTCAACATCACAGACAAATTTTCCATGGAAACAACGATTGCGTTAATTTCCTTTTGCCACCTTCACCTAACACTATCGTTCAACACCATTAAATTATATATCACCGGTATTCAACACCACATCCTCACCACTTGGAAAAATAAACGTTTCCTGTCATTTTACCAGGTGAAGGCCATACTTAATGGTATTAAGGACTCCACGCCTGCACCCACACCGTCCAGATTACCCATCCACGATCTCCTATTCCAGTCACTTTCAAACCTTTTAGATACCTCACCATTTGAAACTCATACAAATCAAGTCATAAAAACGGACATCTCTTTAGCTTTTTACGGGTTCCTTTGGCCCAAAGAATTTACCACTACTTACTACAACACCCCCAACTTCATCACAAGATCAAACCTGGTAAAAATCACACGATCACTATTTACAATCTCTACAATGTCAAGGGACAGACAGTCACTATTACCCCACTAGTAATAAATGGTGCCCCGTGGAAGTCTTCGACCAATACCTTTCCTCCTTTTCAATGGCACCCCATCAACCACTTCTAACCTTACATGGTAATACCCTCACTCTATGTAAGAATGTTGTTAATAAGGTTGGGCTTGAATCCAGCCAACTATTCAGGTCACTCCTTTCGAATAGGAGCAGCTACTACCACTTCTAAGAGGAATATTCCTGTGCACATCATTAAAATATTAGGCCGGTGGAAGACCACAGCTTACACCAGATACATACCTCAGCCAGTGCAGGAGGTGCGCCTAGCATTCAAGAATATGATAATGTGATACTCTTATGGTGTATTGTAGGCTGAATAAACTGGTTACATCTTTTTTGCCCTCTTTTATTTCAGGCCTACTGCATCGTCAGTTCCGGCTCACCACAACTGACTTTTTCCCATCCCCTGTTTGTTTGTATGTTACTAACTCTACGGCTTTATGCCCTGACCACAAATGGAAGGCAGGGCCTGAAGTTGTGAGAGGGGCTTGGTTCCCCTTCTTAAGGAGCACCAGCCCTTCCCTCACTACCATCTAAGGTCTGGAGATTTGTCCCACCCACCACTCCTCCTTTTATAATCATTTCATAAGGTAGGCCCTCTTTTATTTCAGGCCTACTGCATCGTCAGTTCCGGCACACCACAACTGACTTTTTCCCATCCCCTGTTTGTTTGTATGTTACTAACTCTACAGCGTGTGTGTGTGAGTTTGTGCACTTTCAGTGTGTATATATAATATAGTATATAATGGTAAAATATCATGATTGTGGGTAAATGCAAGAGAATGTTGCTTTCTAAAATTACAGTTAAATTGCATTGCTAAAATTCAGTCAGAAAAAATAATTACAAATGTTGCTGCAGAGTGTTGAAGTGCTGTGGGGATTGCAATTTCCTATCCTTCTCATGCATTGATGGGGCAATGGAGCTCTGTGTCATATCCTTATTTGTTATTGTGATGAATTGTATGGTTGTTGGGTATCTCCATTATACACTTTTCGTTAAATCTTGTTGTTCACTGACAGCATGATTGCTATGCTGGCTAAATAAATCCATGGTGGCAATGAAATGGTGAACCTATATTGTGTCTCACTGAGGATATTTTTTCTTTATTCTGTTTCTTAGGTATACTGTTAATTTTAATTGGCCCTGCTTGTCAGAGCAACCTCTCAAACTTGGAAACCTCAATCTGATTACCACTTACACTAACCTCTGCTTCAGATCCTGGTTTCACTACTCAACTCATACCATCAAACAAGTTCAGTGCTCAAAATTTCCATTTTCTACTAGCCACTAGTGAGTGAAAAGTTAGCTTTCCTGATTGGAAATTCACAGTTGATGAATATGATATTGACATTTCAGTGACAATTAACTTTAAAGGACCACTATAGTGCCAGGAAAACATACTCGTTTTCCTGGCACTATAGTGCCCTGAGGGTGCCCCCACCCTCAGGGACCCCCTCCCGCCCGGCTCTGGAAGGGGAAAGGGGTAAAAACTTACCTTTTTCCAGCGCTGGGCGGAGAGCTCTCCTCCTTCTCTCCTCCTCCATTCCTCCTCCTGGTTAATGCGCACGCGCGGCAAAAGCTGCGGCGCATTCAGCGGTCACATAGGAAAGCATTCATACATGCTTTCCTATGGACGCTTGCGTGCTCTCACTGTGAAAATCACAGTGAGAAGCACGCAAGCGCCTCTAGTGGCTGTCAATGAGACAGCCACTAGAGGATTAGGGGGAAGGCTTAACCCATTCATAAACATAGCAGTTTCTCTGAAACTGCTATGTTTATGAAAAAACGGGATACCCTAGCTGGACCTGGCACCCAGACCACTTCATTAAGCTGAAGTGGTCTGGGTGCCTAGAGTGGTCCTTTAAAAGGACTGGTTTGAATCATTGGAATAAAATTTTAATCCTGAGCTGGATTATAATCTGAAATTTTCTGTTGGGGAAAAAAATGGTGAAGATAAGATATTTTTTTTATCTCTATAGAAGGAGGAAGGTAATATCTATACAAAAAAAACTATTCTGTTTTTGTCAATCTTTACTTAGTAAGTTTGCGAAAAAAACAGAAGATAATTATGACAAGATTTCCCATGCAATGAATAGAATAAGATTTGTGAAAAGGTATGGTAAAATATTGTGCATCAGAGTACAATACTTACATTATAAACAAAAGCATGTGGACACTGGCAGCATATGGCGGTACTTGCAATATTTAATTAACAAAATATTGCAAAAGTGGCCTTTGATTAGGCAAAATCCCTGGGGAGTAAATGCCACGTTGGGGTCCAGAATAAATAGAGAGAAAAGAAGAAATAGGAAGAAATACCTAAGCAGGGGGAAGAGGTTTCTGTAACTGTGGATTCTGCTGCTACTTCAAGAAAAATTTAAATAAAAACTATAAAACTTGTGGATACAAACAAAAATGTATTACTGAACAATATACTAGTCGCAATGTGATTTTATTGTGGGGAGCAATGTATAGAAAAAACTAAAAGGAAATTAAAGAAAATAATTTTTGAACATCTATATACAATAAAGAAAAAAAGAGATTAAAAAAATAAATAGCATTCCTAAACAATCTAAAAATTTGTGCAATTTTTTTTAATAAAAAATGTGTGTGTATTGTTATTAAGGCTGAGAAATCATACTGGAGAGGAATTAGCATAGAAATGTTATATTTCACAAGGAAACAAAGTAGACTCATAGATCAATGGCTTCCCTCTTAGATACCAAGCTGGTTTTAGCTCAACTTATGCTATTACAAAAAGAACCAGTCCATTTGCATATCAGACTGATCCTACCCAAAGGGTGGTACAGATCTGAAATGCAGGCCAGCTCATTCTGTATTAGAGATACAGCTACCCCAGAAAATCATTTCTGCCTTTTAGGTCTTGTCAGTGAGTTACAGCAAATATCCCTCTAACTACCACGAGCAAGGGGTCCATGTCTAGATTACCTTTGGAAAATAGGGAAAGCAAAACAAACAAGTTGCAAGAGAATTCTGAGAATGGACAACAGCTCAAATAGCTTGCCCTTCTGTGGGTTCCTGCTCAGATCTCGAGCTAGATTTAGCTTATCTAATATCTGGTTCTTTTTGTAATGGCACAAGATGAGCTAAAATCAGCTTGAGAAGTGGGGACTCACCGAAGTGCAGGCTATTTGAGCTGTTGTCCATTCCCAGTACTCGCTTGCACTCTTTTTTTGCTTTCCCTAAGAATTAGGTATATTATATATTTTTAAGTTAAATACATATATACATCCTCTAGCATGTAAGCTCATTGGTAGGGCCCTCGACCCCTCTGTTCCTGTGTGTCCAATTTGTCTGGTTATAACTACATGTTTATTAGTCGACCCACTAAAGCGCTGCAGAATTTGTTGGCGCTATATAAATAATAACATAATAATAATACATGCATCATCAGTCAGGCCAGTAGTGCCACCACTTAATGCTAGAAAGTCAATAATGGACCACTAAGAGCACTGTTTGGCTGCATCCATTACAAAGCAAGGCCTAGCCTTGATGATGTCCCTTGTGATAAAAAACAGTTAATAGAGAAAGGTGTAAAGTTTATTTAAATGCTCTATTGCATTTGCTCTGGCATGAATCAAATAAGAAAAACACCTTTGTGTAATATGGAGTTTCTAGTATGAGAAAATGTGAAATGAAAAGTAATTCATGTTCAGTAGATTAGTTATGTAAATTAAAATGGTGGCTTTATGGTTTATTTTATTCAATTACATTTTGAAAATAAGTAAAACTATTTAGTTTGTTATAACAGTGAATGTAAAACTATTGCCATATAATGGCGAAAAAATTACGACATGTTAAGGCACAATATATGCCACATGAGATACCCTGGAGTGTCTACTTTTACAAATGGTAGGCCTTTTTGCGGTTATTTAAACAGTCAAACTGCTATAATGGCCCAAATTGAAACATAAGCCCTGCAAATTCGTCTCTGAAAATTCTACTCTAAAAACTGAAATGGTCAGGTCTCCTTTATGGCACTGTAGCGTCACCAAATAGTGTCAAAGACATACATTGGGGGTATTGTTTTACTCAGAAGATTAAGCTGAGCATAATTAGGGGTGTTTGACCATAGTGGAACATATCAAATATACAAAATGCCCAGCACAAATGTAATGCTTAAGGAAAAAATGCGGAAAATATTTTTTAACACAAAGTTTGACATATAATGGTGAATAAATGGTGAACCGTTAAGGCAAAATATATGCCATATAAGATACCATGGAGTGTCTACTTTTACGAATGGAAGGCCTTTGTGTGGTCATTTGAAAAACCAAACTACTATAATGCCCCAAAATAAGACATAGGTCCATTAAATCCATCTTTGAATTTTCTAACTGTAGAAACTGAAATAGTCTGGCCTCTTATATTTCATTGTAGCTTCCCAAAATAGTGGCAAAGACATACAATGGGGGTATTGTTGTACTCAGCAGATGTTGCTGAACACAAAATGGGATTTTGACCAGGAATAGCACACAGCAGCTTTACAAAATACACATTTAAAAAACCTTGTTACATGTGTGTATTTCAAAAAACAGAAAAAACACAATTTTACTACAATATGTAGCAGAGATTGGTGGGAAAAAGGCTATGTAAAAAGTGTCAAAATACCCATAAATAAATAGCCTGTGATGTCTTCTTTATTTAAATATATACTTTTGTGTAGCAATTTTGTTTTCTGTGACAGCTGTCAAACTTACAAGTCAAACATACCAACTTCTAAATTTTTTTCACATTTAAATTTTATATTACTCCTTGTATTTTGTGACCTGTAACTTTTAAAATAAGCTGAACTCCTTTACATATTATGCACTTTGAAAAACAAGAAACCTAAATGAATTTATTTTGAATTACTTTTCCTAAGCTGGACATATTATACACACACTATTATTGCCAAAACTGTGAAAAATATATATATTTTTTCTTTTTTTTTTCTTTTTTTAATGTTTTTTAATAATAAATTAGATTTTATATATGTGTAAGTCACATCAAAGTAAAGCCCATCTTGTCCTTTAAAAAACGATATATAATATGTGTTGATTCAATAAATGAGAGCGATGCAAATTGCAGTTGAACACAAACAGCAAAAAATGCAAAAATAGCTTGAGTCCTTAAGGGTATGTCCAGCTTCTGAAGCTGCGTCCTTAAGGGGTTAACCAGTTTTATCTGGTATATGGAATTTTAATTATTATTTTTTTTTTTTATTGAAATAAAATTGTTTTTGAAGGACCACTTGAATATTTGGTATTCCTTGGGAGACCTACTAAAGAACACAAGGGGGAACACTAAGAATCCGGCAACAGAAGGGTCTGGACAACCCCCAAATGGTCCAAAGAAGCATACCTTTAGAGTCATATGATGATATGACTCTGGCCTTGTGAGTTCAACTATTCTTTTTTCTGTTTTATTACATTTTACAGACATACTACGCTATTTGTTCGTATTTATTCTGTTTTACAGATTATTCAAGATTATACACAGCTCAGCCTATTGTTTTGTATGTATTTACATGTAGAGACTTACCTGTCCGTCTCTTCATTTACCTGTCAGAGCACTCTATTTGGCTTAAACCAACCAATCAGAGCATCCTGAACCTAATTGCAGAGCATGGTAAACTCAATCTGCGCTGTGCCCTCCATGGGTGAAGATGGATTCTTTTTATTTTACCGTCTGGATTTTTTTTGCGCTCGTTTTTTATTTTTACAGTTGCGACGCATATAATGGATTTTTATTTGGCATTTTTGGGGGCAAAAGAAGAAAAAAGACATCAAATGGTAAGTATGAAATTTTATTTTACAGGTTTAGTTTATTGTCCCCCCTTCACTATTATTATTTTGGGACCCCACCCACCCACTGGCTGCTCGCTGTCATTTAAAACTGGATATAAATGTATCCTACATAGAAGTGTTAGAGCTACGGTAAAAGTACATGTAAAAAGTAGCTATTTAGTTCTAAATAGCTGCCCAGTCACTAGTAGTTTTAAATTTGTTTAGGCGACATGCCGCTAGGGACATGCGGGAGGATTTAACTTCACTTTTATTAATATGGGGGTAGTAATAGTTATTTATTTATTACAAGGAGGGTGCTGGTAGAGCTGCTGGCTCCCTCCTCATTTTTGTTTTTTGCGCATGCGCAGTGCTGTTTTTGTCTTAATGGATGAAAAATTATTTTTTAACGAATATCGTTAGAAAACTAATGGTTTGCAGACAAAATTCGGGATTGACGAATTAAAGTTTGATTTAGTACGAAATCATTTGCACAAAAAGAAAATGTCATTAGTGCACATGTCTAATTTATTTTATTTCTTATGGGATTCATATCCAGCTGTAGGTTATAACAAAATGCCGCAATCATAAAACAAAACATGACAACAAAGAAAAAATGAAATGACCCCTGTTCAAAAGTCTGCATAATCTTAGTTCTTTATACTGTGTATTGCCCCTTTCAACATCAATGACAGTGTGCAGTCTTTTGTAATAGCTGTCTATGAGATCCCTAATTCTTGCAAGTAGTATAGCTGCCCACTTGTCTTGGCAAAAGGACTACAGGCCATGCAAAGTCTTTGGTTGTCTTGCATGAACCACAGGTTTGAGATCTCCCCAGAGTGGCTCGATAATATTAAGGTCAGAAGACTGTGATGGCCACTCCAGAACCTTCACCTTTTTCTGCTGTACCCACTGGAGGGTCAACTTGGCCCTATGCTTAGGGTCATTGTCATGCTGCAAAGTCCAAGAGCGTCCCATGCACAGCCTTCGTCCAAATTGTCTGCAAGTATTTTCTGATAACATGTCATAAATTTTCACAAGATTCCCCATGCTCACACCCCCCCCAAACATCAGTGAGCCCTCTCCATGCTTTATAGTAGGGATGGTATTCTTTTTACTATAGGCCTTGTTGACCCCTCTCTAAACATAGCACTTATGGTTGTGACCATAAAGATCTATTTAGGTCTCGTCACTCCAAATTACAGTGTGCCAAGAGCATGTCGGTGTGCCTTGAGACGTGTCAAGGTGTTGTCGGCATATTGTAACCGGGGCATTTTTGTGGCATTGGCTTTGTGTTGTGCTCCTTGAAACAACCACACTGTCTTTTTTTTTCAGAGCAGCCTGTATTGCTCCTAAGGTTACCTGTAGCTTTTTATTTGTATCCCGAACAATTCTACTGGTAGTTGTGGCTGCAATCTCTAAGTGATTGAACAATACGGACTGGCATTTTCAAGGCGTTTGATATCTTTTTAAATCCTTTTCCATTGTTATAAAGTTCCTTTACCTTGTTATGCATGTCTTTTGACACTTCTTTTCTGCACCCCGTGGCTGAGTATCTATCCTGCTCAGTGCATTCACATGAGCGCTAACAAACCTATTGACTATTTATACACAGACCCTAAATGCAATTTAAAAAGCCACAGGTGTGGGAAATTGAACTTTAATTTCAATTTCAACCTGTGTTTGTCACCTTTCGTGTCTGTAACAAGGGCAAACATTCAAAGGTATGTAAAATTTTGATCAAAGCCATTTGGGTAATTTCTGTTGTCAATGTGATTTAAAAAGGAGCCAAACAACTATGTGATAATAAATGGCTTCATATAATCACTATTCTTTATTAAGACATTTTTTTTGTATGATCAGTCATATTTTCAAAATCAATGCCAAAATTTTACTATTTCTGCGTTCGCGTGTGTGTGTGTACCAAAACAGTTATGGTGTGGAACAAATTTGTGATTGAAAACCCCTTCCACCTGAAGTCTTTGGATAGTTAATACAATGTTAAACAAAAATCTGCACACCAGTCAAACTTGATTTTCCCACAAAAATCACAAATTTGCAGTGATGTTACTACCGCAAATATATATAAAATACAGAATCCAGTGCACTCGCTTATTCACTAAACAATGATTTCAATTCTTAGAGATTGTAATAGTTTTATTTAAAAACACCTCACCTAGGCAAAAAATGATGGGGGTTTAGTTACATTATATGATCATACATTGCATAAGCCTGCCAACTACGTCAAAGTACCCCATATTCGGCAGGTCCTATCCTAGTAGCAGCCTAATGCTTGCTCTTATGAGATTAATCCACTTACTTGGGAAATACTTCCTTTAGCTTAAGTAATTTCATTGTCAGACAATCCACACATTAGCATAGGGTATGTGTTTTCTTAAAGCTATATTCTGTGAATTTCCCTACAGCACCACCTCCTCCAGATACACGACGATTGGAAGGTATAACTGTTTTAGTGTTCTCTGTCGATACAATTCTGTAATTAGGGCCATCATAATTGTCAGCACCATGTCCACTGAGCTCCTTATCCGGCTCTGCCCTGTGCACAAAGTGAGATTGAAGACATGGTTAGACACGTTTGGTATGGATGAAGTTGAGTGACCTGTACAGGGCCATGACCTCAAGCCCACTAACACTTTGAGTTTGAATTGCAATGCTGATTGTGAGCCAATCCTTCTTGTCTAGCCTCAGTGCCTCACCTCACCAATGCGCTTTTGGTGACTGGGCTCAAATTCTCACAGACAATCCAAAAACACATAGAAAACCTTCCCCTTCATCCCCCTACCCCATCATTGCCCCTCCACCCCTACCCCCTGTTACTGCCCCTCCATCCCCTGACCCCTACCCCCTCTCACTGCCCTTTCACCCTCCTGCCCCTGTCACTGCTCCTCCACCCCCTACACAGTCACAGCCACTCCACCCCTCAAGCCCCCACACCATGTCACAGCCCCTCCAGCCACCTTACCCTCTCACAGCCCCCCCACCATGTCACAACCCCCACATCCACTCTGTCACCCCCCACCCTGTCACAGTCCCCCCCACCCTGTCACAGCCCCACCAAAGTGTCACAGTCCCCCCTACCCTATCACAACCAGACCTTACTGGCTGTGGGATGACAGTCCCCCCACCCTCCCACACACCCTGCCACCCCTCCACCCACACCTTGTCACCACTCCACACACACTCCCTGTTAAAGCCCCCCACACATACTCTGTCACAGCCCTCCTCCGCACACACTCACCCCCACATTCACACACTGTCACCCCTACATGTACACATTGTCACCCCATACACATACACTATCACCATTCCCAAACATTTTCAGCCCCCACACACTGTCTCTCCCTTCACCCAGCCACACTCACATTAAACCCTCCTAATCCTGTTTTGGATCAAATACAAATATTTGATTAATTTGTCTAGCTACTCCCAAATTTTGAATTGCGTGCATGCTTCCTTTAAGTAATTCACACCGGAGACAGACAAGTATATGGTTAATGAAAACCTGAGGAATGGCTTTATTCAAAGGGGTGGGACCCCCTTTTAAAGCAGAACTACGTCATGTACAGAGTCACAGTTTACATAAAGTATACATTCAACAATTGGTTAACAATCTAAGGGGTCTTGTCTAAACCCACCCTACTGGGCGTGACCCCAGCATCATCACATGACATTTCTTTATATCCCAGCCCCATTCCAGCTCCATTTTACTACACGTGGCATGTTTCTAGAGAGAGCCGTTGCTTGAACAAATGAAGCGGGGGAGGGGTTAGAAAGGGAGCAGCTTTTTTAACACATTGAATCTCCATTTTGTTACACAAGGCTTTGCTCAATAGGAAGAGGGGAGGGTGAGAGGGGTTTACAGAGGAAATGGTTATTGTGCACACAGTAAGGGGGAAGGGAAGCTTAACTCTAGCAGCCAGACACACAGAGTAAAACAGACATTTTATCTATTCAAGTATTTTGTCCATAACAATCCTGTCACTCTCACCCCCTCCAACCATACCAAACTCGCCTGCCCTTGCTTTACCACAATTACCCTATCACATTAACCCCCCTCATTCCTGTCAGATTCACCTTCTTGCACTCTCGCACACAGTCCAAACCCTGTCACACTCATCCTCTCTCAGTCTGTCCCACTCACCCTCTTCACCCTGCCACACTCACATAAGCCCCTCCAATCCTGTCCTCCAAATGTGCCATACTCACCCCAAACCCTGTCACACTCACCCTTCAACATTAATCTAATCCTGCCACATTAACCCCCTTACTCTTGTCACACTCCCCTCCCCTCATTCTGTTACACTCTCTCCTCCAAACATGGCACATTCACCACAACCCTGTAATGCACCCTTCAACTATGCCACATGCAGCCTTCCACATTAACTTCCTCCAATCCTGTCACACTTATTTCCCCATGCCCTGTCACACTCCCTCCTCCAATCCATGTCACAATCACCCCCTATCATTCTCACCCTCCCTCATTCTGTTACACTCACCCCCAATCCTGTCTCATTTACCCCCCTCACCCTGCCATAGTTACCCCTTTACTCACCATGTCACAGTCACAAACTGAACACATTCATCATACACACATGCACAAAGGTCACAGGCAGCCCCCATAAACACTACACACCGCAAGCCGCTACCCCACACACATACGGTCCCAGACACATACTCATAAAGACATACATTCACACACAAGGATACTCTCGGTCAGACACACACTTTCATGCACATACACAGGTAGACAATGCCAGACACACTCAGAAATACACACACTGGCAGTAATGTATACACGACTGCAAAGCTATTTAATCATACCCCGCAGTCGTATGTAAATGATTAGTATAATTGCTAATTAAATTTGTTTATTGCAAATTAGTTTAGTTTGCAAATTATGCCATAACTACAGTTGGAGAGCTCACAACACAGCGGCACAGGGAGCCGCGACACTGCAAGCCTCTGAACAATGAATACAGAGACTAGCTCCAGCGCTGCAAGCTTGTCCTTCAATACAACTACAGCACCTTATACATACAATGCAACCCCTATTTTCTTTCCACTTTGGGTGTTAGTGTGGGCCTCATGTTTGAGCTTTGCCTAAGGCCTCACAAAGTCTAGAGCCACCACTGCCAGTAGACTATCACCTAATTTGCTAACTTTTTACATAGTTACTTCCAAAATGATTGATCTTAACTTTTTTGAAAATTTTTTTTCAAAGGTTAGTAGAGGGAAAAAAAAATGAGTTCTTGAATGATTTCCTACAAGCTACGGAAATAGTTATCTTAAAGGATCACTATAGTGTCAAGAAAACAAATCGGTTTTCCTGACACTATAGTACCCTGAGGGTGCCCCTTCAGTTACTCACCTTATTCAACCGCCAGGCTCCCTTACCTCTCCTCCCCTGCCGACCTCAGCTCCCCCATCTGACATCAGCTGAGCAGAATGCGCGCATTCAAAGTGTCCATAGGAAAGCATTTTTCAATGCTTTAACGTTTATACACAAACGTCCATATATATTTTTAAGGATTATATACCATCTATGGACGTTTGTGTATAAACGTTAAGGTATTGTTATTCAACACATTGTACACCAGTACGTGAGTTTCAGTGTTTATTTATTTTGTACATATATAGCGCTACACCTTTACTTCACTATTTTCACCATTTGTAAAGATAAGAATTGGGTGTTATAGCTGCTTATTTATCTTACCTGTATCACGTCTTTATATTAGCGCTAGAACCTTCTTTTTTTATTTTTCAATGCTTTCCTATGGATGCTCTGCGTGATGGAGGCATTAAATGACTCCAGCGTCGCAGATGCGCCACTAGTGGCTGTCTGGAAGACAGCCACTAAAGGCTGGCTTAACCCCAAATGTAAACATAGCAGTTTCTCTGAAACTGCTATGTTTACAGCAGGCAGGGTTAACCCTAGAGGGACCTGGCACCCTGACCACTTAATTGAGCTGAAGTAGTCTGGGTGACTATAGTGTCCCTTTAAACCCAGATACTCTCTAACCTGATAGAATCCACACCAATCCACAAAATAAATTGGGGAAGGAGTGCATAGTTAATTAAAATATATTATAATTGAATACTATATGCTTAAATAGGGATTCCACTTTAGTCTTCACAGTAGCAAATACTACCACTTGCAGTTTAAATCCTGGTAGTTAGTTAATCAAGTTTGGCAATGTCCAAAAGGGAAAAGAGGAATGTGAAATTATTTGGACAAGCATCAGTACATGTGTAATCTTGAAGCCTATGTGTAATCTTGAGCAAAAGGAAATATTGGTCAGAATGAAGCTGGTATGTATATATGGGAAATCAGGGTGCTGAAACTAGATATTCTGATAAATAGAAGATATTCTGGAGCCTGGATATGATTGCCTAGATCAGGTGTAGGCAACCTTAGGCACTCCAGATTTTGTGGACTACAGCTCCCATGATACTTTGTTGCCTACCCCTGTCCTAGATACTGTGGAACAACAAGGAATGGGGTAAATGCTGTTATACATAGGAATGATGTATGCCATCAGAAACCTTTGGCAAGACAGCTAATTAGGGTTACTTTAAAGGGATCCTGATGGCATTCATAACCAGATTTGGGGACAAAACTGTTGAGCCAAACAGGGTGAATGGAGTTCACTAAATGGTGAATTTCTACTGACCATTAGTATGAATGTTTATGGTGAAACTATAAGAGACTGAATAAAGAAATTGTTATATTATATGGTAAATGAATGGTCTATATCTCCATATAATTTGTATGTAGAATTAACATATTTTACTTGTTTATGTATATTATATATACGTAATTTGCATTATTCTCTTTGTGACCCTTTCTTCTTTTGATTTTTTTATAATGAACATGAAAATTATGTTTATGAATTTCCGCTGAAATGTGCATATAAATATAATAGTTCTTACAGAGTATTTTCTATTGTATCATTCAGTTTGTACTGACATTTTTATTTTTTGGGATGGCTATTTAGCTTTATAACGGTTATTGAGTAAGTTGTTTACGTAATTTCAGATTGTTTTTGAAACTTGCCTGTATCTACCTTGCACTTGTGTCATATATGGCAGAATTTACCTTGGGTGACCTAGTGCATTTTCATCCAAGTGGAGTTTATAATAGAACATATTTGATTCACTCACATGCTGCTTGCATTCATAAACAAAGTAATAACATTTAAAAGTCCTATTTTTACAACAAAGAGGACTGAAAAAATAACAAAATAATCAACTACTCCAACTACTCCATAATACAAAAGAGCAATGCACACAACTGAAGAATAAATTGGCCTACTGTATTTAAGTAATCTGTTAAAATTATTAATTTGGTTTCTCTAAACTTAAAGGGACCCAGATGTCATGGATCACATAGGTATCAATGTCAAAATTAGAGGAGCATACAGAGTCCTACATAATTAATTCAGTGAACTAGGAAGTAAACTGAGGAAAAGGACCTCCAAGAGATATTACCTTTGTCACATACTACAATTGAGAGGCAGTGGGAGATTAATCTGTGGCTAAATCTGTGGCGTATGAATGTGAGTTTTGGCTTTGTAGAACACTGGGATGATTTTACACATGGGTACAATCTCTATATCCAGATGGATTGCACCTAAAAAAAAAAAAGCATCTGCTGATCTGTGAGACAGGATAGCTAAAATGTTGGAGGATATTTTAAACTAGTGGGTGGGGGGACATAGGTGCCTACAAAATGAATACAGAACAGAAAGAGGATGGGATTTAACTCATTACAAGAGAGGTAGATACTGGGGGAGCAAGATAAGAACAGAAGAGGGATGTAATAAATATGCACTTACAGTTCAAGTGGCTCATTACAATATTACATGTATGCTTACTAATTTAAGAGGCCTAAGTAACACAATCAGGGGAAATAGAGGCAATAGCTAACACCAAGCAGTATGACATGACAGGTATAATGAAAACATAGTGGGATAAAACACATGACTACCCAGGAAATTTAAATGGTTACATATAATTTAGGAAGGATAGAAAAGTTAGGAAAGGTGGCGTGGTATGTTTGTATGTCAACCACAAGTTTAAGCAAGCACAAAGCAAGTGTTTTGAGATGACGAAATTGGAAAATGTGGAAGCCTTATGGGTAGATATCTGCTTGG
Source organism: Pelobates cultripes (assembly GCA_933207985.1). Lineage (NCBI taxonomy): Eukaryota > Metazoa > Chordata > Amphibia > Anura > Pelobatidae > Pelobates > Pelobates cultripes. The sequence continues at coordinate 142,794,554 of OW240917.1, forward strand.
GGCTAAAGACAGAAAATCTATTATTCGCTGCAATATGTTACAAACCACCTAATGTTGATATAGATCAGTAAGAACAGTTGTGTTTATGCTGCAAATTGGGAAACCTGCACATCTGGGTAATACTTTCATTAGTGGAGATTTTAATTACTTGGACATAAGGATGGAGGGACTTGTAATTCATTTAGGGGAATCAGGTTTTAAATAGGGATCTGCATGGGCAAAAAATCTGATTCGATTCGGCACTTCCAAAATTCAGAATAGCCCCTAGCCCTAAGCCTACTAGTGTTAGTGGTAGGTATAGTGTTAGGTTCCTGTCGTCATTCCCTTAATTTTACCTCCCTCTCCTGTTTTATCACTTTTCAGAAATCCGAAGCAGTTTGAACCGAATTGCCGAAGTGTTGAATTTCGGATCGAAAACACACACGAAATGCTCGGATTATTCCTCTTTAAAAGGAGAGAGGAAAATACCAAGCAAGCTGGTAAAAGTATAAATTATAGGTGCACATTGATATTATGCCTAATAAATCTTAGAATCTAGAGCCCAAACGACAGGAAAAATGGGGAATAGGAACAATTTGTAGAGCAAAGATGAATATAGTTGATACAGTGCATAAAGAGTATCTCTGGGTCCACTGAGAGAAGTAACAACTTTATTAACCTATTTAGGAGAAAGGGATACAAAAGCAACTGTGTATCAACAATGAGAAAATCGCTAATTCCTATAATTACCTATAATCTCTAATTTTAATGCATGAACAGATCCATTGTTCAAAATGCTATAGGTAAAAATCCCCTAAACAGTGCAATCCCTCCAGATGTCTCGATAAAATAATCAGTACGGAAAATATAACCACCGAAATTGTACAATATGGATCTAGAGGGATATTAAACCAAATGCTCATATGGAGAAGGAATAGATAGAAATAGCAAATGTCTAAGAAGCGGAGAGAGGCAGCAAAAACAGGATATATGGTGAAATCCAAATCTGATATAGCGAAATAAACTATCTCCGTTCTAGTGCTATTTCCCTCACTTCTGCTAATAAACACCTTCGTGGGTGTTCTAAGCTAGGTAGTTCGTTATTACCCTCACTTCTGCTAATAAACACCTTCGTGGGTGTTCTAAGCTAAATAATGAGCTAAACACTGTTATGAGCTGTTCAATTTCGGATCGGCATTTCCAAAATTCGGGACTTCGGCTATTCGGAACTTTGGCAATTTGGTTCGTTTCAGCACTTTGGAAATTTGCCACTTCGGAAATTTGGCACTTGAGACATTCGGAAGAATCTTAATGTCCGAATTGCAGAAATTCGTCCAAATTTAAATTCGGACCGAAACGAATTGCACATGTCTAGTTTTAAAGCTGTTACATGACACCGTGATGTCAAAATTGATAGAAGTACCAATTAGAAAGGATGCCTGTTTGGATCTGGTTATGACAATAATGTTGATATTTTGTTAAATAGTGCTTTTGCAATAAACTCAATAAAGAAAATGCACGTGGGGTATACTAAAATATATAATTTCAGATAGGCATTTTTTAAATAAAAGTCAAGTTTTATAATGGGGTTGTTTTGGTTTAAATGGTTTTTCTCTTTTTCCCTAGCAAGTTTTTCTTAGCAAATGTGTTTAGAAAGGCCATTTTCAATAAGATAAAGGCAGTTTTACAACTGGCTTAAACCCTTTAGTGGAAAAAAACAAAACACTGTACCTTATTGTATGTAAATGAGGCTGTTGGGGTATAAATATGTGTACTATGTCTATTAAAGGGAGTTGCTGTTTTAGTCTTCACCAAGTGTTGTCTGGTGTTTGGGGAAGGGCTATAATCTGCTGCTGAAAAGGGTGTCCAGGGCTATAAACACTGGTCCAGGGTGAAAAAGGCCCTCAGTGATCCCAGTCAAGCCTTGGTGACTGGGTCTGAATCACTCCAGGGTCCCTGATAGCTACGAGGAAGCAGACTTAGGGGAGGTATTCGGCCAGTGTACAGGAGCTCCATCACAAGCCAATAAAAAAAAAAAAACTATTACAAACATAACATGCCAATATGGCAGGTGCTAATTTATCCTGCTAGTAAATAATCTACAGTACAGAGAATTTAATGGTCAAAATTCATGGACCAATGTATTATGTAAATGCAATGACGCTTCACATGAAATTGTCCAGTTCTTGACAATAATATTATTTGTCATTAGCAACCTTTATTTTGTTTATTGGTCGTCATTTACCATTTCTAATTAGATAAATTTGGTCTCATGCAATTATATTGCATTTAATTATTTACTTACAGGTACTGGACAATTTAATGTGAAGCTTCCTTCCATTCAAATAATAATAAAAATGGGGGAGTGAGAGGGGAATGACATCTAACATGGCTGTATGTTTTTTTCCTATAGCTCCCCAGATTCAAGCTGAAAACAAGCAATTATATGCAAAAATATCTACTTACAAAAACCTTAACCTATCGGATGACATATGTGCAGTAGGCACACTCTTCTGGGCCTGGAACTGAGAGATTTTGTGATTGCCGAAGCCACCAATCTCCCACTGTGGGGTGCAGCTCTCGATTTTAGATGGTGACAGCCCAGTACCTCCCCTTTGGACCAGTTGGGGTTATACCAGTTCCCTCTGGGTCAAGATGCTCTCTTCTTGCCATTCCATCCAAGTTGTCCTGAACTGCTCTCCTACGATCTAACATGGCGGATGCCACTCTCTTAGACTCACATTGTGTGTGTTCATCTAAGAGGGATCTTCGCGGCTCTGCAGCAAATTGACTGTTGCGGCTCGACAAGTTCTTTCAACGCTTTTGGCTAACCCTGTAGGCAACATAACAAAGCCACTCAATATAAGCTAGAAATGAGAGACCAGAAACGCCTTCAGCCAGAGGGCATGTGCACCAACCCTAGCAACCTGTTGCTAGCCCACCTGGGCCGAGAGCCATATGCCTCACCTCCCCCACACAGGCGGAAGATTGCCAGAGAGAAGCAGAGAATACTATCTGGATCCTCCGTCCCCC
>OW240917.1:142811832-142837863 GCA_933207985.1 Pelobates cultripes
CTATAATATTAAAAATGTTATACATATCCAAAATTCATTAACATAGACCAATAGTGAGAGAAAAAAAATACAATATCGTAAAGTACACAATTAAAAGTGCATGGTGTGTTAAAGTACACAATTATGACAAAAGTGCAATTGCAAAATAAAGTGCAAAACAGTAAATTTGTGTGATAAATATATTGCAACCTTGTGCAATCCTAATATACAAACCTATCTCACATAACTTACATACTACTTTAGACTTCCACTGATGTGTACATAAAGCGAAAAAATAAAAACAACATAAAGTATGATACTGTTGTAGATAGTACAATATATAAATGGTACTATATGCACTGACAAACTAGGAGCAGGTAAGTCTGCTCAAGCTGTCAAGGCTCCTCTCCACCACTACACAGCATTCAGCTTCCTCCTGTGGGGTGGACCAATATCATGGGCATAGGAACCGGGGGGATGCAGGACAGGTTATGGAGAAATCCCCCCCAGCTCCACCGGCCCGCCTCATGCTGCAGCCGCCCGAGCGCTCTGCAGAGAGCCTCAGGCGGCTGCAGCTTTGCCCAGGCTGGTGCGTCCAGGAGGGCGCACCGCCCGGGCGCAGCATGAGGAGAGGGGCTGACAGGAGGGAAGCGCTCAGCGCTCCCTCCTGTCACTACCTCACTGTAGCGTGGCTGAGCCCTGCATGGTCCGCGGGTACAGGGAGCATCTGTCTCTTGTACCCGGCCGAACTAACAGGAAGTGCACACTGAGTCAGTGTGCGCTTCCTTTTAGTCCGGCCGGGTACAGGAAACAAAAGCTCCCTGTACCCGCAGACCATACAGGGCTCGGCCACGCTACAACAGAGGTAGGGGAGGGTGGGGGGATAAATTGACAGGGGGGAGGAAGAAATTTGAAACAGGGGGGAGGGAAATGAAGGGAGGAAGAAATTGACAGGGGAGGGGGGGAGGAAGAAATTGACAGGGGGAGGGAGGGGGAGGAAGAAATTGAAGGGGGGAGAAGAAATTGAAGGGGAGGAAGAAACTGACAGGGGGTGGGAGAAAGAAATTGACTGACAGGGAGGGAGGGGAGGAAGAAATTGACAGGGAGGGAGGAGAAAGAAATTGACAGGAGGGGTGGAGGGGGTAGAAGAGAGTGGGAAGGAGGGGAGAAGAGAGTGACAAGGGGAGGGGGGAGAAGAGAGTGACAAGGGAGGGAGAGGGGGGAGAAGAGAGTGACAAGGGAGGGAGGGGGGAGAAGAGAGTGACAAGGGAGGGGGGAGAGATTTACATCCATCACACACACACAATCACATACAATGCACCCCTTACACACAAAGACAATGCACCCCTTGCACACAGAAAAACACACAATGCATAACACACACAATGAATTAGACACACACACACACAAGCAATGCAACCCTTACACACAATGCATCCCTTACACACACAGAAACACATAATGCATTCCTTACACACACTCAATGCACCCCTTACACACACTCAATGCACCCCTTACACACGCACACACTGCATCTCGTACATACACAGAAACACACCATGCAGCCCTTACACATACAAACACAGATTCACACAATGCATTCCTTACACACATATCAGGACATCCCCTACACACTCCACCCCCTGTGAACAATTGGTGGAACATGAAGGTGGACCCTGGGACCCAGACCTTGAGCTGTGTAAAGGTCCACCAAAAAATGGAGCTGCTTTCCGTTCTCCCAGAACATTGATTTTTGTGACCACAGTTACAAACAGCCTCCAGAGAGCCTGTTCTACACCAGACCAGTGGAGCCAGACTGCAGCTAGAGACCATCATCATCCTCATATGGTTGTAAGTAGGCAATCTAGCATATTATTTGTGACACTTATCTCTAATTTACCTCACATTAAAGAAACACTATAGTCCCCAGAACCACTGCAGCTTAATGTAGTGGTTCTGGTGTCTATAGCCTGTCCCTGCAGGCCTTTTAATGTAAACACGGTGGCACTCCAGCACTGGCGTTAGGTAACATGGCAGATCATATGGGTGGGGTGTTGTAATGTCATATGGGGGGCGGCAAACTTTAATTTTGCCTAGGTCGGCAAAAATCCTTGCACTGGCCCTGGCCGGGTGTCACGTGACTACCCGGCGCTCAGTCTGACACTGCGCTGCTGGACGTCCCCCTGCTATGCTATGTCAGGTAAAAGGGGGGACAAAGGTAGAAAAATAATTGGAAGGGTTTAGGGGGGCTACTAATATGGATAAGGGGAGGGGTAGGTAGAAAAATAATTGGAAAGGGTTAGGGGGACTGCTAATAAGGATAGGGGAAGAGGGGTAGGTAGAAAAAAAATTGGAAGGGTTTAGGGGGGCTACTAATATGGATTGGAGGAGGGGGGAGGTAGAAAAATTATTGGAAGGGGTTAGGGGAGTACTAATATGAATGGAAGGGGTAGGGTGGGTTCTAATATGCATGGAAGGGGTTAGGGGGTACTAATATGCATGGAAGGGGATAGGGAGTACTAATATGCATGGAAGGGGTAGGGGGGTTAATATGCGTGAAAGGGGTAGGTGGGGTTCTTTTGTGCATGGAAGGGGTAGGGGTGGTTCTAATATTCATGGGAGGGGCAGGGGTGGTTCTAATATTCATGGAAGGGGTAAGTGGGGTTCTAATATATACAATACAAACACAATGGATGGAGCATATATTTTTTCTTCTAATATTAATGGAAGGGGTAGAGACGGGTAGTAAAATGTATGGAATGCATTTCTGACAGTGTCACTGAATGACAGTTAGGAAATGTGGTCACCCTAAGTCAGGGCAGTATTACACATTCTGTATATGTATAAAAAAATATAAAAAGTAATCTACAAAGTACAAAACGTTTGTGTCATATGTCATGCTAAAAATTAAGCTAGGGATATGCTTTTTTTTAAAATAATTTTTAGAATAATGATACAGACATTTTATTTTTTACATTTGTGATGATTCTTTTTCCTCTCTATATTCAAGGGACACTATAGTCACCAGGACCACAACAGCTAAACGTAGTAGTTCTGGTGTCTATAGCATGTCTTTGCAGGCTTTTTAATGTAAGCACTGCCATTTCGTGAAAAAGGCAGTATTTACATTACTGCTGAGGAATACCTCTAGTGGACACTCAGATGGCTTCCTACTCAAGACATGAATGCCGCCCTATGAAGTATCTGCGCATGTGCGGCAAAGCTGCGCATGCGCACCAGAGAGCAATATCGTTTTTGAACAGAAGCGTTTTATTGCTCCCTGCTCGCACCCTCTATTTCATTTTGACGAAATAGGGGGTGCGGCATCAGGAGGATCCCGGCGCTGTATCCGGGTAAGTAAAATCCCTTCCCTGTAGTGACCCTTTAATGTTATTATTTAATCATTTATATAGCAACTGCAAATTTCGTAGCGTTGTACAATGGGATAAACAACTCCTAGTTTACGGAATAAGAATATACCCGGCGAGTAAAAATGCTATCCCCCCAGATTGTTTTGGGTTCCTACGCCCATGACCAATATTGTAAAAGATGTGTACAGCCAGAGGATATTGGTCTTCCAAAATCTTTATTACCACAATAAAAGATAAAAAGCAAAAAATGGAGTCCCCAAAAAGCAGTCTCTCACTTCAGCCCTTATACAGGCTTACTTAGGGCTTGCTCTGTGTAGAATCGCTCTGAAAACAGTACTGGCAGGTGGGGACAGTGACGTCTGACGTCGTGTAACGTAATGACGTCAGACGTGATGATGTATTTCGCTGATCACATCGACTTCTTCATATCTGACCATTCTATGGGTGTATACAGCCCAAAACAGAGAATTCTATAAAGTCATTGGTTATGCTGCAAGCTTTATGCAAATGCATTAGAAAGCCAATTTAAAACAGACAAGGGGAATTAGTCACTAAACCTTGCATTGAAAAAAGGAAAACAAAAAAGGAAAATATGTAAAACTTATGTTATCCAACATACATTATAATAATTACAATTTATTATTTGTTAAAACATCAAATAATATTAAAAAAAGGAATAAAAGAGATCAAACAATAGGTCTCTTTTTTCCTTTAATATTGTTTGATGTTTTAACAAATACATTGTAATATCATTATAATGTAGGTTGGATGTCTAAAGTTTTACATATTTATTTTTTTTTTCAAATCATCATTCCTTTCATTAGACTCATTCTTTTTGCATTGGCATGATGACAGAGGCTGGTAGGCTAGGTTTTTCAGCAGATGTGTCGCTTCATCTTTGTCGCTGGAGCTCCAGTAGGTGGTGCACATTTATGTGCCATAACTTATTATGATTATGGTTTCTAGGTTACTTTATGCAAGGAAGGGGTTTGAATTGTTTGGAATTCCTTTATCTATTTGATTGGGAGGTTGGGGGAGAAGCAGTCCCATGGTTAGAACCTTGGTTTGTCTTCAGCAGTTGAGAAAGTTTGTTGGGGGGCATTAGGTGCCTTTCAAAGTTCAATAAAGCTGTGTTTTTTGCCGTAACCACCGTGATAGGTTGCCATGTTTTTATGTATGGGGTAATGGGTAAAAGTGGTAGCTTTGGGTTTATGGCTGGAAAGGAGGTTTTTTTGGTTCGGGTTCAGCAGTTATGTGCTATCCATACAACGAGTAATAAGGATGATGTGGAGAGCATACATTTAAAAAGGAAATGCCGCAGAAATCCAAAGAGCCCCATGAATTTTTAGATTTCCACACAGAATGCATGAGAATGTGGTGTAATTTCAATACAATAATTACATAATTTTAATTACTGTGCACTGGGAAGTGAGCCCTAATTCATGAGTACATGTTTGTTTAATCTGTTTAGAATTACAGCTGCAAATATCACATTTCACTATTATTGCAATCACAAGACTATTGCTTCTCCCTCTTGGTATTCTTCAAAGCAGTAATCCCCCTCAAAGTAAGCCCCTAGACATTTATGCACAGCGTATATCATCTTTACATGTGGAAACAGGCTAATTTTGTTCATAATCTATTACTTATTCATATCTATGTATGTGAGTAGGTCTGAATAATTCATAGAATGAAACTAGAAAATGGAAAACACACTTATGAAATTGCAAGATCATACAATCTGGGTAATTAAGGTTTGTAAAATGCATATATTGCGCTTGAATGTATTTTGGAAAGTGATTGTGATACAAACAAAATGATACCCTGTGGTTTTGCTAATGGCAGGAACAAAACATTAGTGATTTCTTTATACACTATTTAACACTCAAACAGAAAGTAATTATTGGTTTATAAATCTGTACGTTGTGCAAACAATGCTACCAAAGGTACAACACACCTTATGTAATGTAACCTGTAGATAAAATACAATTTCAGTGAAGTTATGTATTTGCAAACAAGTTTAAATTAAGGACAACTTTGTGTCTGCAGTGAAACCAAGTTTAAAATGTTTTTTTTTTCTTTCTCTTGAACTATATTTTGTAAAAGTGTCTGAAAGAGAAATGCATTTATTGGTTTTATGCTCCGGATAGTTGCTCTTAACTCTGTATGAATCCATGCCCAGTATTAATAATGCATTTCTTTTCTTATATTAAGATTCTTGTAATGGAACTAAGCACACAAAGCACACAATATTAATATTAAAATAATAATATTAATAAGCAGAGCAGATATAATTATAAACATAGTTCATGTAACTAAATAATAGACATCATAACACCTTAGAGATAACCTTAATCTCTCCATCATGCTTTCCTTTCATATCTATCCTCCTTAAAGGGACACTCTAAGCATCATAACCACTACATTGTAGTGTCCATTTTCTTCTTTTCTGAGAAATGGCACTGTCCAAAATACCTCCAGCGGCTGTCATATAAACAACAATTGCAGGCACTTGTTCTTTAAAGGACCACTATAGGCACCCAGACCACTTCAGCTCAATGAAGTGGTCTGGGTGCCATGTCCCTTTAGTTTTAACCCTGCAGCTGAAAACATAGCAGTTTTAGAGAAACTTCTATGTTTCACTAAGGGTTAATCCAGACTCTAGTGGCTGTCTCACTGACAGCCGCTAGAGGCGCTTCCGCGATTCTCTCTGTGAAAATCATTTGTTTTCCTGGCACTATAGTGGTCCTTTAAGACCTTTTAATTTTTAAGGTCTTTTTATACAGCTTTATCATGCACAAAATGATAATCGGTGAAATCAGCGAGTACTGAGAAGCATTGGATTTAATACTCCACAATAAGAAGCAGAGGATTATCAGACTGCAGTGATTGACAAATGTATGTCATGGGTGCTCAATGCTTCCATGTGATAAGCAACTGATTGAACCAGAAATCATCAAGATTGATGATTTCAATATTATCAACATCGGCTGTGTTAGTTGAACTGTGTACATTATACAGTGCATGCCTCCAAGCTATCCCGATTTCAGCAAGACAGTCACAATTTTTGTGTCCTGTCCCACTGTCCCACTGTCCCACTTTTGGGATACCAAGTGTAACGGAGCTCCTTGTACTCCGACTGAGTACCCTCCGTTGACGGATGCTCCTAGCGCTTCCTGAGGACTGCAAGCACTGCAGCAGACAACACAACCACCGCAGACTCCACAACCGCCGTATCTTGACTGGAGTCTCGCCGTCTTCCTTCCACCCTGGATCAGCTTCTGTCCTCCAGGACTGTGTGGGAAAGAACTCTTCCTTCCTGTATGAACCTCCAGCATCCAGGACTGTGTGGTGAAGACCCCTCCTCCAAGGAGAGCGTGTCAGGAACAAGCTCTTAAAAGAGCTAAGTGACTCAAGCTCAGGGGAGCATGCAGAGCATAGCAATCCCCAGTGTGATTATAACAGCTCCCTCCAATAATGAGACAAGGATACATTTAGAGGGATCAAGAAGAACTGTCAAAACCTTTATTTCCCTTGGGACCAGCCAATAGGGTCACCACAATAACATTGTTGTGAAACCTCAATAAAATCACAAACAGTCAAACCATATCGAGCAACACACAGTGACTTATCACAACACAATGGCACATTTTAAAAGGGGTGGGGGGAGACAATATTTAACAGTAAATATCTCACCTGCCTGCAAAATTAGCAATATGCAAATCTACCCAAATATGCAAATGAACCAGTCTTGCAATTCAGGTGGTGCATATTGCTGTTGCTACCAACAGAGGGCACTAGACAAGCTCCATAGCCAAACCCACCTAGTTGTTGGCAAACCTCAGCAATACAAGAGAGCAGGCAATACATTACACAGTACACACACACACACTATAAACAATTACATTACACACACCCTGCATCTATAATGGGTACAGGGTGACTAAAACATAAGATAAATAAAGCAGCCTACATAAATAAGATTAAAGACAACCAAATACGTTTTATTATTGAAGGTATTAACATTATTTTAAAGAACAATTATTTTTGGTTTTTAGATTCCTTTTATTTACAAAAGCAGGGGACGGCTATGGGAACCAGGTTTGCCCCCAGTTATGCCAACCTATTTATGGCAGATTGGGAATCCTCTGCCATATTGGGCGGGCATGACTGGAGAGCAAACCTGGTTACTTATTTCAGATATATTGATGATCTATTTTTTATTTGGGATGGTTCTGAAAGTTCTCTTAATCTTTTTATACAATTTTTAAATTCAAACAACAAAGGTATTATTTTAACTTTTGAATATAGTCGTTCTCTTATCCATTTTTTAGACTTGGAAATTTTTATCAAAGAAAATGAAGTGCAAACAAGGACTTTCTTTAAGAAAGTTTGTACCAACAATGCTATTGATATGTCAAGTTGTCACCATAAACCCTGGCTTAATGGGATACCAAAAAGCCAGTTTCTCCGTCTTCGGAGGAACTGTTCCCTTACCCAGGATTATGATGATCAATCAAATATTCTATTAAACAAATTTGCTCAAAAGAATTATTCCACTAATGATTTAAATAGAATCAGAAATAATATTAAGGATAAAAATAGATCAGATCTTTTAAAATATAAAGATAAGACAACCACTGAGGGCACCCCAACATTGCCAATTATTTTTGATTTTAACAACAAAAGCCATGTTGTTAAGAAAATCATAAAAAAACATTGGCATATATTAAAACAGGATGACATTTTAGCTGGGATCATTCCAGATAGACCTCATGTTATTTTTAGAGGAGCACCCAGCTTTAAATCTATCCTTACAAATAATTTTACCAAAGCCAAAAGCACTATTTCTAAGCTTAGTTCCCCGTCCCCGTTTATTAAACCTAAAGGTTTTTTTAAATGCAATAAGTGTATTGCCTGTAAACGCACTGACACAATTATTAGATCTAAGACCAATTCTTTTACATCTTCCGTTACACAAAAGACTTATCCAATAAATAAATTTATTCACTGCAATTCAAAAAATGTGATCTACTTATTGGAGTGCCCTTGCGGACTCCAATATGTTGGCATGACAACTAGAAATCTTAAAATAAGGCTAGCAGAACATTGCCGAAATATTTCTAAAGGTTTTGAAAATCACTCATTATCAAAGCACTTTCTGATACATAATAAAAACCCTAAATTACTTAAGTGTATAGGTATTGACACATGCGAAATCTCATGGAGAGGAGGCAATATCAAAAAAACTTTAGGAAGTAAAGAAATGGAATGGGTTTACAATTTGAAGACCCTCATCCCATTAGGTCTTAATATAGAATTCGATCTTTTTAATTTTCTATAATAAACATATATTTTTTTATAACAAAATACATTTATTATTCCCTTTTAATAGCTTTTTTTTTTTTCTCCTCCTGTCCATTTTATTATACTTACCTTTTACTTGCATATATTACTCAAAGTTAAGTTTTATCCTGTTGTCAATATATTCACTTTCATCTGTTGTCTCAATATACATTCCTAGTTCATTTAATTATACTAATCTTCTATTTGTATATTCTATTCATAATAATGTTTTATTTTGCTATTAATATATTCATGTTTATTTGTTGTCTCAAATATATGTGTCAGCCCCTGTCGGGTTTCGAACTTGTGAAGTGTATGGTCCTATGCGGATGCACTACCAGCGTAACCACCGGCACCACACAGCTTGTTATGATACTTTTCTTACTAATAAGGTTATGCCTGGTAGCTGTCTTCTGTAAAGACTGCATGTGCGTTCCATTGCTGGATGACGCGTGCGGTCCATTTACTATCACGTGACACGGCTTTATTCACTTCCGCGTCACGTGACATGTTTATTCATTTGATTTCTTGTATTTAATGCACTCGTTTTCAATTGTTTTTACACCAAATATGTTTTACATTATTTATTACATTGAAATTTATATTTATATTATAGTATATTCTATTCTTTTTATATATTGCATTGTATTCCCTCCCATGACGATTGGTGACGTCATTTTGGCGGGAATTTTAAAATTATTGTGTATTTCAATGTTTCCTATATAAGTACTGTATGTTAGGTCTGTTTCCTTTCTTTTTTATACTGTTTCTACTTGATGAAGCCTTTGTGGCGAAACGCGTATAGAAACTTTCTTTTTTAAAATCAAAGTGTCATTAAAGGAATATCTGGCTATTATACACTGGTGTGCCACATTCCTTTTTCACTTTTATATCATATTATTTATTATTATTTTATTCTATGTAAGTTCATCTTATCCAGACCTAACTACCATCGATTTAGACCATATTGGACTACCAAAGAATCCTTAAGGTGGGGATTATACCACCCATACGCCATTCACCGAGCAGTACGTCTGCTCTATATACCTTGAACTCCATCCTTCCACCAAAGGACCAAAGAGGAGCACCACATATCCTTGAGTGGGGATTATTCCACTTCACGCTATCCATACCAGAGCTGGATTTAAGCTCTGAAGATTGTGAGTAGTTCCACAAATATTTACTATATATTCATATTCTGTTTTTATACTACACCATTGGAGTTTTTCTCTCTCTTCTGTTCTCCCCGCATATTTATACTTATCCGGGACGCTACATACCCTTCTGATGGACTATTAGGACCACCATTTGCGCATTTGGACATTTTATATTTGGACTATTAGGTACCGTGGTTATCCCATTTTTATATTATTTGGACATTTTTCCGAATTTTTTGTTATTGCTGCTATTCTCATTTTACTATTTTTACTTGTTTTAGGCGCACCCTTATTCTTTTCTCTCTTTTCTATTGTACTTTAAGGGGTTCAGAGGGGATTCCCCTTTTAAGGTGTGCTGCCTTGTTATTATACTCCCTGTTTCTTATCAGCGCTGAACCTTTTCCCTGATTTCTACATAAATAGTCTGTCTGAAGGTAGACTAGGGGCTTTAAAGCCAGATACATGAAAGAGTCATAGTCACAGGGGAGGAGGCTGGCAAGTAGGCCTCTCCAGGACCAAGTGGCGAAGGGCACTTCATCACACCAAGTTACTGTCTCCAAAAAGCAAAGCGTGAGTGCATAATTAGACACACTGAAATAGTGCCCCTTGGTCTTCGCTCAGAGGGCTGGCCTGCTTGACTGGCAGGAAGCTTGGCATTCATGCCAGGCTGACCTGACAGTAATTGCAAGGACCCACTTCCTTTCCATCACCTTTGAGTAGAGCTAGTGACGAGAGTGTCACCGGACTGTCCCCTTTACCCTCCTCTGACTGGTGTTGCACTTGTCAGGATGGCGGTGTTGGGGGTATGTAAGTGTATTTTACTATGATTGAGAAAACGAGTATGAAATTAAAACCAATAACTCCTTCAATGCACCTGCCCTAAATATTCAGTATGTTTCATATTTCACAGATTGTGTTTAGTTTATTGTACTTTTGTGAGGAAATGTGTATATCTATGTGATCTACTAACAAAGTTTGTTTTTTCCCCTCTGATTTGTTCCTACCATTCGGGAGATCAGATAATCATTTTAGATCAAACGTTCTACTAAAGAGAAAACATGTCTATATCAGTCTGGCATTGTCTAAAAGGCCATTCCACAAATTAAATTTTCGGCAACTATTTTCTACATGAGAAACACAGTGACTCCAAGTGATAGTTTCATCCTATTGAGGTCTTAGATGAGTAAGACAGTTTATTTCTCATTAGACATAGTGGAGATTGGTCCGGATATGATTTTAAACACTGACTGGTTTTCAATAAATTATATCAGGCTCTATTCATCAAATGGCTAATACAATGCAGGAGAATAATACATAATGTATTGAAATTGTAATTTAGAATGTATTACCTAAATAGAAAATGTTATTTTCCTAGCTGGTTCATCGAGCAGTGTGTTATTTTAGCCATAGCCATGAAACAATCTACTAGAAATCACATTGTGCCAAAAAGTGATATATATTCCATCATAGTCAAAATCACCATTTGATGAATATACCCCATCATTTTTAACCTATGCCTTCTACTTTGTAGATGCCTTTCATGGTTTTATTGTAGCTTGAAAACGCTCTATGACATTAATTAATCTGAACATTTCTGCCAGGGATTTTGTTTTTCTACATGTAGAGATGAGGCTTTTTGCCTTTTAGATCAGCTGTATTCTTTGAACCTGCTGTTACCCTGTTTGACTCTGCTTTTAGCAGTTTCTGTTCTCCCTTTTTAAAATTGCTTTGACATACTATGACATCAATTACTCTAAATACCCTTAGAGTCAGAGATCTTCTCTGTTTAGATACATAACTCAGATCTGGCAAACAGAAATAACTGCTTAATAGCAGACCGGTTTAATACAAAATGCCGTAAGTGGCTCGGTAATTTATTAGTTTCTTTACGTGAAAATAGACAGAGGTATGTTAAAATCTGCACCAGTGTCCAGAAGAAATATAAGATGATTAGAAACAATTAACCTCTTTAGTTTTAACATAACCTTTAAAAATTACTTTGTATGAAAGTGCAGAAATTTTATTTGAAATGTATTAGAGAGTTATTTTTATATTAACACTAACAAAATATCTTAGAAATGGGCATTTATAGTTAAACGAATTAGTAAAAATCACAAGATTTCTATTTATTTTTTTATTTAAGAATTTTCGATTTATGCCCAAACAGATTGGGTGCTCAGCCACTCTGATCCTTGTGCAGAGGCAAGATAATGCAGGTACTGTAAAATTGTGTGATCTCATAATGTGTGAAATCCAGTGAATGGCAATGTAACAGGGTAGGTGGATGTTAGCTTGCTCACTATCTGCTCCACCTATTCCTTGGACTCTAGTATTAGAGGCAGTAAAATAATTTTTATAACCGTTCCATAATTTCTGTCTCATATTATGCCCATTGTGGCGAAAACAGGAAATAGGGTTGGTCTACTGAATGACAGTACTAGGGATTAAAGATTTCACTGAATTTTAAAATTCAAAGTTTATTTATCTAAGTAGTTTGCTTGGGATGTGCCATATTTACATGAAACACAGTACACGTTATATATTCCGTACTATGAGCATTCATTCATAAAGATATATTTGCCCCATTAATAATACGATTAAAAATAAAAACTTTTAAATTACCATTCTATTTTTAAAAATAAATAATGGCCATATGATGGCCTGTTCTACAAATCACAATAATTTTAACTTTAAAACTTTGCAAAGCTTATAATAAATAAAAAGATAAAATAAAAAAAAGTACTCCTTTAAATTCCAAACTTTTTTGAAATAGGATTTAAGTCATAATTTAAAATGCTCCATGCCAATCTTTGCCTGCATAGATACAATATTTAGTGACATAGGACTAGGGATAGGGAATTTATTTTTTGGGGTTGTTCGGAGAAAGCCTTCCCTGGACTCCTATGGATGGGGGAGTATGACTGCATGCTATGCACACTTGCTTGTCCTGGCTTTTGTTGACAATGTAAAAATTTTTATAAAATTTTGCATACTGTATAAAAGGGGGAGCTGAAGGAAAGAGGTACAGCAAATGTGGAGTTGCACTGGTGCATCTTGGATTTGTGCTGCCCTAGGCACGACCCAATTCAGGCACCCCCCTAATCTGAATTTGCACCACTACTTTGTGTCAAGGCCAGTTGTATGACTGACAGGCACACACTCTCAGATACACATACTCTGACATACACTCACCGAAAGACACAGTAACACAAACATCCTCACTGACAGCTACATAAACTCCGTGACACTCCCTGACAGAGTGTGACAGGCACAAACATACTCATTGACAGACACACACACTGACAGATAGACACTTTCCCATACACTCACCGTTGCTGGGCTAGCTGGGCTCTTTGCTGGGGCTGCTTTCTTGGCTGGCTGGGCAGACAGACTCCTGGCTACTGCAAGCTGGCCTGGCTGGGCAGGTGCTTAATGAAGGTGGCGAAGGAACTGAGCTTTTCCTGCTCTGCTCAGGAAGAGCTCAGGGGACTGCGCTCCCTCGCTTACCACCTACACTATGAGACAGCCCAGGTGAGTTGAGGAATCATAACTTAATTCTTAGCATCCCTCCCATTATATAAATGTGTTTTTTTGTGTGTTTTGTTCATTTGTTTTCACTTTTTTTTCAAAAATGCTGCCACATCTTTTTATAGCTGGCCAGCACATGACGTTTCTAAAGCATGAACTTAATTCTTAGTTCTATTATGTGCTTTTGGAGTTCGCACTCTGTGAATGGCTGATGGCATAAGTGTCACGGTGCCACGGGTTTCTGTCAGCATGGCAACACAGAAACACAGCGGTCACGCCTACAGAAATAACAAATACTTATCTTACCCGCGGCAGTTCAAAGCCATGCTTCCATCCCGGTCCCCAGCATGTGCGGCGTTACAAGAGACGCCGGCTGCTGCAGTTCCATTTTTAATAGGGAAATAGCCTTTGCCCATATCAAAGTTGACGCTTACGTGCGTACAACGTCACGTCATAGACGTGCACGCACGTTTTGGGGTCAGAGGCCACATACAGCCAATTACAGCTTTAGGAGGGTTATTTAAACCCAAATTACCTTTTGATCAGTGCCCTGTCATGGTTTACCTTAGCTGGTTATCCGAGAGAGTGTTCCTGATCGTAGTATTTCTGGTATTTGACTTTGGCTTCGATTGACTTCCCGAATTTCTGGTATCCTTGACTTTTGGCTTTCCCTCATCATTGTGTCTTGTTCTGTATCCCTGACCCCGGCAAGTATTTTGACTAGTCTTGGATATGTTAAGTCCTGCCATTCTAAGGTCCGGTTATACGTTATCTTTAGTCCTCAGTGTGATACTATTTCTGTGTGCTTGATCAACAGTAATCCTGACAATAAGCAAGGCTGGTGCAAGGATTTTTGTCTATACAGGTGAAGATGCATCCGGTTGTCCTTTTGTACATCTTACCACCTTTATGTTTCGATTTTCCCTGTTTGCATAGTGTACGCCCTGTTTGTTATTCTTTATGATTGTGTCTTTACCCACTTTTTCTGGTATTTTAACCCCCTTATGTCTTCTATCTCCTCTTCCCCCTTTGATGGATCTTATCCCTTTTGCCTCTCTTGTGTCTCTCTCCCCACTCTGATTTTCTTACTCCTCCTGGACATACATACTAGTTCATCTTTGAATTCCATGGTTTTACATATCAGTACATAACCATCATCTGTTCCTTAGCAGGTCTTATAAATTAGGTAAATACAACCTCAGATAGATGAACAACAACATATGACATAGTACACGGTGTCATAGTTACATAGCTGAAAAGAGACTTGTGTCCATCAAGTTCAGCCATTCTCACAAAGTTTTTGCTGTTGATCTAAAAGAAGGCAAAAAAAACAGAAACGCTTCCAATTTTGCAACAAACTAGGAAAAAATTCCTCTTGACCCCAAAATGGCAGTAAGATGTCTCCTTGGATCAAGCAGCTATTACCCCACTAATTAGAAAGTATATCCTTGTATGTTGTTTTTTTGGAAGTATTTATCCAACTGCTGTTTAAGCATCTGTATGGACTCTGATGAAACCACCTCTTCAGGCATTCTGTATCCTTAAAGTTCTTACTGTAAAAAAAAACAACCTTTCCTTTGCCTTAGATTAAATCTTCTTTCTTCCAGCCTAAATGCATGATCTCGTGTCCAAGTATAGCTATGTTTATTAATAGATTTCGAGATAATGGTTTGTACTTGCCCTGAATATATTTGTATAATGTTATCACATCCTGAGGCGCCATTTTTCCAAACTAAAGAGATTTACCTTTTTTTTTAATAAATTCTTTATTTTTGAGTTTTCATGAGTTTTTCATGCTTGGGGGTTACAGAAAAGGAGAAGGGTTATAATGTATTACAAGAAGATGAGGTTACATTTTCAGATTTTATATTGTTAAATTTGCATACATTCATATTTTCTTGCGTTCTGTTGTTTTTTTGCTGTCGGCATTCATACGTTGCCGATTGGGAGTAGCAAGGTGGGTAAAGGGCGTGAGGGTGTTATCCCCGATTAATGTATCCACCAGAGTCCCTATTCTTAAGTTCTTTATTTTGGGTGTTTGTCCTGGTTTTTGTTGAGTTAAGCTCGTTAGTATTTAATGCCAGGTTCTTTAAATGCTTGAGTGTGATCTTAGTCTGTTCTTTACGTTATGTTGTCTTAGTCAGCGAGGGCTGCGGTGTTACATCCGGGGGTATAGAACTTCAAGAATGGGGGTTTCCCATGTGTCTGTGGATCATTTTATGGTGTTTGGTTGTGATCTAAGTGTTTTCTGTGTTCGGACCGGTTGTCGTTCTTGTGTTTGTTATGTCTATGTAGGTAATCTCGGGTAGTAGAGGTGTTTGTATGAGTGAGGTGGGGTATCTGAGTGGGTGGGTGTGAGATAAATGTGTGATAGAAAGGGGGACTAGCTGATCTTTCCCCCGCCCCCCCTCCCATCCGCTCCTGCCATCCAAATTACTCTACAGTGCCAACCAGGGGTCCCAGATTTTGTGAAAGGATCTGGTATTTTCTTGTATCAGTGCAGACAATTCGTCCATTTCCATAGCCTCCCTAATCTTTTTTTCCGGGCCTCCGGGATTGCCAGTATCCCCGGGCTTCCCCAATGGGTAGCTATTGTACTACGTGTTGCTAAGGCCACCTTTGCTACCAGCTTGTTTTGTGCTCGGTTCAGTTTTTCGTTGGGATTCGACTGTAGCCAAATCCAGGGATCTAGGGGGATGTCAGCTTGCAATGCTCTCGCGGTGATGGTGGCCATTTCTTTCCATATTTGGGTTATGTACCTGCATTCCCACCACATATGGACATACGTACCCCTCTCGCCGCATCCCTTCCAGCATCTGTCCGAGTCTGTTCATTTAATTTGTTTGAGTCTCAGGGGGATGAGATACCACCGGAGCAGAGTTTTATAGTTCTGCTCCTTGTGGTTAACACATATGGTCACTGTCGCTATGGCCTCCCGAATGGCCCTCACGTAGGAGAAGGCCTCGGGCGGGGGTTAAGTGTCATGGAGTAGTATAGGTTGGATATCTGGGCTTTGTGTATTGGGTTGCTCAGGCAGCCCCTTTCAAATGCCATTGGCCGTGTCACAGCCGCTTTGGCTATGCTGGGATGGACAGGAAGCTTCGGAGATGGAGGTATTGGAAGTAATCAAATGTGTTGTGTGGCGTGTCGTTCGGTAAGTCCGGGAAGGGGAGGAGGTGGTTATTTCGGTAGAAATGACAGGTCCTAGTGAGTTCATTGTCTTCATAGCGGGTGAAGTTTTGGGGTGTCATTCCCGGGGCAAATTGAGGGTTTCTCAGTATTGGCATTAGGGGTGAGGGCGTGTTTATGAGGTTGTATTTGTCTGTCACTCTGTTCCACTTGGCGCCTGTGGTCTATGTGGTTTCAGTATCCACAGATAAAGTGTTGGGAAGTCCCATCCGAATAGGTCATGCTCTAGATCCACCCACCATTTTACCCCTGGGGGCATGCATGGTTTGAATTTGCGCTAATTGGGATGCTAGGTGATAGTCCCAGAGGTTCGGCAGGCCTAGCCCTCCTTTTTTGTGTGTGATATATAGGGTAATTCTTTTGATTCTAGCTCTTTTTCCAGCCCAAATGAATTTATCTATGTGCGTTTGGAGATTTTTAAAGTCTGCTCTAGAGAGTGGTATGGGGAGGGTTTGGAACAGATACAGGAATCGTAGGAGTAAGTTCATTTTGATCGCTGCCAGTCTTCCCAGCCAGGAGATGGACGGTTTTTGCCATGCTTGCAGGTCTCTCTGGGCCTGGTCTAGTAGTGGGGGGTAGTATAGTCTGTATGTGGATTGTTGGTCCGCAGGTAGGTCGATTCCTAGGTAGTGGATACTATTTGTTTAGAAGCAGAATGGGTACGTTTGTTGCAAATGTGTTCACATGGAGGGTGGGATCTGTAGTGATAGGGCTTCTGTTTTCTCTATGTTCAGTTTATAACCTGAGAGTGTTGCGTTTTCGTCTAACAGGTCTAACAGTGGTGATGTCACAGGGTCAAGGTCATGAGTAAGTCGTCCACGTACGCCGCTACCTTGTATTCCTCCCATCTTATTTTTATGCCTTGTATAGATGGGGCATTGCGAATCTTTTGTAATAGGGGTTCAAGGGAGAGGGCAAAGAGGAGGGGGGATAGAGGGCATCCCTGCCTAGTACCGTTGTATATTTGGAATGGGGTCTGGAGAGCATTGGGTATTAATAGTCATGCTGTCGAGGTGGAGTAGAGGTTGCGGATTGCTTGTAATAGAGCCCTAGGGAAGCCGAACTTCGTCAAGGTAGCGAGTAAGTATGGCCAGAGTATCCGGTCAAATGCCTTTTCGGCATCTAGGGATAATAGTAGTGTTGGGATTCATCTGTGAGTAGCTGCCCATATTAGGTCGTAGGTACGTCTCGTGTTGTCATAGGCTTGTCTGTTGGGTATAAAGCCCACCTGGTCTGGGTGGATCAGTTTTGGGAGGAAATGTTTAAGTCTGTTCGCAATAAGTTTGGTGAATACTTTGATGTCTACATTTAGGAGTGAGATGGGACGGTAGTGTCCTAGGTCTTGTAGGGATTTGTTTGGTTTTGGTATTAGGCTAATGTTTGCCTGGAGCATGTCTGGTGGGAGCGGTTCTCCTTTAAGGATTGATGTGAATAGACCTATAAAGTGTGGGAGTAGGGTAGCTGAGTACGTTTTATAGTATAGTCCCGAGTAGCCGTCGGGGCCCGGACATTTGTTGGGTTGGAGAGACTTGATTGTTTCTGCCACCTCTTCTATAGTGATGTCTGCTGCCAGTGATTCTCTCGCCTCCTCCATGAGTTGCAGTAGAGGTATGCTTTGCAAATATTTTGCTATGGCTTCCTCTGTGGTGTATGCGTTGTGTCGGGAGATGGGGTCATGGTCGTATAGGGATGTGTAGAATTGGGTGAAAGTCTTTGCTATCTGATCTGGTAGGTCTTGTGTTAGGCTGTCTGGGTTCATGATCGAGGTTATACATTTGTGTTGCGTTTTTTTCTTAAGTCTATGGGCCAAGAGAGAGTCTGACTTGTTTGATTTCTCGTAAAACATCTGCCTGGTCCACAGTAGTGCTTTTTTAGAGTCTTTGGCCATGAATTTATGGATGGCCTGTTTGTGCTCCTGTATCTGTTGTTGTAGGTCAGGGGTGGGGTTTCGTTTGTGAGCATGTTCCGTTGTGCCGTTGTGCGGAGTTCGGTGAGGTGGTGGTTTAGTTGGGCAAGTTTCTCTTTTTTGTGGGCCATGTCTGCCGAGATAAGGCTGCCTTATGCGCTGCCCAGAGGGTACCCTCCGAGGGCACCAAGCCTTTATTAGTGTTAAAGAAGTCCTGTATTGCTTCTTTGATTAAGTTTTTGATGTGTGGGATGTGGAGAAGTGTTAGGTTTAGGCACCAAGCCCATTGTCTGGTCGTATTTGGGAGCTTTATGGCTATGGAGATTTGTCCTATCTCCTTCTTGTCCGCATGTTGCAGTAGGGACGGGGAGGTCAGGAACATGTCAATGCGTGAGTAGGACGTGTGTGGGTGGGAGAAAAATGTGAAGTCCGCTGTCAGGGGGTGCTGTGTTCTCCATATGTCCACTAGATTTGTGTTTGTCAGGAAGGTATTTAATAGTTTATCTGTTTTTGCCTCGGGTGGGGGTTGCTGTCCTTTGTTGCATTCTACATCTGTCATTAGGTGGAGATGGCACCGCGTTGAAGTCCCCCCCACCAACTTGTGGTGGGAGGGGAATAGGCTCAAGTGGGCCTGTAGGGCCATCCAGAAATGCACATTCGGGACCGTTGGGGCATAGACCGATGTGATTACATATTTGTTCGGGCCTAGATTTCCCGTTATGGTGAGGAACCGTTCCTGTGGGTCTGAGGCTGCGTTAGTGAATTGTATGGGGCAAGTTTTGCGAATGAGGATAGCTACCCCGCATTGTTTCCCTTGGGGTGAGTTTGCCTGGTGACTTTCTACATAGTGTCGGTTACGTAGTGGGAAGGACCTATGCTGCTCAAAGTGCGTCTCCTGGAGGAGGAGGACATCTGCCTTGGATCTGGTGGCTCATCTAAGAACTCGGTGCCTCTTGTTCGGGTTGTTCAGGCCCTTGCAATTTATTGAGACACATTTTATTTTGGCGGTTGGCATTGTGTCGTGGTTCCTATTTTGTTTGGTGTGCGGGGGGAAGTAGTGGGGTATTAGGGTCGGATCTGGGGGGGAAGGGTCACTGGGATTTATCTGAGTGGTCGTGGGGTGGTGTAGGGGTTGTGGATGTGGTTTGATTCACCCTTGTGAGGGGTGGTTCACGTGTGGTGTGTGAGGGGTGAGAAGAGAAGAGGAGGGATACTCACGCCCACCTCTCCTCCCCCTGTGATGGTTTACCTTGTGTACCTGGTGTTTTGTCTGGGAAACTTGGCTTCCCCTCGAGGGCCGGTGGGGTCCTGGTGGTGTCGTCTAGTGGTCTCTTCTTCCTATTCTCTATCTGTGTGGGAGGGTTCCTGTTGGGGGGATGAGCGGTCAGTGTCTGTTTCATGCCTTGTTAGCTCGTGGGTATAGCTTAGTGTCCCTAGTGTGGCCTCTTTGTAACTGCTCTGTCATCCAGGGGTCCCAGGTGAGTGGCTTAGTGTTTCCTATCAGAGTCATTTGAGGTGTTCGGGGCCCCTGGTGTTTTAATGGTCATGTTGGTTGGTGAACGATGTCCTTTGTCTCCCCTCAAGGCCCTCTTAGTCCTCTCTACCTCTGTCTTGCCCCCTCTTCCCGGCAGGTATATTTGAGTCTCATCTCATCCCTAGTCCCTCCCTCCCTCTTCCTTTCAACCTGTTCCCGATTCATACAGCAAACTTAAACAGGAACATTAAGGCAGTTTAAAAATAAAACATCATAAAACCTTCATAAAACCTTATAAAAATAAAATGCGAGAGAAAAGGATATTGGCGTTGGTCAGAGAGCTTGTTTGTTTTTTGGTAGTGCTGGGGGGTGAGGGTCTCTGTTGAGTTTTGTGGCGGAAGGTAAGGACCCCCTTTTTTTTTGTGTTTTCTTTTTCCTCCCCCTCCAAGTCAGTTGTGGTGTTCAGGGCCCTTGGATTTTTAATGATCCTGCTGTTCGGTATACATTTTCCTTATGTCGCCTTTTAAGGTCCCACTTTCCCACCTTTCCTCCGTCCCGCCCCTCCCTCCCGGCAGGTGCATTTGAGGCTCAACCCGTCCCCATACCCTTTCCCTCCCCTCCAGTTTGACATATTTCCCATGCATTCAGCAGTATACAACAGGAACCTTAAAGCAATATATCAGTAAAGCATTATAAAGCATTATAATATAGAATGCGAGAGGAAAGGATATTGGCGTGGGTCAGAGAGCTTGTTCGTTTTTTGGTAGTCCTGGGGGGGTGATGGTCTCTGATGAGTTTTGTGGACGAAGGTTAGGGCCGGTGCAGACTGCCATTCTGAGATCTCAGAGGTGCTCTCTTTCTCGGCGTGCGTTGGGGTGAGTGGCTGGTGGTCTCTTGGTATCTCCGGGAGCTTCCTCTTGGGCCCAATGGCCTGTGTGGTTGCAGGGGCAGAAGTGTTATGCCTAGGGATTCTGTGAAGGGAACCATCTCAGCTGCATTAGACAATATGTGAGTCTGGTTTTCCCTGAGAACTACCAGCTTGAAGGGGTGTCCCCACATGTACCTTATGCCATGGTGGTTGAGGGTGTTCGTTAATTGTCAGAGGTCCCTCAGTTTCTTCAGGGTCGTGGGCGCTAAGTCCTGGAAAAGAGCTATATTTTTTCCTGGAAGGTTGGAGGATTTTGTCGTGCTCTTTGGACCAGCTGCATCCGCTGCATCCGCACTATTACATCCCTGGGGGTGTCCGGGTCCAGCGCCAGAGGTCGAAGTGCTCTGTGAGCCCTGTCCATCATGAGGTCTTGTAATGGGGCCTCCGGCAGTATTTTTTTGAACAGGTCTATGAGAGCGGCCTGTAGCTGGTCGTTGGTTACTGTTTCCGGTAGGCCTCTCATCTGTTATTAAGGTCCTCTATTTGCTGCCTCTGCTCCGGGGCCCTCCATGTCGGGACGTCTTTGCGGGCAGAATATCGATGCCACAGAAGGGGTTTTCTCCTTCTTTCTTTTCCCTCCACCCATGGGGGAGGGGGTGCCCAGGTCTGGTGAGGCTGATATGCTCTTTTTTGCGGGTGTATGGTTCTTTGGGTAGTGGATGGTGGCAGATTCTAATCACGGGGGAGAGAGAGCCGCCAGACTATGCGTCAATCTTCTATCGCGGTCAAGCTCTGCCCCCCAAGATTTACGTTTTTTAACCTTTCTTTGTAAATAAAGTTCTCCATTCCTTTTATCAATTTTGTAGCTAGTCTATGCACTTTTTCTAGTGCCATGATATCCTTCTTTAGAACAGGTGCCCAAAATTGCACAGCATATTCAAGGTGTGGTCTTACCAGCGATTTATAAAAAGGCAAAATTATATTTTCATACCGAGAATTTATGCCCCTATATATAAACACACATGACAAAACCTTACTGGCCTTAGCAACTGCAGATTGACATTGCATATTGCTGCCTAATTTGTTGTCTATAACAATTCCCAAATCCTTCTCGTGTGTGGTAATCCCTAGTTAAATACCATTTAGGGTGCAAGTTGCTTGTGCATTCTTGACCCCAAAGTGCATGAGTTTGCACTTCTCTACATTATAGTTAGTTACATAGTTACATAGCTGAAGAGAGACTTGCGTCCATCAAGTTTAGCCTACCTCACATTTGTTTTTTGCTGTTGATCCAAAAGAAGGCAAAAAAACCCAGTTTGAAGCACAATTTTGCAACAAGCTAGGAAAGAAATTCCTTCTTGACCCCAGAATGGCAGTCAGATTTATCCTTGGATCAAGCAGTTATTACCCTACATTGAAAGATTATATCCTTGAATATTCTGTTTTTGCAAGTATGCATCTAGTAGCTGTTTGAACATCTGTATGGACTCTGATAAAACCACTTCTTCAGGCAGAGAATTCCACATCCTGATTGTTCTTACAGTAAAAAAACCTTTCCTTTGCCTTAGACGAAATCTTCTTTCTTCCAGTCTAAACGCATGGCCTCGTTTCCTATGTAAAGTCCGGTTTGTGAATAGATTTCCACACAATGGTTTGTATTGGCCCCGAGTATATTTGTATAATGTTATCATATCCCCTCTCAGGCATCGTTTTTCCAAACTAAATTGGTTTAAATTTGTTAACCTTTCTTCATAGCCGATATGTTCCATTCCTTTTATTAGTTTTGTAGCCCGCCTCTGCACTTTTTCTTGTGCCATAATATCCTTCTTTAGAACAGGTGCCCAAAATTGCACAGCATATTCAAGTCTTACCAGTGATTTATAAAGAGGCAAAATTATATTCTTGTCCCGAGAATGAATGTCCTTTTTCATTCATGACAATACCTTACTGGCCTTGGCCATTGCTGATTGACATTGCACATTGTTGCATAGTTTTTTGTCTATAACAATTCCCAAGTCCTTTTCATGTGTTGTTATCCCTAATTCGCTTCCATTAAGGGTATACGTTGCTTGTGTATTCTTTACGCCGAAGTGCATAACTTTGCATTTTTCAACATTAAATTTCATCTGCCATTTGAGTGCCCAGTTCCCCAGTCTATCTAAATCCCTCTGCAACAAAGTAATATCTTGCTCACATTGTATTGTTTTACAAAGTTTGGTGTCATCTGCAAACACTTAAACATGACTTTCAATGCGGTCTTCAAGATCATTTATAAACATGTTAAATAGAAGGGGTCCCAGAACAGACCCCTGAGGGACACCACTTGCCACCTCTGTCCAGCTGGAAAATGTACCATTAATGACAACTCTTTGTACTCTGTTTTTAAGCCAATGTTCTACCCAAGAACAAGCATTTTCATCTAGACCTATTTCCTTGAGTTTGAACACTAATCTATTGTGTGGAACTGTATCAAATGCCTTGGCAAAATCCAAATAGATCACATCCACGGCAACACCCTGATCTATACTTCTACTTACTTCTTCGTAGAACGCAATCAAGTTAGTTTGACATGACCTGTGTTTCATAAAACAATGCTGATTTTTGCTGATAACCATGTTCTTCTCAAGGAATTCTTGAATATTATCCCTTAATAACCTTTCAAATATTTTACCAGCCACAGACGTTAAGCTCACAGGTCTATAATTTCCAGGCAAGGCAAATTTCATCTGCCATTTTACTGCCCAGTGCCCCAATCTATCTAAATCCCTCTGCAGCAAAGCAATATCCTGCTCATATTTTATTACTTTACAAAGTTTTGTGTCATCTGCAAACACTAAAACATGGCTTTCAATGCCTATTGCAAGATCATTTATAAATGTGTTAAATAGAAGTGGTCCCAAAACAGAACCCAGAGGGACACCACTTACCACTTTTGTCCAGCTTGAAAATTTACCATTAATGGTAATGTACTCTATCCTTAAGCCAATGTTCTACCCAAGAACAAGAATAATCATCTTCACCAATTTCTTTTAGTTTGAAAACTAACCTATTGTGAGGAACAGTACCAAATGCTTTGGCAAAATCCAAGTAGATTACATCCACTGCAACACCCTGATCTATACTTCTACTTACTTCTTCGTAGAATGCAATCAGGTTAGTTTGTTGTGACCTATGTTTCATAAAACCATGCTGATTATTGCTAATAAAGATCTTCCAAATGAATTCCTGAATATTATCCCTTAATATCCCTTTAAAAATGTTCCTAACAACATCTGCCTTCCTCCAATCCTCCAGTACAATACCTGTAACAAAAGAATCTTGAAAGATTAAATACAGAGGTTCACTTATTTCCCCACTTAGCTACTTAAGCACTCATGGGTGAATACCATCAGACCCTGGTGTTTTATTTACACTATTTTTTTTTAACTGCTGTAGCACCTTGTCTCGAGTCATCCAATCACAAGTTATCTGCACATTTTTGGCAGCAATCATTTGCATATCTCTTGCCATGGGATCCTCATTAATATATACAAAAGAAAATTTGTTATTTAAAATGTCTGCCTTTTCCTGGTCTTCGTTAACTAACAGACCCATCACTGTTTCCAGTGTACCTACACTTTCATTTTTTTATTATTTTTTTTTAGAAATGATGTACTTGAAAAAAAAAATTGGGGTTGGTTTTGCATTCTTTGGCTACCCATTTCTCATTTTCTAGTTTAGCCACTTTAATTGCCTTTTTGCAAGCATTATTGGCTTCCTTATATCTTATACAGGATCCCTCTGATTTGTCTCCTTTAAATGCTTTAAATGCCCTTTTCTTAATTTTAATCTCTTGTTTTACGTCTCTACTAAGCCACATTGGTTTCAATGTGTTTCTTTTATATGTATTACCCAATGGTACAGAGACATGTACCTTTCTAATATTTGTTTGAAGAGCCATTTATCCTCAGTGTTTTTTCCACTAAGGAGTTTATGCCAGTCGATATGTTGTAGAGCTGCCCTAATCTTATTGAAATTGGCTTTTTTTTAATTATACATTTTAGTATACCCCACGTGTTTTTGTTTTTTTGAGTTTGTTTAAAAAATTACCATATTGTGATCACTGTTTTCCAAATGCTCCACTACTTCAATGTTGGTCATACGATCAACATTGTTATAACAAGATCCAGACAAGCATAGAAACATAGAATGTGACGGCAGATAAGAACCATTCAGCCCATCTAGTCTGCCCAATTTTCGAAATACTTTCATTAGTCCCTAGGCTTATCTTATAGTTAGGATAACCTTATGCCTATCCCACGAATGCTTAAACTCCTTTACTGTGTTAACCTCTACCACTTCAGCTGGAAGGCTATTGAATGCATCCACTACCCTCTCAGTAAAGTAATACTTCCTGATATTATTTTTAAACCTTTGTCCCTCTAATTTAAGACTATGTCCTCTTGATGTGGTAGTTTTTCTTCTTTTAAATATAATCTCCTCCTTTACTGTGTTGATTCCCTTTTATATATTTAAATGTTTCTATCATATCCCCCCTGTCTCGTCTTTCCTCCAAGCTATACATGTTAAGATCCTTAACCTTTCCTGGTAAGTTTTATCCCGCAATCCATGAACCAGTTTAGTAGCCCTTCTCTGAACCCTCTCTAAGGTATCAATATCCTTCTGAAGATACGGTCTCCAGTACTGTGTACAATACCCCAAGTGAGGTCTCACCAGTGTTCTGTATAATGGCATGAGCACTTCCCTCTTTCTACTGCTAATACCTCTCCCTATACAACCAAGCATTCTGCTAGCATTTCTGCTGCTCTATTACATTGTCTGCCTACCTTTAAGTCATCAGAAATAATCACCCCTAAATCCCTTTCCTCATATGTTGAGGTTAGAACTCTATCAAATATTCTGCACTCTGCCCTTGGGTTTTTACGTCCAAGATGCATTATCTTGCACTTATCCACATTAAATGTCAGTTGCCACAATTTTGACCATTTTTCTAGTTTACCTAAATCATTTGCCATTTGGCTTATCCCTCCTGGAACATCAACCCTGTTACATATCTTAGTATCATCAGCAAAAGACATACCTTACCATCAAGACCTTCTGCAATATCACTAATAAAAATATTAAAGAGAATGGGTCCAAGTACAGATCCCTGAGGTACCCCACTGGTGACAAGTCCAAGCTTCGAATATATTCCATTAACTACAACCCTGTGT
>OW240917.1:142837963-142920713 GCA_933207985.1 Pelobates cultripes
AGCCTTACTGAAATCTAGGTAAGCAATGTCTACTGCACCACCCTGATCTATAATTTTTGTTACCCAATCAAAAAAATCAATAAGATTAGTTTGGCATGATCTCCCTGAAATAAACCCATGTTGTCTCTGTTTTTGAAATCCATGTGTTTTTAGATGTTCAACAATCCTATCTTTAACATGGTTTTCAGCACTTTCCCCACTACTGCAGTAAGGCTTACTGGCCTATAGTTGCCCGACTCCTCCCTATTACCTTTCTTGTAAATGGGCACAACATTCGCTAACTTCCAATCTTTTTTGACTACTCCTGTTAACAATGATTGGTTAAATAAATCTGTTAATGGTTTTGCTAGTACACCACTAAGCTCTTTTAATAGCTTTGGGTGTATTCCATCAGGTCCCATTGACTTATTTGTCTTTACTTTTGACAGTTGAAATAGAACCTCACGTGTAAACTCACGTGTAATAAATTACTAATTTATCCTTTTTCTTAACTGAGGTCCCTTTCTTTCATTTTCATCTATAAATACAGAACAAAAATATTCATTGAGGCAGTCAGCTAGAACTTTATGCTCTTCTACATATCTTCCTTCTTTTGTTTTTAATCTAACTAATCCTTGTTTTACTTTTCTTTTCTCATTTATGTATCTAAAAAAAAAATTTGCCCCCCTTTTTTACTGACTGTGCTATTTTCTCTTCTGTGTGTGATTTGGAAGCTCTTATAACTTGCTTAGCCTCTTTCTGCCTAATCTTATAGATCATTTTGTCTTCCTCACTCTGTTTTTTTTTTATAATTACTAAATGCTAACGTTTTGTTTTTAACTATTTTGGCCACATCTGCAGAGTACCACAGTGGTTTCTTTATTTTTTTGCTTTTACTGACAAGCCTAATGCAATTTTCTGTTGCCTTCAATAGTGCAACTTTTAAATAATCCCATTTATCTTGGACTCCATTTAAATTGCTCCAGTCTGGTAATGACTCCTCTACACATATTTTAATTTTAGAAAAGTCTGTTTTTCTAAAGTCTAAAACTTTTGTTTTTGTGTGGTGTAACTCAGTCACTGTTCTTATATTAAACCACACTGACTGATGATCACTAGATCCTAAACTTTCACCTACAGTAATATCTGATACCAAATCTCCATTTGTTAACACTAAATCTAGTATGGCCTCTTTACAAGTTGGCTCCTCAAGAACTTGTTTTAGAGGCAATCCCAGTAGGGAGTTTAGAATATGTTTGCTCCTGGCACAAGTAGCTAATTTTGTTTTCCAATTTACATCAGGAAGATTAAAGTCACCCATGATGATAACTTCCCCCTTCATTGTCATTTTAGCTATTTCCTCAACTAGTAGATTATCTAACTCTTCAATTTGTCCTGGGGGCCTATAAATCACACCTGCACGAGTTACTGTGTGATTACCAAATTCTAATGTAGCCCAAACGGACTCTATGTTTGCCTCGCTAACTTTTATTAGGCTAGATTTTATGCTATCCTTCACATACAGGGCCACCCCTCCCCCTTTCTTGCCTTCCCTATCTTTTCTATATAAAGAGTACCCTGGTATTGCTATGTCCCAGTCATTTTTTTAATTATACCATGTCTCAGTAACAGTGACTAAATTTACACTATCAGCTGCCATTATTGCCACAATTTCCTGGATCTTATTCCCTAAACTGCAAGCATTTGTAGATGTAACTCTAAGCTTATCATTTTTTAACACACTTGCTACAGGCACCTTCTGTCCTTGTTTTGGGGGACAATTGGATTGATGTTTTATCACCCTTTTGCTCCCCCTCCTAGTTTAAATACATCCTAGCAAAACCTCTGAACTGCTCACTGAGAACATTTGTTCCCTTTTGAGAAAGATGCAAACCATCTTTTTTGTACAGGTTTTTTCCATTCCAAACAGAGCTACCATGAGAAATAAAGCCAAATCCTTGCTCCCGATACCATTCACCAAGCCACAAATTAAAGTCCCTAATACGCATCCGCCTGTCGTTCTGAGTGTTATGCACAGGCAGAACTTCAGAGAATGACAGTGTGGAAGCAAACTGTCGTAGATCATTGGAAAAACACTAAAAACTTCCTTAACCTCTGAAACCTCATTGCAAGCCAAGTCATTTGTCCATAGATGGACAAGTACATCCAATTCCCCTTCCTGCTTTGCTTACTTAACAATATTACAGATACATCTCCTGTCTCTATGATCAGTAGCTCCGGGAAGACACCTCACAAGACCACCATTGTCCATCTCCACACCTCTTATGATGGAATCCCCCAACAGCTTTCTATTAGGCCTCCCCATAGTCTCCAAGCCGGTCTCCACAACACCACTAGCCTCAGTGCCTCTCCCCACAGCACCACTAGCTTCAGTGCCTCTCTCCACAACACCACTAGCCTCAGTGCCCCTCTCTACAAAACCACTAGCCTCAGTGCCCCCTCCACAAAACCACTAGCCTCAGTGCCTCTCTCCACAACACCATTACACTCTGAAAGTGCATAAAATGAATTATGCAGAGCAACAGACTGTGCAATATGCCTTTTATCCACAACTCTAAGTCTACCAGATCCTACAGTAATCCATCTGCCATTCCTAGTATGTCTCTGCGGCAGTGGCTTTGCAGCAGTTCCAGTCGGAGTTTGTTCACCAGATAATTTACAAATCTCAGTCTTCAAAAATACAATCTCCTGCCGCAAGTTAGAGAACTGTCTACAGATTAGACAACAACCAAACCTCCAAAAACTGGAACGTGAAACAAATGCATAGCAACTATTACACTGAACTAAGTCTGCCATTCCAATGAGGAGAATAATTTAAATCAAACGAATCTTAACTTTTTATTTATCCTCCTGAATACCTCAGATTACCTCCAGGTTATTTCCAGAATATCTTCAACTACACACTTAGAAGCAACACTTAGATGAAGCAACCAAACTATTTTAGCCAAGCTAATGTCAACAAGCCTTATATAACTCCTAAAATCACCACCCACTAGGAATGTTTAACACCTGGGTAGGCCTCTGCTTATCTGCAAACAATAGCTAATTTAAACAGCAATCAATAGCAAGTAGCTAACTAATCAAATCAAATGCCTTATAATTACCAACAGGAATTCAAACCTGTAACAGTAGAAAAGAAAGCTCTTAGCACAACTCTTAGACAGTTGAAGCTTCTGTAAAACTCTCCAGAATATCTCCAACTACACACTTAGAAGCAACACAGATGAAGCAACCAAGCATCTGCTCTAGTTGGTGTTTGTACCAGTTATGACATGAAGGTGTCATTTAACATATTCAAAAACTTGATTCTTCTTGCGGAAGTACTAGTCGCTTTATGTCCGGGTAATTCAAATCTGCAATAATTAACATGTTACCCAAATTTGCAGCTTTCCCAATTTGTTCTAGCAACTGTTCTTCCTCATTAATATTTACATTAGGTGGTTTATAACATATCCCAACCAATAGTTGATTTCCCTTAATTTGCCCCAAGCAGATATCTACCCATAAAGCTTCCACATTTTCCTCGTCACAGATAATTTACAAATCTCAGTCTTCAAAAATACAATCTCCTGCTATGGTGCCTACAGTGCTCCTTTAATGATATAGTATTCAAACATAGATACTTGAATTACAGATTTTTTTTTCGAAGCATGTTGTCATGATTGTTTCAATACCGTAGCCCTTTTATTGTATATTTATTATACAATTGTATCTGTTAAAATGTGAAAGGTTCAGATTGATCCACAGGTCATATAAAAAAAACCTGCTGGGCAGTTAGATAGAGGTTGATTTATAATGTGTTTAGTGTTAGTCTTCAATCGTTTAAAAGTCCTTCAAAACCCATCTGTTGAGAAATTCTTATTGTCTCACAGAGTAACTATCACACATCTGTCTCTTGCTCTCTCCTAAAGAGCCACACTCCACTCTCACCCCCAGTTCTGCTACTTTTCCACCTTGTTTGGTTGCTGTTCCCCTTACTGTCCTATTGTGCTGTTATACCCCACCTCCTTTAGGCTTTAAATTTATTTGAGCAGGGTCCTCATCTACCTATAGCTCCTGTATTATTTTGTAATTGTTTTATTCATTGTTAAGGTTCCCCCTTTCAAAATATTTTAAAGCACAGCAGCATAAGTTGGTGCTGTTTAAATACCAATAGTAATAATACTAGCGTTCAGAGCACCTCAATGCCCATTATAGTTTTACGCTAAAAGTGTAACATTTACTAGGGAACCCTAACACGCAGACAGGACAGAGTAGAGAGAATTGCAATACCGATCCTTAGAATGGTCGGGTTATGCAAAAGTGTCAAAAACACGAGCCAAGGTCAAGGGAAAAGGAACAACGATAGACAAAGCCTATGTCAATAACCGGGAAATCCAAATTATAAGTGCAACGCTCAATGGTAAACCAAAGACCACAACAGGGCACTGAGGGGAGGTGAGCTTATATACACCAGGGGTGTGTCTCATTGGCTAACTTCCATTGTGTGTTAATTACTATGCGTGGGAGGTGCTTCACGTCATCCCTGTGCACCTGGTCATGTGACAGAGCAGGTCGCACATAAAAGGGCTCAGCACGTAAGCGAGCAGTGTCAGAAATACTGTTTGTTTGCTCTGTGGCGGTGGATGTAGCCACATGCCACGTATGAGAACCAGAAGACGCCACTCATGACAACTGGGGATGCAAGGTCGCCGTGAGCGGCGTGGTGGCAGGGGACCTGACAAAAGGTGACAAAATTTACATTGATAAAATGCATCGTGGTTATGAACAAATGCTTGTGTCTTTAATTCAAATTTAAAATAAAACAAAAAAAGATGATACAGTTTTACATAGAAATATGAAAAACATTTACATGCACCTATAGCCCTTCATCTCACCCCATTTAGAATACATATATTTCTAATACTTTGGCCTGCCACTGTTGTATACCCATAATACTCTTTTCTTTGATTTTGTACGGATTTGGGGAAAGAGAAAACTCATGACAATCAAATGAATAGGGATTTTTTCTCTAACTTTGGTCGGAAGCGGTATGTCGGTCTGAGTGCAGTGCAAGTGCATATAAGGATTCCTGGTGTTCCCAAAAGCAGGCCACAAGGGAACAGTTGGGATGGTGAGAGAAACCTGTCATGGGACCGGGACCCAATATGCCTGATTTTAGTATGAGTCACAGTGTGGAATAGGACAATCAGGGTCTGGCTCAGGGTAACCACATGCCCCCTGGTAATGAGCAACAAGGTTTGTGCTGCCACATACCCGGGCCCAGGTGTAGCTACTGCGGATCCCTGTGCTTGATATTATGCAGACCTCCCAAGATCTGGATATGGAGGTTCTGCAGCAGATATGTAACCAGTACTAGAAACAAGGACTAGAATAACGCAAAACCGAAGCAGGACAGAAAGCAGAACCCAGAAAATGACATAAGCATTGAATTAATATAGGACAGGATTATTATTACAATCAATAGGACTAATTTTGCTATTGGATTACGACTCTTAATATGAATATTACCATCAATAGTACTAACATTACTATTGGATTATGACTCTTTTTTTAGAAAGCATCAATAAACTCAATGCACAATAATCCCAGTGATCATAACTGGAATTGTGTCTAACCATCTAAACAGCATTGATAGTGTAATACTATTCCGGAACATTTCAACTTTATGAATCCATTGATATATACTTCTAGCATTCACCAGCGTACTTTTCATCATTATAGATGGCTACTGTTTATTTTAATGTTCAGATATGCAAATTTGCAGCAATTTTTAATTTTTTAATTTCTGTATTATTTAATTTAGTGGGGCTAGAATGACGAAAGCCAATTACTGAAATGCTTAATACTGACCCATAAGGTGCAAAAAGAATTAACTTAAAGCTGCAAAAGAATTGTTTCGATGGCATGGTGAAGTGCAGCAAAACGTTTTACTGATACAGCAGTCTTTTATAAAGAAAATGCATTATCAGCCAACTATTTCAGGAAACCAGAGGTAAGGAATTCTTTAGAAGCCAAATCCCCTAATAAAGTTTTGCTTTTGCCTTTCTGGATCTCTAAAATATATTTTCTGCAGTACAGAATGTCTGAAAGCACCATGGAGAGACTTTAGCCTGATAACAGCACAGTACCAGTGCTGCCTGGAGATATGTGAGAGACTCTTCTTTGAAAGCAGAACTGCCAGCCCAGTATTCAACTTGCCAAACAAAGGTGATAAGAGTCAAAGTAAATTCAGGCAACTCTTAAAGAAACTTTGAAAAAGGTGCATTAAAACTCAGCAATAAATGACGGTAACAATTTATGAGACATGCCAAGAAGTTTTCCAGCTGCTTACAGTCTGGAGAATAAAAACAGTAAAATGTGAAATTACTCAGTTGAGCCTCCTGTTTTTATAGCTATAATGTAATTTTATTTCTAAATTTGCAGTAGCTAGTGTGTCGTACGGTAGTGTTAATTATTAAATTCATGTTTTATTGGCACCATATTATGGAGATAAGACTTTTCCTGTAGGCAGGACAGTTTAAAGTCAAATCGATATATATTATGCATCCTTAAAGTATTGAGAAAAGCTTTGTCAAGCTGCACTGATTAACGTCATAATGTACTGAAGTGGTTGTGGTATAAAGATTTGTCCACAACTAAAAACACCAAACCCCTAACCAGCATTTTAACAAACTAGTCACATTCATCCATCCAAATACATACCCCAAACGAGTCATATCCATCCAATCACATACCCCAAACTAATGATATATAACACAGACTGGGATGCATTGAGGAAACTGCTCTTGGGCCAGCAGCGAGGGTAAATCCAGCCCTGGGATGGGCTGATTACTTTTGGCATGGAGGGCACACACCACAGATCTCAGTGTGGATGTTCCTAACCATTATGTGTTGACAGATTGAGACTGCTGGATATGCATGGTGTGACATCATATATCATTGCAGCCTCTATTTATATGACCTGCTTACATGACAGGGATATGTGCATACCTAAGAAAAGCAGATTATCTTTCCCATGACTCTATTGATGCTAATGGCTTGTCTCCGCCATGTAGCAAACACATCTACACCATACATACTAATCATAATTATGTCCAATCAATCGCCAAATCCTGCCGCTTCCATCTCAAAAATATTGCTCGCATCCGACCATATTTAAAGCCTGATACGGCAAAGGTGCTTGTCTATGCCGCTATCCTCTCTCGTCTTGACTACTGTAATCCGCTTCTCAGTGGTCTTACATATTCCCAACTTGCCCCGTTACAGTGTATAATGAATTCAGCGGCGAGGCTAATCTTCCTGTTCGCCTGCATCTCCCATGGCTCCCCCCTTTGTCAGTTCCTACATTTGTCCTGATACTTGCTTACAAATCTCTACACAATGCTGCTCCGACCTACCTATCCTCACTATTACACAAATATGTCCCATCTATGCCCCTACGCTGTGCCGGAGACCTACGTCTAACCTCTGTTCGTACTCCTACCTCTGATGCTCACCTTAAAGACTTATCTAGGGCTCCACCATTCCTATGGAACACACTTCCCCTCTCTGTTAGACTTTCACCCAATCTCCACTCCTTCAAAAAAATCTTTGAAAACTTACTTCTTTAGGAAAGCATATTAATAAAACTGTGAACAGCTTTCCCTCCCTGCACCCTGATTCCTCTCCTAAAACTGTCATAAAAAAAACACTAAGCCCCCAATGAACACTATCCTAGCAACCTACTTTTCTACCCTACCCTTACCTTCTGTGTCACTATACCCCACTCCCTCGAGCATGTAAGCTCATTTAGCAGGGCCCTGAATCCCTCTATTCCTGTGTGTCCAACTCGTCTGGTTACAAATACTTGTCTGTTAGTCCACCCATTGTACAGCGCTACAGAACTTGTTGGCGCTTTATAAAAATTAATAATAATAATAATAATCTGACAGCCTGGTCACCCCAGATTACAATCCCATGTGAAAAATTATAGAGTGCCAGTCCAGGCATGGAGATCATTGAGATTTTGAGCCACTTGCCCATGCACAAACCGGATGTATTTGCAAGTGAGCTTATTCACTGGCATATGAGCCTGAAGTGTCTTTGTAAAGATGGTGTTCAGATATATCTTGGCAGAGGGGACAATATCTGCCACGAAGAGGTAGTGGGTATGTTACTTTTCATTCCACTCTATAGAGACCATGATCTTAACCAGACATGTTTTGGAGGTCCCTGGTGGCAGATGAGAAATGACAGATAAAGTTGTGGAACAGGTCTAAATCATGAAGATCTGCTCTGCTTTGCACATTGCAAATATTAATTTTAAACTGTTTTTTTTTTCTTTACTTATTTAGAACATCAAAAAGGAGAACTAAAATAAAATTGAATTTGATGGTCTTATATTTTCCACCTGACCAATAATGTGACAATCCAGTTATTTGCCAAAACATGCAGTGCAATGCGATAGTGCATAACAACCAGTCTTTCTAACTCTATAATTCTTTTAGATTAAATACTACAAATGGGAATGTATAACAAACCAAATACACTAACACAATTTACATTTATTACTGTATATTTAAAAACAATTACTGAACCAATTTATTTTCAAATGAAATCACCAGCCGTTATACCAGTGCAATTTGTGACATCATCAATTTTTCTTTTCATTTTAATTCTTGCTTTCTTGCTTTTAACAAATTATAGTGTCTTTCCCTAATTATACATTTACATCAGAGGGATAATTTACAAGCATTGATACATAAATGTATTGACTAATAAATTGATGTTGAGAAAAAACTTTAAAATGGTGATGCTCACCTTGCATTAACCCCTTAGGACCATGCCTCTTTTTACACTGTTGTGGTGTTTGTGTTTAGCTGTAATTTTCCGCTCTCTCATTTACTGTTCCTACACAAATTATATTTTTTTTTTCAGGACAAAAAGGGCTTTCTTTACAAATCATTATTTATA
Organism: Pelobates cultripes; assembly: GCA_933207985.1. Taxonomy (NCBI): domain Eukaryota; kingdom Metazoa; phylum Chordata; class Amphibia; order Anura; family Pelobatidae; genus Pelobates; species Pelobates cultripes. Next base: position 142,846,919 of record OW240917.1, read on the forward strand.
TAATCTCATGTAATTTCATTTTAAAAAAATGATGAAAAATTTAAAAAAATAAATTTTTTTTTACTTTTACTTTAAAAATATTTTACTCATCTACAAAAGAGAATTAAAAAAACTGCTAAATAGATTGAAAATTTTGTCCTGAGTTTAAAAATACCCAGTGATTACATGCTTCTTTTGCTATTTATTTGCATGTTATAGGGCTATAACTACAAGTAGGATATTGCGGTTTCAAAACATACATTTTTTAAATTTATCAATAGTGACATTGTAACACTATTATCTGTCATAAATCTCTGAATAACACCCCACATGTACATATTTTTTTTAAAGTAGACAACCCAGGGTATTCAATAGTCCAGTCTTATTTTAGTAGCCACTTAGTCGCAAACACTGGCCAAAGTTAGCATTCATATTTGTGTGTGAAAAAAGTAAAAAAGTAAATTGAACGCTAATTTTGGCCAGTGTTTGTGACTAAGTGGGTACTAAAAAAGACTGGACATATCCCATTTGCAATACCTTGTATTGTCTTCTTTTGCAAATGGTATGCCATTATGGGGGTAATTCTCATTCCTGGGCTACCACACGCTCTCAAAGGCAACGTAACCAACCTGGCCATTTTCAATGTAAAAATATTTGACCCATATATTTGACCCTGTAACTTTTAGAGACGCTATAAAACCTGTACATGGGGGGGGAGGAGGGGGTAGAGTACTGTTATACTCAGGAGATTTTGCTGAACATAAATATTAGTGTTTCAAAACAGGAAAACGTATCACAACAATTATATCATCAGTAAAAGTGCTGTTTGTGTGTGAAAAATGCAATAAAAGTCACTGACAATATCATCGCTGTGATATCTTTTACTGTTTTGAATCACTAATATTTGTGTTCAGCGAAGTCTCCTGAGTAGAACAGTACCCCCAATGTACAGGTTTTAGTTTGTCATAGAACATTACAGGGTAAAATACAGTGCTAGCAAATTAAATTCTCTGGACTTTCAGCCTGGGTTGGCAGGCAGGTCCCTCAAATTGCAATCAATAAAATTACTTAATTATGTAAAAATATGATATAAATACGCACATAGAATTTAAATATATATGCATATTTATATATTTGAAGTCTACGTGTATATTTATATAATTATTTATGTAATTTTGTATATGGACATATGTATATTTCATATTATTTTTATTTATTTATATATACATAGATATATATTAAAATTTTTATTATTATTATTAAAAAATTTTTTAATTTCAATTACTTATTATTTATATTTTATAATAATATATATACAATATATATATAAGTATATATATTATATATATACACGTGTGTAATTTAATTATAAGTGTATTTTATATTAATATATATATATACATATTAATATAAAAATACACTTAGTAAGATATAATATATATATATATATATATATGATATATAGACATATATTATGTAGATATAATATATGTCTATAGATCATATATACACACACATATATAATTCTATTTTTTTATTAACATTACCATTTTTTAAATTTTTTTTTTACATTTGCAAGGAGACTGCCTGTCAGCACAGGCAGTCCCCCTGCAGGCAGACACATGGACACCTATTGTGACCGCTCTGTTGAGCGATCACATGGCCCCAGGGGTCTTAATCCGCCATGGGGAGACTGCCTGGGCTGCTGGCAGTCTCCCCACACCGGGAGCACCGCCGATCGCCGCCGGGGGATCGACGGCGATCGGATAAGTACATTACACCGTTAGGACGGTTCAGGACCGTCAGCTGTCGGCAACGCTAAAATGCCAATAACGGTCCTGAACCATCAGCGGTCCTCAAGGTGTTAAAGGCATTATAACTCATTGTTTTATTAAACATTTATCCATCCACTAATATATATATATATATATATATATATATATATATATATATATATATATAAGAAAGCAAACTCTGGCACTCTTCCTTTAAATCCAAAATAAAGTACAGAAATTACCCGGGTGCTTCCAAGCCTCGGTATGTATAATCAATGAAGGAGCACTCCAAGCGATTTTTCAAACTTGTTTATAATCCGGTGTTGAAAAAATCAGTCATCAACGTTTCGACCCAATAGGGTCTTTATCAAGATAACAACAACCTCAAATTAATGTGCATATATACAAAAATACAAATGAATCTAACTTACCCCACCTGAGAAGTGAAGCCCGCTCACCAAGTGCCGCCGAGTAGTGCGCATGCGTAGTGACGTCACCGAAAAGGTGCGTCATGACGTGTGTGCGTACGTGCGTGATAACGTGATCATGTGATCCCATGGACCGCAAGCGTGTCCATGGAAACCTGAATCAATAAAAACAAAGCAAAAGGAGAGATAGGAATCTACAGACCGGAAAAGTCATCGAATATTGATGAGCCACAATTGAAATAAATAAATAAATACACAGAGTGTAGCTAGGAGAAAAAAACGTGAAGCAAAGAGTGAAAAAAAGCATAAGAGGATAATAAGAAATAAAAACAAGAATGTGTAGAGAAAAAGTGAATGAAAAAACACAAATAAGAGCCTCTGAAAAGAGACAAAAACGTGATGTGTGAGAAAGAAAAGTGAAGTGTATGAATAGACATATACATCTGAAAAAAGTGAAAGAAGGAGAATAGAAAAGAAATAAGACCTAGTACACCTCAGAGTCCTAAACACATGTGATCCGATCATATAAAATCCATATATAATAGAGACAAATACCGATCATACTTCCAAGTGTACATCAGATACAGAATAATATTACTAATAGACATACATATGTATGTTAAGTTCCTACATATACAACAGTAAATAAACTTCACAAATTACATTATGGTAATAAAGAAAAATGCAGAGGCCAAAAATTGTATATATATATATATAAGGCCTAAAAAGAAAATAAATAAAAAACGTCTCTCCAAAAATGAGTTAAATGAAACATATTCGTTCAATCCTTTGGGTTGTAACGTGTCCAATTGTTTAATCCAGAAGGTCTCCCTTTGAAGTAATAACTTTGACCGGTCACCTCCCCTGATTGGAATAGGTATGACATCTATAGCAATAAATTTAAGCATGGGTAATCTGTGGTTAAATGCGAGGAAGTGTTTAGCCACAGGTTTGTTTTAGTTTTCCCATCTCTAAAAGCCGTCATAATAGCTGATCGATGCCCTCTGATCCTATCACGGAGGGTTAAATCCGTCTTACCCGCATAAAAAAGAACCCAGGGGCAGGAGATTAAATAGACCACGTGATCTGTTAGACAGGTGATATGGTGTCGAATCTTATATCTTTTGCCCGAATGTGGATGTACAAAAGAAGAGCCTGTAAGCATATGGCCACAAGTGACACATCCAGTGCAACGAAAACAACCCATTTTGTTGGTTTTAGTTGGAGCCAATATTTCTCTGGGGAGGTCTGTTTTCATCAGAAAGTCTCTCAAATTTCTATTCCTAGTGTATGATATCCGAGGGGGATAGGAGAAGACCTTACTAAGGGTTTTATCAGTTGACAAAATCTCCCATCGTCTCCTAATATTCTTGGAGATATCCATACTCGCTGAATGAAACTTCATGGGAATAGTGATACGTGGTGAATTTAACCGTCTTGTCCCCTTTTCAAAAATTTCAAAGGCTCTAGTTAGCGTTTTGTCCAGAATATATTTCGGATAGCCCCTCTCAAGAAAAGATTGACGCATGGCATTCAATTGTAAATCCCGATTATTGATCTCCGAGTTATTTCTGAGTACCCTCAGAAATTGTGAGATAGGTAGAGAATTAATCTCCTGCCCCTGCGGTCTTTTTTATGTGGGTAAGACGGATTTAACCCTCTGTGATAGGATCAGAGGGCATCGATCAGCTATTATGACGGCTTTTAGAGATGGGAAAACGGACAAACCTGTGGCTAAACACTTCCTCGCATTTAACCACAGATTACCCATGCTTAAATTTATTGCTATAGATGTCATACCTATTCCAATCAGGGGAGGTGACCGGTCAAAGTTATTACTTCAAAGGGAGACCTTCTGGATTAAACAATTGGACACGTTACAACCCAAAGGATTGAACGAATATGTTTCATTTAACTCATTTTTGGAGAGACGTTAGTCTATTTTTTATTTATTTTCTTTTTAAGCCTTATATATATATATATATATATATATACAATTTTTGGCCTCTGCATTTTTCTTTATTACCATAATGTAATTTGTGAAGTTTATTTACTGTTGTATATGTAGGAACTTAACATACATATGTATGTCTATTAGTAATATTATTCTGTATCTGATGTACACTTGGAAGTATGATCGGTATTTGTCTCTATTATATATGGATTTTATATGATCGGATCACATGTGTTTAGGACTCTGAGGTGTACTAGGTCTTATTTCTTTTCTATTCTCCTTCTTTCACTTTTTTCAGATGTATATGTCTATTCATACACTTCACTTTTCTTTCTCACTCATCACGTTTTTGTCTCTTTTCAGAGGCTCTTATTTGTATTTTTTCATTCACTTTTTCTCTTGTTTTTATTTCTTATTATCCTCTTATGCTTTTTTTCACTCTTTGCTTCACGTTTTTTTCTCCTAGCTACACTCTGTGTATTTATTTATTTATTTCAATTGTGGCTCATCAATATTCGATGACTTTTCCGGTCTGTAGATTCCTATCTCTCCTTTTGCTTTGTTTTTATTGATTCAGGTTTCCATGGACACGCTTGCGGTCCATGGGATCACATGATCACGTTATCACGCACGTACGCACACACGTCATGACGCACCTTTTCGGTGACGTCACTACGCATGCGCACTACTCGGCGGCACTTGGTGAGCGGGCTTCACTTCTCAGGTGGGGTAAGTTAGATTCATTTGTATTTTTGTATATATGCACATTAATTTGAGGTTGTTGTTATCTTGATAAAGACCCTATTGGGTCGAAACGTTGATGACTGATTTTTTCAACACCGGATTATAAACAAGTTTGAAAAATCGCTTGGAGTGCTCCTTCATTGATTATATATATATATATATATATACATACACACACATATATATATATATATATATATATATATATATATACACATACACACACACACACACATCATAGAACTGTTAAAAGTGAAAGTTTTTGTGAAAATAAAAACAATTAATGCTTGTAAGCTGAGCATTTGTTGCAGACAATCAGATGTTTTCTAATGGATAGCATAGATGACTCACACTGTGTAAAGATGTTAACAGAAATGATATTTAAATAACTGCTTTAATCAGTTATGGCCAAAAGGAATGCAGAGTTAGAATAAAAGAAGAAAAATTGCATTTGGCAAAAATCCACTGATGTTTTCATGTTTCTAATAGGGTGGGTGAAAATGAAGCCTTTCAGTAAATATAATAATGCAGAGTCTATAAACTAAAGTTGAACTGCAATTACTTTGCAATTTATTTCTTCAATGTAAAAATAAATAAAGTTACCTAAGGTAACTAAGCTACACTACTCACAAAAGATATAGCATGAGAGAATTTCAGTAAGCACATACATTCATTCAGTTAGGCTAATTTTCAGGGTGAGCCAGGGGTCTCTGTCACCTGGAAGCAGGACTCTTTATCGCTGTAATTAGATGTAGCTAAATTGCTATTCCCTTTCCACATCCCTTTGTACATCTGCTCCTTTTATATAACCAATGCCACTCACAAGAGAGGCATCATATGAAGCATAGTCCTCTATGTTTAGGGAAAAGTCGTCATTAGTAATGATGATTAGCCATAACACTGCAGATGTTGGTGGTACACACTTACCATTCCCAAAATACCAACCTAAAGGTGTAGATTCCTTACACATGTGTATGCACACTGGCATTCATGTGGGTGTCACTTTGACATGTACCCCCTTCCTAGATCTTGCTACAGACCACATACACCTCTTCATGGCAATGGTGTTCCCTGATGGCAGTGGTGTCTTTCAGCAAGATAATGCACCCTGACACACTTTAAAAATTGTTCAGAAATCATTTAATAAACATGACAAAATTCCCCAGATCTCAATTCGATTGAGCATCTGTGAGATCCATGGAGGCCCCACCTCACAACTTGCAGGATTTAAAGGATCTGCTGCTCATGTCTTGGTGCCAGATACAGCCTTCAGAGGTCGTGTTGAGTCCATGCCTGGACGCTTCAGATCTCTTTTGGCAGCACGAAGATGACCTACACAAAATTAGTCTTCTTATATGTTTGATAAGTGGATGCACACACAAAAAAAAAACACTTTATGAGACTATTACAGACTTGATAGTATGCTGCACACAGGGCTGGCCTTAGGGTTCTAAGCGTCCTGTGCGAAAAAACTGAGCAGCGCCCCCTCTTGTCACAGAGCTCCATAACAATACAACTCTCAGTAATGTGTAGTGTATGAGCTTGTCACAGAGCGCCACACCAATACATCTCTCAGTAATTTACCTATTAGTGTATCACAGTGCTCTCCAACTATAAAAACACAAAGTAATGTATATTTTGTATCCACTGTAATAAATCTCACTATAATATGATGTAGCGTGTGTTGTCTGTGTGTGTGATATGTATGCTATGTGTTGTCTGTGTGTGATATTTGTAATGGGTGTATTAACTGTGTGTGATGTGTGTATTGGCAGTGTGTAATATTTGTGCTGGGTTTATTGGCTGGGAGTGATAGGTACTTAACTCAGATAAAAATATGCATGTAGGTTAATGTGTGAATGCAGGTGTATATTTTTGTAGAGTCACACACATACACTTACAGGTAGACACACACACAATTACAGTCATACAGACAGTCATACACACATGCAGCCACTCACATGCCATTACAGGCAGAAAGTCTCTCACTCACACACAGTTTGACTGCCTGTGTGTGTGTGACTGGTTTTGTGGCTGTAAGTATGTATGTGACTGTCCGCCTGTACCTGTGTGTGTTTGTCATTGTCTGTCTGCAAGTGTGTGTGTGTGTGTGTGTGACTGTCTCACACACACGCACGGTTGCAGGCAGACAATAACAAACATGCACAGTTGCAGGCAGACAATGACAGAAACACACAAGTACAGTCACATACATATGTACAGCCACAGACACAGTCAGAGAGGCAGACAGTAACACACACAGTTACAATCACACACAGGCAAGCATACATACATACACACACAGGCAGACAGTCAGTCACACACACACACAGTTACAGGCACACACATAGTTGCAATCACACACAGTTACAGACACACACAGGCAGACAGTTACACAAATAGTTACCTGTGTGGAGTGGAGGCAGTACAATTCCTGAAGTCTGGTGGTTTTGGGGAAGCAGGGGCTCATTCCTGCTTCCCCCTTCCTGTGAAGCTTTTGCTTCTGGGTGCTTGTAGCTCTGCCCCTGCTGCAATTGAGACCCCACCTCTGCCACTCATTAAGCCACAGCACCCCCACTGGCATGTTCTTTTGGTTGATAGTCCCAGGTGGAGAATACTTAATCCTTCACCCGGGTAGCTAGACATGTGTGAGCTGTGTCGGCCACATGGCACCCCCTGCTACCATGGCGCCATGCGTGGCCGCACAGCTCGCACACCCCTAAAGCCGGCCCTGGCTGAACACACAGCATTTCAATTCTTCTTATTTATTCAATTTCAACCAACTTATTTTTATGAAGATTATCTTGCTTTAAGACATTAGAAACAACAAATTCCCAAATCATCTAAAATGTCTTGTTGATTTAAACTGCATGGGGAAAGTCATAGTGAGCCTTTTATTTTTTTTATTTTTTTTTTTTAATCTTCGCTCCATCCACTCAGGAAACTAGTAGAAAATGAGATACTATAATCAATTTCTAGCCATATCCACCTTTAATAGTAGGTCTTCAATTGAACAAGGCAGCAGAACTGAACAAAACACACACATATATATATAAAAAGCATGTAGCTTGATATTATGTGCTGTTTTGCACATGATTGGAATTCAGAAATTCTCCTTGTTCCATCAGAATTACCAGTCACTTTTAAAGGCCTAGAGATGAAATACTTCAATGGCTCTGCAAGGACCCTTTTAATCCCAATTGCTTTGAGATATCATTGTAAAATTGAAAGAAAAAAAAATATGTATGTGCCACAGCTGCAGAATTTGATTAAATATGCTTTCATTTCAGTGTAAAGAGATGTTAGTTTGCAAGCTGGTATATTGCTTCACTTGCTTCTACCCATGAAATAATAGAAACATTTGGGTTATAAATGGAATTATGTTTACAATATTTTCAAAAGTGCTCTTGAAAAGTTGTTGTTTTTTTATATGCACTAATAAAGAGTGAGTTTTAAAGCTTCCATATGTATTATTATTATTATTTTTTTTAAGTTCTTTATTTTTGTTCACTCAGCATGTTAAAAAATAGATAGTACTCCCAAAAAAGAGTCCAGGCCACCAGGGCGGCAGACCCTCCAGGGATTGGAGATGTGGGTTCGTGAGAAATAGTAGGATATGAATGTAGAAGAAAGAAATCCTCACCAGTCAGTCCCTGTCAGGATTACTAGTTGATCCAGCACGTGGAACTGTATCACACCTAGGACTAACGGTAACTTCTTACCGAGCCTTAGAATGGCCGGACTTAACGTACCAGAGAATAGTCAGAATACTTGCGAGTTCGGGAACACAGACTGAGACACAACGATGAGGGAAAGCCAAAAGTCAAGGGTACCAGAATACAGTGAAGTCAAATGAAGCCAAAGTCAATAACCAGGAAAAAAAGCTCAGGAACACACTCTCAGACAACCACAAAGGGAAACCACTACAGGGCAATGAGAAAAGAAAAAAAAGAGTTTAAATAAGCTTCCCTTAGATCTGATTGGCCTTTGACCCCAGAACGTGCGTGCACGTCCTTTTCGTGACGTCACATGCATGCCGATGTCATCAATACCGTGGGTGGATGTGGGGTTATAAATTGGAATGAATCCGCAGCGGCCAGCATCCTTCAACATACCACAGGAGTTAGATACACCGGCACATGGCTGCTGAGTATCACTTTCGTTAATGCCAGAAAGGCATTTTCCATTACGGCCACCACAAGGTGAGGAGGAACATGTGACATTACCCCCACCTGAAGACCACCCATCGGGCGGGCAGGACCCAGCTTGAGGGGAAACTTGGTGTGGAAATAACAAATCTTGCGACTAGCATGAATATTGGAGGCCAGAACCCAATCATTTTCGGCAGGACCAAAACCCCTCTAATCAACTAAATACTGTAATGAACCACGAGAGAAACTGGAATCGATTATGGAAGAGACTTCATCCTCCTCCTGTGCAGAAACAACCAACAGGGGAGGTGGAACAGTATACCTATTGGAAATAAGTGGTTTGAGCAAAGAAACATGAAATGTGTTAGGAATACGTAATGAGGCAGGGACCAAGAAATCTGGGAACAAACTTAATGCTAGGAAAATTAAGTTTGATGTTGCGCGATGATAACCACACCCTCTCACTCCGCCATTTATCAGCATGAAATTTTAAACGATCAGCCGCAGTTTCAAGAGCGGAGGTCCAAGTCTCACGAATAGAAATAAGGTGATCAACCAGGGCAGGGATAGCAGTGTCAGAAAAAACTGCCGACAGAACAGTAGGATGACGACCGTTATTAACAAAGAATGGGCTATGTCTGGAAGAGTCATGGGTAATATTGTTCCCAGCAAACTCGGCCCAGGGTAGTAATTCGGACCAATTATCCTGTGTGCTATTAATAAAACAATGTAAACACAATTCCAATGAGTGGTTACAACTCTCAGCCATACCATTGGTTTGTGGATCGTAAGAGGAAGAAAATGACAATTCAATGCAAAACTGTTTATTAAAAGTCGTCCAAAACCGAGACACAAACTGAGAACCTCTGTCAGATACAATATTGTGAGGAATGCCATGTTGTCTGACAAGTTCACATATGAAAATAAGAACTAGGTCTTGTGAGGATGGCAACTTTTTGAGTGGAACAAAACGAGCCATTTTGGAAAAGCGGGCAACCACCATTAGGAGGTGGTAAAGCCATTAGAACTGGGAAGTTCTACGATAAAATCCATGGACAAATGGGACCATGGAACACTAGGTACAGGAAGTGGATGCAACAATCCACATGGAAACTTATGAGGAACTTTAGAAACTGCACAAACTGAACAGGCCTGCACATATTCCTTAACATCTTTCCTGAGAGAATCCCACCAAAATGATCTCACGGATATGGATTTATTAATGCCTGGATGCCCAGCAGTCATGTTATTGTGAAACACCCTTATGACATTCTCTCTTTCAGCCAATGGAACAAATAATTTATCTAGTGGTTTTATTGCATGGTGCCTGAGACTGAATCTCCGTGGTAGCACCAAGCAGAGGGGATGACAAGGAAAGAACAGTGGAAGCAATAATACACTCAGAAGGGATAATAGGGGATGTTTCTTGTTCCGATTCAATGTCAAATTGCCTAGATAAGGAGTCTGCTTTCACATTCTTGGGACCAGGTCTGTAAGTAATAGACCATCTAGCCTGTCTATATGACAGTCATTTAGTATCTCTTATTTAAGCCAAATTCATGTGGTCAGTAATGATCAACAGGGGGTCCTTGGAACCCTCTAAAATATGTTGCCACTCTTTAAGCGTTAGTATAATGGCCAACAAATCTCTGTTGCCAATATCATAATTACGCTCAGCAGGAGACAACTTTCTAGAGAAGTACCCACATGGAAAGGGGTATCCTGACTCTCCCTCTGAGAAAGAACTTACCCCAGTTTCGAAGGCATCAACCTCCACTATGAAGGGTTTGCTGGTGTCGGGCTGTATCAATATGTCAGCAGAAGCAAACCTTTGTTAGAGAAGTTCAATCATATCGTTGCTAGCCCCCTTGCATGTCATATTGGTGATGGGGGCCATCACAGAAGAGAACCCTTTGATAAATCTCCTGTAATAATTAGCAAATCCAATAAACCTTTGGATGGCTTTTAGTCCATTGGGCAATGGCTGATGTAGAACAGCCTCTAGTTTATGAGGATTCATCTGAAAACCACACACTACACAAACACACACACACACACTCTGCATTATATACACACACTACACAAACACACACACACACATACACTCTGCATTATATACACACACTACACAAACACACACACACTCTGCTTTATATACACACTACACAAACACACACACACTCTGCATTATATACACAGACTACACAAACACACACACACTCTGCATTATATACACAGACAACACAAGCACACACACACACTCTGCAGTATATACACAGACTACACAAACACACACACACACACACACTCTGCATTATACACACACTACACAAACACACACTCTGCATAATATACCCACACTACACTAACACACACACACACACACTCACACTCTGCATTATATACACACACACTCAGTATTATATACACACACAATGCATTATATACACACTACACACACACACTCACTGCATTATATACACACACAATGCATTCACTTTACCCACACTACACACACTGCATTCACTATACACACACACTACACAAACACACACTCTGCATTCCCTAAACACACTACAACAAAATTCTGCAATCACTATACACACACTCTGCATTCCCTAAACACACTACAACAAAATTCTGCAATCACTATACGCACACTCTGCATTCACTATATATACACACACTACACACATACTCACTGCATTCACTATACACATTACACAAACACACTCTGCATTCACTATATATACACACTACACAAAAAACACTCTGCATTCACTATACACACCACACAAATACACACACTCTGCATTCACTATATATACACACTACACAAACACTCACTGCATTCACTATACACACTTCACAAACACACTCTGCATTCATTATATACACACACTACACAAATACACACTGTATCCACTACACACACACTACACAAACACACACAGCCCCGGTGTCTAAACACACTTCATCCACTACATGTGGCATGTATATTTTGTGCATCTACCTTTAGAATTAGTTTATTTTTTCAAAGTGGTAAATGTAAAGAATATCGGCTATCGGCCTGAAAGTTCACAGATTATCGGTATCGGCATTAAAAAAACAATATCGGTTGATCCCTAATTAGATATACAAATTAATTGAGAAGAGTAATACTCTGACCTGTCTGCTTGATGGAGCAGCAAAGAAAGAGGAAGTGATGAGGTCACTATGCCTTATGTACATCCCACTCTCTTGTGATTGGTTCTTTTTTCTAGTAAAGAGAGATTATGCAAAATATGAAGCCTCCTGTCATGTTGTAAAATTTGAAATAAACAGGGACACTGCAGGTAGCACATCAAGCATTGCCTTACACCAGATCTACCCAAAAGGTAGATCCCCTGATGTTTTGAAACTTTGTCATTTTCAAAGCATTTCAAAGGCATCATGGGAGTTGTAGTTTTACAACATCTGGGGACCTACCTTTTGGGCACCTCTGCTTTACAGTATCTTCTTGTTTATTTCTAAAGAAATTCACCTTGACAGTGCAACCTGCCCCCCAGTGAAATCTTTAATAAAAATAATTAATGAAATTAATTCAATTAATATGTGCTATACGGATTGAATCAGTACAAGCCAAAACAAAAAAGGAAGCAAATAACTGTGCCATTCCCTGCATTTTTACCACTATTGATGCCTGGAATTATATGCAGTGATCACGTTGATGGAATAATCAAGGGTTATGTGCTTAGTTTGAGAAATATAATTATACCAGAAAGAGTCTTCAGAGACATTGTGACAGTCCTATAAAAGCTGTCACTGTCTGAGTAAAACTGTGACAGATGGGCACAGGGCAGCAATATTCATGATTTTGCTACCCTTGCAGCTGTTTATTTTTTATTTTTTCCCAGAGCATGGCCTTAAAGGCCTAGGCATTTCTTTAATGGAATAATAAATCACAATCTAATTTTGATAAATGTCCATTAATTCTGGAACTTCCCCGTCACCTCTTAATGATGTTAATTCTAGCCTAACAGGCTTATAAACTAGGTATTGATCAAGAGGTATAAATAAGGTATTATTTTGTTATACATTGAACCCATCCATCATGGAGAGTGCTAAGAAGCTCTTACAGATTCAAGAAGCTCTTACAGAAATGTTAACATGTTTTGTCAACGAACCTACTATATCAGAGGTAACTATTTGGGAAAGGTTTCTGTGTGTCTGGGTGGGGCTGGCAGTGAGGCAGCCATGTTGGGTTATAATTATAGTGAGAATTGTTGGGAATTCATATAGAATAAAAAATTTAAGAACAAAATAACTGAACTAGAACTTTCTCTGAGTCGGCTATGCTTCCAGTTCAGCTACTTTGACATTAAATTGGAAGTTCACTTTGCCTACACAACAACAACTACTGTTGTCACTACCACTATTAGTAGTATTTAACTTCAGGGTAGTGGGATTAGCAGTATGACCACTGAGTCCAATTCACCACCCCATCACCTAGTCAACAATTGTTTTTTTTTCTTAGTTTTTCGATGGTGCAATAACTTGTGCTGCCACTTCTTCTGCCACTTTGGCACCTTTTACCACATCTTATTTAACCATTATAACTTCCTGGAAGCAACTAAAGGAGAGTTAAAGTATACACTCTGCGAGGGGAAGAGGAGGGGCATACTGGAGAGGTAGAGCAAAGTGCCAAAGACGTGTTACCAATATCTGTGGTGGTAGTGGTGGTGGTGATGACTCTGGTGATGAATATTTTGTTTCACCCAGCACTGCAGATATAGCAATTTTAGCTGTAGCCCAATAACTATTTGTCTGTGAGTATAATGAGCTAGTGTGCACTCACCTCATGCATGGTCTCCAAGTCTATTTGTATCTCCTTTGGAATTGCCTCATCCAACAGAAACAATTGTAACATTATCTGCGTATACTACCAGTATCATAAAAAAGATCACCTACTGTCATTGCTACCATCACCACTACCATCACAAATACAACCACCATCAACATCACCAGTACCACCACCATCAAAACTTCCTTTAGCATTTATCAAGCAACTACTGGTGCACTGGTGCACAGTTGTGGCAGCTTCCACTGCAACCAATGCCACATCTTCAGCAGAAGCAAGGTAAAGGGTTCTCTGGTTTTGCACCAGAGAAATAAACGTTGGGATCACCTAGAGTACTTATAAGAAGGCCAATTTGCGAGCTGAAAATTTGGAGGCAAGGAAGTGAGTTGGGGAAAAGTGTTAGCTCATCTCACTAGTATCAGTATGAAGCAACATCTGAAATATGCCACAAATGTGTATTACTGAGGTAAGAAGCAGAACAAAAAAAGCATTAGGACAGGCAGCAGGTCCACTAGTGCTTTATTTGATTCTCTGCAGTTGTCAGTTACCACTAGCGATACCTCTTCCACTATCAGGGGCGGACTGACAGCTCACAGGGCCCTCGAGCAATGGGAGACCAAGGGCCCCCTTCTGGTGCAAAGTTTTTTGGCTACTGCTACTTCTTTGTGTGGCTCTCACACAGATATTATATGCATGCTGCCAAGCACCCATATTGGCTGTATGAGAACCACATAGTCATGACTCCCACCCGCAAGGCCTCCAAACAGGGTTTTGCTTTTAAGAGGTTAATCCAACCAAAAACAGTGTTTTAATAAAACAATATTTTGAATGGAGTAACTCTGACTGGCATGCCTTGACCCCCTCATCCCCACTAAAATAAAGAAATAAAGTCATTCTAATTATACGCATTTTCTGTGTTTGCTGGTGACATCACAAGCAGCATCCCCCAATGTCCATGTAAGTTGCCTCCAAACATGGAGGCAACTGGGTACCTCCATTAATCGCTGCTTCCTAGTAATCCTCGAGTACCATAAGCACTGCACCAGACACCATAACCACCGTAAACCCCACGAACCGCCGCAGCTTAGTTGGGGTCTCACCGTCCTCCACCCACCCTTGACCCAAGACCAGGATCCAGCTTCCAGTGGGTGAACCTCTCCTACTCCAGAGAGCGTAGCAGGAACAGCTCTCAAAAGAGCTAGTGAGTATAATCCCATGGGAGTATAGTGATATAGCCATCCCCAGGGTAGATACATCCATTTCCCCCACACATGAGATGAGACTCTATGTTGAGGGTAAGCAGGAACTCAATTTTAATGGTGCAACACTGACCTTTTATGACAATCCCCAAGCAAGGTGTACGCCTACATGGGCACAAACTTACAAACCAATGATAACACATTGACAATGTATGACACTCCCACATACAATACAATCTTCAAACATAAAAAACACATTTCTAAAGAGTCCCAAAAGTACCCCAAAACATATAGTACCCCAAAACACAAATGTTACATCCCATGATAGCCCTGATCTGGGTGACCAACATATCCAAAAATCTCCCAGATCAGTTCAGGGGCTCAGAAATTTTATGGAAGTCATATTTTTACTGACCGCAGGCATGGTTCCATAGCCAAAAATAGTTCCATAGAATAGCAGCTAAGTACCCCTGGAGGACCGACCAGGAACTGCAAGATTTTCATGCCAAAAATAGTTCCAGGGCATTCACGGCTAAGTCCCCCTGAAGTCTATTCGCAGTTTTGGTCCATGCAAACAAGGTCGAGTTTTGGTCCATGCAAACCACATGGTAGAATGGCACTTCAAATGGCTTCGGGAGTTCAAAGTGCGACTTTGAAAGTTCGAATTGTTCCTGTTACAGGCACAAATAGTGTTTTTAAACCAAGTCTAGTACAGGGGCCATAGTAACAGGGTAGGAGACTGGCAAACAGGCCCCTCCAAGAACCAGTGGCAAGGTTATGTTCGCCACAGTAGGCTACTTGTGAGGTTCAGTGTGTAGGATGCTGTTTGTAATGTTGTGTTCTTGTATATCAACGTGTTGTGTTAGAATTGTTTGTCTTCTTTTACCTATTGTACTGCGCTGCAGAATATGTTGGTGCTATATAAATGGTTGTAATAATTGTGTGTGTGTGTAAAGAGGCTGTATGCAGTATTGCAATGGTGAGGATGCTGCTTGTGATAAGTGTCCATAGGAAGGCTGCATGTGGTTTTCCATGTGTGGGGATGCTGCTTGTTTGACTGTGTGCATACAGTGAGGCTCCTGGCCGGTTTGGAGGTTGTTTGCAGTGTAATATGTTGTGTTGCAGTGTGTGTGGTAGGGGCTGTTGTATGTGTGTGGTGGAGGTAAAATTGTATGGGGGGGTTACAGACCTGCTGTTTCTGCCAGGCTGCTTCTTCACTTCACTTCAGCCACTCAGCAGATTCAGGAGTGAGAAAATGACAACAGTTGGTGTGATTATTCGTAAATGCAAGAAACACAAAATAACTGTCAGTCTCCCTTGGTCTGGTGCTCCATTAAAGATCTCACCTCTGGGAGTTCTGGGGTGACGAATCACCCCAGAACTACACAGGAGGATCTTGTTAATGATCTCAAGTCAGCTGGGACCATAGTAACACAAAAAACAATTGGTAACACTACGCTGTAAAGGACTAAAATCCTGCAGCACCCCCTGTTCAAGAAAGCACATGTACAGGCCCGTCTTAAGTTTGCCAATGAACATCTGAATATTTCAGATTAGAATTGGGTGAAAGTGTTGTGGTCAGATGAGACCAAAATCAAGCTCTTTGGCATCAGCTCAACTTGCTGTGTTTCGAGGAGGAAGAATGCTGCCTATGCCCCCAAGGACAGCATCACCACAGTCAAACATGGTGGTGGAACATTATGCTGTAAGGGTGTTTTTCTGCTAAGGCATCAAAGGGATGATGGACAGGGCCATGTACCGTCAAATCGTGGGTGAGAACCTCCTTCCCTCAGTCAGTGCATTGAAAATGGGCCATGGATGGGTATTCCAACATAACAATGAGCCACAACACACAGCCAAGGCAACAAAGGAGTGGCTCAAGAAGAAGCACATCTGTGGAGGGAGCTGAAGGTTTGAGTTGCCAAACGTCAGCCTCGAAACCTGGTGGTCAACTACAAGACACGTCTAACCCTTTTTGCCACAAAGTACTAAGTTGAAGGGGTCAAATACTTATTTCACTTATTGACATGCAAATCAATTTATAACTTTTTTGACATGCACTTTTCTGGAATTTTTTTTATTTTTTTTATTCTGTCTCTATTTTTTTATTTTATTTTTTAATATTAAATGCAAATTTATATATGCAGAGCTGAACAAGGAATGAAAAGCAACCCTGGAAAAATATTCTATATCAGCACAATAATGTTTCATTCCAGCAAAGTGTGCAGATATAGAGGTAAAAAAGCAACTTAAAATGTAAAACTATTATTCCAATGCTAACCCATTAAGGACTGGACTGTTTTTGCGATGTTGTACATTTGCGACCAGGCCTATTTTTACACTTTTGTGGTGTTTGTGTTTAGCTGTAATTTTCTGCTCTCTCATTAACTGTTCCCATACAAATTATATATTGTTTTTTTCAGGACAAAAAGGGATTTCTTTACATACCATTATTTATATAATCTCATGTAATTTAATTTTAAAAAAATAAAAAAATATGATGCAAAATTGAAAAAAATACATGTTTTTTGACTTTTACTTGAAAAATCTTTTACTCATCTACAAAAGCTAATGAAAAAAAATGCTAAATAGATTTGAAATTTTGTCCTGAGTTTAAAAATATCCAGTGTTTACATGCTTTTTTGCTTTTTTTTGCAAGTTATAGGGCTATAAGTACAAGTAGGATATTGCGGTTTCAAAACATACATTTTTAAAATTTATCAATAGTGACATTGTAACACTATTATCTGTCAAAAATCTCTGGAAAACACCCCACATGTATATATTTTTTTTTAAAGTAGACAACCCAGGGTATTCATCTAAGGATATTTTGACACTTTCTATGCAGCCATTTTACCACCAGTCTTTGCCAAACTTCGCATAGGTAGATTTTTTTTTTTTTTTCACATACATTGCAATTCAGGTATAAACTCACAGATCCTGTTATGTGTTGCTGCCAAAAAACACACTAATATGTATTCAGCAACATCTCCCGAGTACAGTGTTACCACCCATGCATAGGCTTGTCGAGTTGTTTGGGGGCTAAAAGGCCACATTTGGCAGGTGCACATATCCATTTTCCAACTTGGAATTTTGACATGTAGTCAACCTGCGCACATGTCCTATTTGGGACATTTGTAAGGCCAGCCAATGTATTTTACCCCCTCTAAACCATATAGTTTTGGAAGGTAGACACCCTTGGGTATTTCAAATGGTGGTGTTTTAACACTTTCCATGCACTAATTCTACCACCAGGCTTTGTCAAACCTTTAGTTAGTAATTTTTTTGGTGTTTTTTTCACACACATTGTACTTTAGGCATGGATTAACAGATCCTGTTATGTGACATTGCCAAACAACACCCCAATATATTCAGCAACATCTCCCGAGTACAGTGATACCTCCCATGTATAGGCTTGTCTGGTTGTTTGGGGGCTAAAAGGCCACATTTGGCAGGTGCGCATATTCATTTTTCAACTTGGAATTTTGACATGTAGTCATGCACACATATCCTATTTGGGACATTTGTAAGGCCGGCCAATGTATTTTAAATTGGGTAATCTATAAATTAGTCTGGGGTGCAATCTCCTCCCAGATTGTATCCCCTAAAAATAGCTCCATATATTGCATAGGGGAGAAGTCATCCACATTGACATTAATGCCTGTGTTGGCACTAAAAGGGGGGATTTTGAGCTCAGCTAATTGTGGAGAAACCCGTTCCTCCTCCACATTCGGCGTAGCAGAGAAAGCACAGCTTCTTTTTGCAGCAGGCTCACACACAGATGACATGTCACTAGATGTGTCAGAAAACCGACCTGGGTCAAAATCGGACGCAATGTCAGTGGCGTCAGAGTCTGACTAACACAGAGTTACTAACACACAATTTTTTTTATTTTATACTAAAAACAGACTAAAACTGATAAAAACAGACTAAATGAGACTAAAACTTCCATTAGCAGCAATCTGTAAACTAACCGGAGATTTGGGGGAAGGATACCGACTAACAGAAATTTGCTGCTTTCAAAATAAACAAAAAAATAAATCAGGAACAAGTATTATAAAAAATTATTTTCTGTGTGGTAGACCTTAAAACATGCCCCAATACATAGTCCAGGGTTTGTAGAGCAATCGGGACAGTGAAAAGGGGTGTCTGACCCGGCAACGTTTCTGGGGATTTCTTTTTTTTTGGTGTTGGCGGTATCTTAAAAATAAAATGTCTGAACTCCTCTTGCACCATTGTTGGAACTTGACCATCTCCATAAATTATTGTGGAAATCAGCTTGAGCTGAAATTGGAGAAAGGTGGTTCTTCCTGGATTCATTTTTTTAAAGAGTAAAAATTAGTTATGTCTTGCTACTTGCAACAGGTAGATAGCCACCTTTTTATACCAGGCTTTTGTCTTTCTTAAGATAAGATATGGCTGCATCAGCTGATCAGCCAAATCAACAGCCCCCATGTGCCTGTTATAAGCCCTGACGCAAACAGGTTTTGTCTGCACCCTGCTCGGACAGTGACGTCTGACATGCTTTTGTTATGGATGGTTGTTAGCATGTGAACATCCTTTCTGTCCTTAAATTTTAGCGCAAACAGTTCAGCTTTGCACAGAGCTTTGCACTCACCTTTTTTTTAATTTGGCCTCTATGAGAGGTCTGGGGAAATCCTTGACATATTTTCTTACAGTGCCGCAGGCCAGTGTCTGCAAACGATAAAGAATTTTAAACAAGTGGACACTGCTGTAAAAATTGTCCACATAAAGGTGGTAACCCATATTGAACAAGGGGATCAGTGGGTCCCAAACAAGTTTCCCACTTGTCCCCAGAGAGTCAGGACAGCCAGGAGGGTTCAGTTGACCATCTTTCCCCTCATATACACGAATGGCAAATGTGTAACCACAGTTTGTACACTTTAATACCATACCTAGACCACTTTGAGGGGATATACTGTTTGAACCCTAATCTCCCTTTATATTTCATAAGGGATTTATCAATGGATACATTTTGTTGGGGAGTATGAACTTCAGAAAATCTGTTCTGAAGATGGTCTACCAGTGGGCGAATTTTATGAAGCCTATCATATTGGGGATAATCTCTGGGGTGACAGAGGGTATTGTCATTGAAATGTAAGTATCTCAGCAGCAGCTCATATCTTGGTCTAGGCATTGTTTGGGAGTATATAGGAGTCGAACAAACTGGGTTGGTGCTCCAGTAAGAGTGGACTGATGGCTTCTTTATTATCCCCATGAGCATTGTAAGAGCCCAGAATTTTCAGGGACATCTGTGGGATGCCAAGCATGCTCCCTGACTGTATAGCTACCTGGATTGGTCTCAGTAAATTGGCTAGCGTATAAATTAGTCTGGGAAACAATCTCCTCCCAGATGGTATCCCCTAAAAATTACTCCATATATTGTATAGGGGAGAAGTCAACCACATTCACATTAATGCCTGCGTTGGCACTAAAAGGGGGGATGTTGGGCTCAGCTGACTGTGGAGGTACCCAGTCCTCCTCCACATTCGGCGTAGCAGAGGAAGCACAGCTTCTTTTAGCAGCTGGCTCACACACAGATGACATGTCACTAGACGTGTCGCTAAACTGACCTGGACGCAGTGTCAGTGACGTCAGAGTCTGATGTCAAGAAGGCATATGCCTCCTCCAAGCTCTGCATGTTTCACACTAACAGACTAAACTAACAAAATACTAAACACAAATTTATTTATTTTTAATTTATATATATATATATATATATATATTTTTTTATTTTTTTTTACTAAAACAGACTAAAACAGTAATGCCTAAACTAACTCCTGTTAGAGGAATCTAATGGAGATTTGGGGGAAGGAAACTGACTGACTAAGACAGACTAAGACAGTCTTAGACAGTCTAAAACAGTCTAAGACAGTCTAAGACACAGATTTTTTAAATAAAGTTAACCCTTAAGGGCAAAAAAAAAAAAATACAGACAGTATAAATGCACTGTCTGTAACAGATCTGGCAGGAAGGGGTTAATATGGGGATTTTTATTCACTGCTGATACTTTTTAAAACTCTCTGGAACACCAGATGCAACAATATATCACGATCTCTGTCTCTCTCTCACAAAACGCTACAGAGGGGAGAGAGGCAGAGATCAGTGTCAAAGTGAGTGTTTGTAACACCCACTTTGACACCAGCCAATTGTGAGTGATCGCGGATCGCTCACACGCCGCAATTGGCTTTTACTATCTGCCTGGAATGCCGGGCAGATAGTAACAACGGGATTTCGGCGGAAGTGATTTCCGATCGCTCCCGCTGCCCGTTTTCCGCATTTCTGAGTTGCCGACCAAGGACGGGCCTGTTGGTCGGCAACGCAAAAATGCAGAGGACGGTCCTGAACCGTCCTCGGTCCTGAAGGGGTTAAAGAAAGCACTCATAGGGCTTCAAAATAAACAAAGGAGCGGATTTATTTTAAGAAGACATACATTCATATATAGTCAATGTTTCAGTCAAACCACCTTGACATATCAAAGGGAAACTCCAGTGCCAGGAAAACAATCTGTTTTCTTGGCACTGCAGGTCCCCTCTCCCTCCCACCCCCCAATCCCCGGTTGCTGAAGGAGTGAAAACCCCTTCAGTAACTTATCAGAGGCAGCGACGATGTCCCACGTCGCTTCTTCCTCCACCGCAGCTCCTCCTCTGCATTGTGTTGGCCGGTGGTCGAGACTGATCCCGCCCACCGGCCGGGGAGACCTAATGCACATGCACGGCAATGCCGTGCATGCGCATCAGCGCTCCCCATAGGAAAGCATTGAAAATGCATTTCAATGCTTTATTATGGGAAAATGAGCGATGCTGGAGGTCCTCACACAGCATGAGGATGTCCAGCGACGCTCTAGCACAGGTTTCCTGTGCTATGATTCAGGAAGTGCCCTTTAGTGGCGGTCTACTAGGAGTTAACCCTGCAAGGTAATTATTGCAGTTTACTAAAAACTGCAATAATTACAGTTGCAGGGTTAAGAGTAGTGGGAGTTGGCACCCAGACCACTCCAATGGGCAGAAGTGGTCTGAGTGTGCTGGAGTGTCCCTTTAAGAACAGTTTGGTAATGGGACTGAAATGGTGAATGCATACTGTTGAATAACTGTAAAATAAAATGATCTTATCTTGTTTGTTTTGAAGTCCTATGAGTGTGCTCTTTACTTTGGCTGAGAGCATCAGACTTGATGCTCCATTCAGCATCTCCTCACAGAGATGTATTGAATGAATGCATCTTTATGGGGAGCATTCAACACCTCCATGCAGAGCATGGAGACACTGAACATAGGTGCTGTACATTGCTCAGCATCTCTAGTGGCTTTGTGACTGCTACTAGAGGTATTCCTAGGCATAAATGTAAACACTGTTGTTTGAAGCGTTTACAGCGCTGAGCCTGCAGGGATAGGCTATAGACACCAGAACCACTATATTGAATTGTAGCGTTTCTGGTGATTATAATGCCCTCTTAATAAATAGCCTCTCTCACCTGTCCATCAACTCTTTGGCATAGACTTTTGTGCTAGAAAGGTAACAGGCAGAGCAGGAGACACAGGCAAAAATGTGCCCCCTCCCACCCTCCAAAAAAAAAATGCACCTTCAGCTGTGTTTCTCTAAACCTCCATTTTTTACTTTTTTGAAATTCATGCCATCCTTATACCCTCTTTTTATTGTCTTATCTTCTTTAGTGCATCATATCTCCAATTTTTCCCTTTGTGAGTCTTATACCACTCTTGTGTGTCTCTTACAACCCCCCATTTACTTCATCCCTGCCCCTTTGGCTTGTCTTTCTCCTCCAAACCCCTTTTGTATGTCTTTCTCCCCCCAAAGCCCTTCTGTATCTACCCTTAACGCGCTTCATTCCCTCCTCCCCCATTTCATTCCAACCAGCCCCTCCCCTTTCCTACTGGGCCTGTGGAAACACAGCTAGAGTGGACACACTGAAGAGGCCCTGGATAGATAGAAGTGTAGGATTGGATTTATGAGATTCTTCTGCAGGCAATGTCATGTATTAAATATGTATATATATATATATATATATATATATATATATCAGATAAAATTAGTTTTTTATAATACTTTTTTTATTGGACTAACAGAATTTTTTAATGACAAGCTTTCAGGAAAACCTCCCTTTCTCAAGTCTGAAGCATTTCTGAGCAAGACGACCTATAGAATTCAAAGTTGAGTTGTGATACGGGCGTTAAAGCGGCATGAGTGCAGTTAAGACAGTTTTGATAGAACAAAGACACCATTCTCGCAGAGGGCCATAAATATCTTATGCGAAGATCACAGAAAGAGGGGGGAAGAGAGAGAAAAAACAACAACAAGCGAACAGTGCAGAAAATGGTGCTAGAAAGGGGGGGTATTAATATAAAGACTGCCTGAATTCCCATCCAAGAGTTACAGGATATGCATGAGGGCCTATATCCAGTACACACAGACACATACACACTCACGTTCATATACACAAGTAGTGCATATGTACAAGTATACACAAGTACATACAATATACATATAAAGACAACCAAATGCTCAAATATTTGTACATGCACACCTGCACATACATCCACACACAAGTACCAATACATGTACCTACACATATACCAATGTGCCTACACATACATATGTACACATACTCACATATGTATATATACATATATAAAATAAGAATATTGCTCCCAAAAGACATGCTATTAAGGAGTGTCTACATTTGGCTGTACTGTTCTTGCTCACTGATTGTATTACTATTAGTTAAAATAAACAGATATAATATAGATCTGAGATATGAAACAAAACACATTCTCTTTACTAAACAAAAGTCTGCAATTGTCATGTATTCATCTGCTTATAAAAATGTGGTTAGTGGCATTTACTGTCCACACAGGAAAAGTTGTGCCGAGCAGCAACCAAATCCACAGAAGGGTTAATGCTGAGCAGCTATTATGCAAATGGGAACCTGGTAACTGCCTTTGGGGTCAAAGGCCGGTTACAGCCTATCAGATCTAGAGGAGGGGTATTTAGGCCCAGTTCTCATCCTGTTCAGTGACCTTTTGTGGTTTCCCTTGTGGTTGTCTAGTTTTACAGCGTTCCTGATTCTAGTTTCTTCTGGTTTTTGACTTTGGCTTTGATTTTGACTTCCCTGTATTCTGGTATCCCTGATTTCTGGCTTTCTCTTATCATTGTGTCTCTTTCTGTATCCCCTGACCTCGGCAAGTATCCTGACTTTTCTTTGATACGTTAAGTCCAGCCATTCTAAGGCCCGGTAATACGTTACCTATTAGTCATCTGTGTGACACAATTCTACGTGCTGGATCAACTAGTAATCCTGACAGCAATGTTATAGTGAGTCAATAGTACTACAAGTAAATATGAAACATAATGAAGTCCTGAATCAGAAACAACTCTTTCCTACCGTCTGGGATTCATTATATGTGTTCCTGGAGATATCAGACCACATGATCATAACACTTCCAGTTGGCAATGTACTATGTTTTTTTTTATAAATATGCCAATTTGTGTGTATCTCTTAACCCCTTAAGGACTGGACTGTTTTTGCGATGTTGTACATTTACGACCAGGCATATTTTTACACTTTTGTGGTGTTTGTCTTTGGCTGTAATTTTCTGCGCTCTCATTTACTGTTCCCATACAAATTATATATTGTTTTTTCAGGACAAAAGGGGTTTTCTTTACATACCATTATTTATATAATCTCTTGTATTTAAATTTAAAAAAAATAAAAAAATAATGAAAAATTGAAAAAAAATACATGTTTTTTTACTTTTACTTGAAAAGTCTTTTACTCATCTACAAAAGCGAATGAAAAAAACTGCTAAATAGATTCACAATTTTGTCCTGAGTTTAAAAATACCCAGTGTTTATGTTCTTTTTTTTGCATGTTATAGGGCTACAGGTACAAGTAGGATATTACGGTTTCAAAACATACATTTTTAAAATTTATCAATAGTGACATTGTAACACTATTATCTGTCATAAATCTCTGAATAACACCCCACATGTACATATTTTTTTTAAAGTAGACAATATGGGGTATGTCCAGTCTTTTTCAGTAGCCACTTAGTCGAAAACACTGGCCAAAGTAAGCATTCATATTTGTTTGTGTGTGAAAAAAGTAAAAAAACTAAATTGAAAGCTAATTTTGGCCAGTGTTTGTGACTAAGTGGTTACTAAAAAAGACTGGACATACCCCATTTGCAATACCTTGGGTTGTCTTCTTTTGCAAATGGTATGCCATCATGGGGTAATTCTCATTCCTGGGCTACCATACGCTCTCAAAGGCAACGTAACCAACCTGGCCATTTTCAATGTAAAAATATTTGACCCATATATTTGACCCATATATTTGACCCTGTAACTTTCAAAAATACTATAAAACCTGTACATAGGGGGTACTGTTTTACTTGGGAGACATCGCTGAACACAAATATTAGTGTTTAAAAACTGGAAAACTTATCACAACAATTATATCATCAGTAAAAGTGCTGTTTGTGTGTGAAAATTGCAAAAAAAGTCACTTTCACTGACAATATCATCGCTGTGATATGTTTTACCCGGCCAGGGGTCGTCACCATGGATACCAATATACAATTGCACCTATGATGTGCTATAGGAGAAATAAGAGTCTAAAGGACTTATTAGTTAAGATTTTTCACTCATCCCCATACAGGAAAGAAGTATATGATCAGACATCGATTAACATGCACTACGGATTTTGTAGTGTATAAACTAACTTGTCCATATGGGTTAACATACATCGGCAAAACGGATCTGCCTCTGCGTGAGCGTATCCAGAATCATAGATCCAGCATAAGAGTGGCTTCCAGAGATCAAAAATCAGACCTCCCTGTGGCCAAACATTTTTTGGAGAAGGGCCATACGTTGCCGACTTTGAAACTTATGGCAATTGACCACATACCACCATCACCACAGGCAGGTGATCGCAAAAAGATGTTATTACAACGTGAACTCTATTGGATCAGAACTTTGAGAACAGTATACCCAGACGGCCTTAACGAGAAATATTCTCTTTCTGCATTTTTATAATTATCCATTTGATTTTTTCCTCTTTTTATTTATCAGTTCATCTTCTAAGTCTGTGGTTTCCCAACTTTAAAAGATTAGTTTGCCATTTCTCCACAATCATATATATGCACAATTAAAGCACTCGGTTACATTCACCTGTTGCTAGATGATTTGGCAACATTGTTTTTATTTCACGCGTTGTATGATATGCACGATGTGCAATTGTATATTGGTATCCATGGTGACGACCCCTGGCCGCGTCATAGAGCGCGACGCCACTTGGCTGCAGAGGTTTGCCGGGCAGCCCACGGCAGTCTCGGTCCGAGCGTCCATGAAGTCAGATGCACCACAGGTGGGGTAAGTGGATGTCATTACTTATGCTATATATGTGGGGTTTGTTTGTATTTTCAGTATGTCCTGACGAAAGCTTGAGGGGATCAAGCTGAAACGTTGACTGTACTGTTTTAGTGGAGGTAATAAAAGTTATATTTTATTTATAGTCCTTGGAGTGCTATCACAGACAACTATTTTGTATTTTTGGCTGACAAGCACCGGGCACTTAATTTGGAACTGGTGGAGTGCAAGATTTATTGGATTTTATATATATATATATATATATATATATATATATATATTTTTTTTTTTTTTTTAATTTTAAAATACAGTTAGAATAAAATTTCATATTTTTGTTCAATTTTTATTATTATTTAAAAAAAATTATTTAATTTAAATTACTTATTATTTATATTTTATAATTATATATATACAATATATATAGTTATTATCTATATTATATATATATATATATATATACGTGTGTAATTTAATTATAAGTGTATTTTTATATTAATATATGTACATATTAATATAAAAATACACTTAGTATGACATTATATATATGATATATAGACATATATTATATCGATATAATATATGTCTATATATCATATATATAAACACATATATAATTTTTTTTATTTTTTATTAACACTAACTTTATTTTATTTTATTTTTTTTTTATTTTTTTACACATGCAGGGAGACTGCCTGTCAGCACAGACAGTCCCCCTGCAGGCAGACACATGGACACCTAGTGGATGGACCCTAAAGTTGAATCATTTTTTATCATGGCCCCAGGGGTCCTAATCCAGTGTGGGGAGACTGTCTGTGCTGCAGGCAGTCTCCCCACACCGGGAGCAACACCGATCGCCGCCGGGGGAACAACAGCGATCAGGTAAGTAACTAGGACCATTAGGACGGTTCAGGACCGTCAGCGGTCGGCAATGGGAAAATGCCGATGACGGTCCTGAACCGTCCTCGTTCCTTAAGGGGTTAAAGCCATTGTTCTATAAACACTGGCTTGGATATGACAGTACATGGGGATCTCAAAATGCTTGCTATGGCCAGTTGTCTGAAGCTTGCATTTCTCATGACAAAGCCGATTTTGGATTAATTTATAAAAAGTATTTTTTTCTTGAATTGTTTTTTTTTTTTTTTTATGTGATTTCCAATTAATTGTCCAGCAGACAATTTTAGGCTCCAGCATTGTTATTTCTATAGGTAATATTTGTTTTTATATCACTATAATAAAATAAATACAGTATCTATAGCTATAGAATGCATACTCTTCCATTCTTATTTAAATTAAAAATACATTTATTTTGAATTATAAAGTTACCTTATTTGGAGCCTAAGGTTGGCAAGGCATCATGGGAGTCTCATGACTGATGCACACTTTGGCAACCGTGGCGTATATCAAATTGTATTCTATGCAATATTTTGTACGTGTTGGTAATATTTAACATTGTGTCTGTTAAAAAAGCAGAGCATTTGAGGTCTATTAAAATAATGCATGAAACACAAAGTTCCAGATGTATTATTTGTAACAGAGGTCTGCCGTCTACACGTTTGGGGAATTTGAAACTTGGAACAAAATGCTTGAATTGCAACTGAATATTTATGTTATTTCTCTTTTCTTTTCCTTTTCCAGCGAGAACAACACTGTGGCAAAATGTTCTAATTTGTCCTCTAGAGTAAATCTGTTTTTAGAGCTAAACAATGCTGGATTATGATGTAAACTTTTTGCACTGTGCATGAGTGGCAGACACACATTGTACTTGACTATGAGCTTTTTTCCGATTTGCAGCTGATGTCGGAATGAAAGCTGACAGAGAGAATGAAAAGCATGCAGACTGGAGTTGCCAGCTATTAAACTAGCACAGACTCCTAGTCGTAGCCTCCAGCAGCAGAAATTTCTCACTTCTGTTTTAAGAATTGCATTTCTTTGGACAGCTGTAATAGATGAATGCACTATTTCTACAATATAATATGTCTTAAGCTTTTACTCTCTAGCCAAATCATTTTTAAAAAGCCAAAGATATTTACACGTTTATGAGCATGGATATACAGTCAGGTCCATAAATATTGGGACATCGACACAATTCTAATCTTTTTGTCTCTATACACCAACACAATGGGTTTGAAATTAAACAAACAATGTGTGCTTTAACTGCAGACTTTCAGCTTTAATTTGAGGGTATTTACATGCAAATCAGGTGAACGGTGTAAGAATTACAACAGTTTGTATATGTGCATCCCACTTTTTAAGGGACCAAAGGTAATGGGACAGATTAACAGTCATAAATCAAACTTTCACTTTTTAATACATGGTTGCAAATCCTTTGCAGTCAATTACAGCCTGAAGTCTGTAACTCATAGACATCACCAGATGCTGGGTTTAATCCCTGGTGATGCTCTGCAACTGTATTCAGTTCCTGCTTGTTCCTGGGGCATTGTCCCTTCAGTTTTGTATTCATCAAGTGAAATGCATGCTCAATCAGATTCAGGTCAGGTGATTGACTTGGCCATTGCAAAACATTCCACTTCTTTCCCTTAAAAAACTATTTTGGTTGCTTTTGAAGTATGCTTCGTGGCATTGTCCATCTGCGCTGTGAAGTGCCGTCCAATGAGTTCTGAAGCATTTGACTGAATATGAGCAGATAATATTGTCCGAAACACTTCAGAATTCATCCTGCTGCTTTTGTCAGCAGTCACATCATCAATAAATACAAGAGAATCAGTACACGCCATGACACTGCCACCACCATGCTTCACTGATGAGGTGGTATGCTTTGGATCATGAGCAGTTCCTTTCCTTCTCCATACTCTTCTCTTCCCATCAATCTGGTACAAGTTGATCTTGGTTTCATCTGTCCATAGGATGTTGTTCCAGAACTGTGAAGGCTTTTTTAGATGTTGTTTGTCAAACTCTAATCTGGCCTTCCTGTTTTTGAGGCTCACCAATGGTTTACATCTTGTGGTGAACCCTCTGTATTCACTCTGGTGAAGTCTTCTCTTGATTGTTGACTTTGACACACATACACCTACCTCCTGGAGAGTGTTGATCTGGATAACTGTTGTGAAGGGTGTTTTCTTCACTAGGGAAAGAATTATTCTGTCATCCACCATAGTTGTTTTCCGTGGTCTTTTGGTGTTGCTGAGCTCACCGGTGCATTCTTTCTTTTTAAGGATGTTTCAAACAGTTGATTTGGCCACACCTAATGTTTTTGCTATTTCTCTGATGGGTTTGTTTTGTTTTTTCAGCCTAATGATGGTTTGCTTCACTGATAGTGACAGCTCTTTGGATCTCATATTGAGAGGTGACAGCAATAGATTCCAAATGCAAATAGCACACTTGAAATGAACTCTGTACCTTTTATCTGCTCCTTGTAAATGGGATAATGAGGGAATAACACACACCTGGCCATGGAACAGCTGAGCAGCCAATTGTCCCATTACTTTTGGTCCCAATTGTCCACATATACAAACTGTTGTAATTCCTACACCATTCACCTAATTCGGATGTAAATACCCTCAAATTAAAGCTGAAAGTCTGCAGTTAAAGCACATCTGGTATTAGTATTTGCTAAGGTATAAGCGATTTAGATGCCAATGACAAACATGTATAGAAACCCATAAACAGGAACGGATACCGTATCCCCCGAAAAGCTAGAGTCATCTAACAGTATCTGACTGATATCATTTTTTAAAGTAGATATGAAGGTATACATAAGTTGCTAAATCTAGTCTCAATAGAAGCTGCGGCTATCTGTCAAAATCCAGCTAGTAATGGAAAAAGTATATATGCATGAGTTGCTAAGTCTAGAAGTAGCTCAAAACCATCCCTAAGATCTTGGGTAAAAAATAGTAGGAGGTCTAGAGTAAATCCTAGCTGAAAAAAAAAATGGTATATCGGCTTCAGAACGCTGTTAGCATACTAATCTAGCTCATCGACAAAAAGTCAATCTGAAAAGACATCCGCTTCAAGAGGTTGCCATCCTCCTAGAAGGCTAACAGCGGGAACCCATAGTATTAAAAAAAAAAAAAGTATATTGGAGCCTAAAGTTGGCGTCTTGATCGTATAGTAGTAATAGTATATAGGACCACCTTTCTGCCATCACATTGATATACATATACTTATATAAATGGAATCCATTTCTATTCTAGCACTATAATGGTTAATTGTATCCTGACACGTAAGACAGAGTTAAAAGCAGTGCATCACCCTGAACACGCCTTGTGTAAGGTGATTGGACATCTCTCATTGAGGGTGTATGTGCTTTAACTAAGGTTCTGGCGGGAACCTTTAAAAACGAGGAAACGAGGGCAGTGACGGCTACTAGCCCCAGACGAAGGCGCATTACTACAGCGCCGAAATGTGCGTCGGGCATTTTCACGCTTATTTCATTTATTCTACGTTTATTTTGGGCTTTTTGGTGATGGATTCCTAGTGTAAATTTACCTGAAGAGGAGGGTTTCTATGTAGGGTTACTTGTCTTCACCTCTCTACTCTCAGGGTCCAGACTTCAGTCAGATCTCCTTAGAACCTTTACCCTTAGCATGTACAACGAATATTTTATTTAATCGAGGGCACCTAGAGGATCATTTAGGTTTACCTCTTCAGTCCAGTCAGATTGCTCTGGAATTAGTGATTATAATCGTGCCTTCTTAGCCTGCTATTCTAGTAAGGGATTTGGCATTATATCACAGGTTTATCTACTTAGGAGTACAACCTGTTGAGGGTGTTCAGGTAGCAGACTGTTAAATTATTATCTGTGTCGATATTTCTATCTATTGGATGATCTTTATAACATGGCTATCTCACTGAGCATATCGGAGTGCAAACCTTCTGTAGTTAAGCTTCATTAGAAAGTTCAACAAACTCACAATCTTGTTAGTTGCTACATATTATCTTTTGATCATTGAGTGTCAGTCAGAGGTTCACTCCATATTTTATTGCAATATCCATGTATCAGTTTACGCCTTAATTACTACAGATTTGGATTTAGTCTTTATGATATTACATCCTTATACAGGTTTTCCATGTACCACTATAGGTAGATGCTTACTGTTTTTATTGTTGTTTAATTTTTTTCCTAGCTATATCTTATAAGGATTAAGTCTCTTGCAGTCTCCCTATACAGTTTATCTTTAGTGGAGCACTTTGTGAGATATTTGGGAAGTGCCTCATACTATACACTTATCCTCATAAGTATCTCTGAGGAACTTATTAGTCCCTGTATAAGTATATCTCCACTTTATGCTATATATTTTTTCCTCCTCTCCTTTTAACCGTTTAGTAGGCATACCACGTATGGCTTTCCAAGCAACATAATAAAGGTTATTTACCACAATTTAAGCATGGGCATGTGTAGGTGTATCTAATCTAGTATTTAACTTTACTTGTTTTTTTCACATTTATGTTTATTGGAACATTTTTTTTCACTGTAATATGGTTTAGCTCTATTTCATCAGTGCCACTCCAAATACTTTGGTTCAGAGACGGAACATTTCTCCTGTTGTATTAAATATAGGGTTAGGCCCTTAAGATTTGGAGAACACATTTAATGGGACCTTAACCTAATTTATTCTCTGTTCTGTATGTTGCCTGTTTCTGCAGGATTTTCAATGTAAACACTGCCTTTTTATAGAAAATGCAGTGTTTACATTACTGCCTAGTAACACCTCTAGTGGCAGTCACTTAGGCGGCCATTAGAGATGCTTCCGAGTCCAGTGCTACAGTGTGCATCACCTACATTCAGTGTCTCCACGCTCTGCATGGAGACACTGAACATTCCCCATAGAGACGCATTTTCTCAGGATCCTATCCTGACAAGTTCTATTTTTATTTATTTCTGTTCCTTTACGTCAAATTCCTGCTCTCCACCACTAGTGGCCTCCCTAGCCACTAGTCACCTCAGTTCTCACCTGCCTAGGACCAATTACAGATCCTACAAAAGGCCTCACCCGTTGATGAAGTTGATGTTCTTACTGAAAGACTTCAGATCCTGGCTCCTGAGAAGCAACCTGTGACTTGCCTTCATTGCTTCCAACCTGATTCACTACCAACCCTGCTCCATACCAACCTGGATTGCCTGCAGCTCTGATTTATCCTGCCAACCTGGTTTACTTCCAACCCTGCTCCATACTAGTCCTGCTCCATACCAACATGGATTGCTTACAACTCTGCTTTATCCTGCCTTCCTGCTTTACACAAACCTGCACCTTATCAGGCCCTGGGGAGATAGCGCAGCTAAGCGGACAAGGGCACATGTAGGAGTGTGGGGATAGATGCATGGGATTGGATGGGAAAGAGTGTGTGGGTGGGATTATGTTCTGTGTAAATTAGTGTGGGGGAGGTCTTACCTCAGTGCCACTTGGGATTTGGGCCAGCAAACAGCTTCCTGTCCTCCTGCTCCTGTTTGCCTGGGCCTGCAGATTGACACAGCTTGAGGGATGGAGGTTGAGGCTTTCTGGCTTCCCTCAGAGCTGCTGCAGCGTGGATGGTGGCCAGCGACTCCTGATTCAGGTGCTCTCCTCTCCTGGATCCTCTCCCCTGGGGTGGCTGCCGGTGTGGGTGCCCCTCTGGGGCCTTCCCTGTGACCCCCCCCCCACCATGGTGGCTGCCGGTGTAGGTGCTCCCCCCCGCAGCCTGTCTTCATCCATATGGGCCTTCCCTGTGGCCCCTGCCCCTGGGGGCCGCGATGGTGGAGGCCGGCATTCCCGCCCGCCGGCTCCGCTACCCCCCCTGATGCTGCTCCTCGGGCCCGGTTGAGGAGGTGGAGCCCGGGCCCGAGGCTTCACCTGGCCGCGTGTCTGAGGCTCCAGACACGCGGCCTACAACTGCCATGAGGATGCGCGGCCTAATCCCACGGCGCGGGACCTGCGGCCTCCCCCTCCTGCAGCCGGATCACGGGCTGCGGCCTCCGGCGTGAATCTGTGGGAGGCGGGCGGTGCATCCTGCGCCTTGTGTGGCCGGCCGGAGGCCTTCTGGGGGGGCGCGACGGCGGGGCCTGGGACGAGGCCCCGGCGGTGAGTGGGCCCTGCAGGGCCAAGAGGGGACTGCTCCAATGCTGTTGGGGGTGGGGGAGGACCTCTCCTGCGGGCCTCCTCTGCCAGTGAGGATGGCGTCCGGGGAGCCCCCCCCCTTTCTCGGTTTCCGGTTTAACCCCCCCCCCTCTGTTGGTGTCCCCCTGTTCTTTCTTTCTTCCCCCCCTTATTTGTTCCCATCAATCTGTTTGTTTTTTGTTTTTTTCCCCTTTCCCCTCTCTCTGTTTCTCTCCGCTATGTTTCCCCTTCCCCCCCTCTCTTTTCCTCTCTTCCCCTGCTCTTACCTGTTCCTGGGTCTTCTCTGCCTTCTGTTCTTCTCCCTCTGCCTTCTGTTCTTCTCTCTGCCTTCTGTTCTTCTCTCTCTGCCTTCTGTTCTTCTCTCTGCCTTCTGTTCTTCTCTCTCTGCCTTCTGTTCTTCTCTCTCTGCCTTCTGTTCTTCTCTCTCTGCCTTCTGTTCTTCTCTCTGCTTCTGTTCTTCTCTCTGCTTCTGTTCTTCTCTCTGTTTACTTACCTCAGCTGCCTCCTGGTGGCACGTCCTCTCCATGCCCTTCTCACAGGTCCTGGCTGCAGTTCATAGAAATGCCCAGCAGGTGGCGCCTTGAACATCTTCGAAGAAAACAGTGGAAGCTGGTTTCAATATCTTCTGCCTGGACTTCTACGGTTGTTATGCCGCGGGTGGTGCACCGGGCATTGGCTGGTGAGTACATTGTACCTTGTTGCATCCGATCAGGGCCCCCTTTAGAGCTGGGGGGGTATTAGTGCGCAAAAAAATAAATCAAAAATTATACATACAAATTTCACCATTTATAAAAACAAAACAAAAAAAAAAACAGAACTGACTGAATACATGAATGGAAGGTGAGATGTAAAAAAAGGAAAAATGATTAAGTAAAATTTGGGAATTTCTAAAAAAAAAAAAAAAGAAAGAAAAGCTCCTGAATGAATACCTGAATTGAAGGAGAAGTAAAAAAAAAAAAAAATGGTAAATGGACGCTGCTTACCAGGGAGTCCACTTCGGTTATTTAACCCCCCCCTTTTTATCAGTATTTCTCATATGTTATAGTACGGTTTCCTGCAGCATCCTGCGCAGCTTCTAGCACTGGCGTTGCCTCCCAAAAGGCAGGCGGTTAGGGTGGCTCTCGACGCTGCTGCGGGGCGCTAGTATGGCCTGCTTGACTTGCGCATGTCGCGTAATACAAGGGAGCAGTGGTGAAGGGGTTTTTTCTTAGTGATATGTTCCCTCATGCCGCGGGGGGCCCCTTGCTTGGAAGGGACTCCTGGTGGTGTGTGTGGGAAAATACCATAATTGGTTGCGCCCCATGGCGCACAAGGAGTGTGTCAGGGCATCGTATGTTATGGATAGCAGTGTCGGGGAGAGGGCTCCCCGGTATGCTCCACGTTGTTCTGCTGTCAGGACACTCTCTGGGACGCGTGTCGTTCCTAGGGTGAGCTGGGTTGGTGGGAATTTTCAGACGGAAAATGGGGTCCTTGTGCCGTTCCAGCACACGGGTTCCTGTCGCAGGGGGCCCATCCCGTTCCCCGCTGTCTTTTCATGCGGGCAATTCTGTCGGGATAGGGGACATGAGTGCTCTCCGAGCAGGACCTTTCTACCCATATGAGACTTCCTTCGGGTGGTGTGGGAGTGACTTACCAAGAAGCTTGGTAGGCTTATCTCCCGACCAACTTTGGGGCTCCCGAAGTCTGCACTGCGGGAACCCCCCCCCCCTTGGGGCATGGTGCCTGTAGAGGGGCGGGGTCAATTTCGCATGATTTCTTATTTACTCGGTTGTCGTTCCATCTGTTTTCCGGGCCGTATTTCTGACTGTCAGTGTTCTGTGGCTATGTGCTCTTGATGTCGCCCTCCTGGGTAAGCTGGGTTTTGTCTGTTGGTGTTGCCCTGCGTTATGGGGTTTTCCTTTTGGGCCTCCGTTAGCGGTGGCTTGTGCAATCAGGCCCCCTAAGTCCCTCCCACTGACTTCCACCTGTTGCCGCTGCGGCGGGTTTGGTTTTTTTTGGGGGCCTAATTGGGTTTTTCCATGGTGTGCTGTCTCTTGCTCAGTAAGCTGGCAAGCATCGTGGCTCTTGCAGACTGGCTGTCTTGGAGCTTCCCCATTCTGGTGGCATGGTAGGCGTGGGGTACCCAACTCCCAGGCAGGTGGGTAGTTCTTCCATTGTGACAATTGTGGGGTGGTGCAAGCTGTCTATATCATGTTGCAGTACCCTCTACCCCGGTGGTACCCTGGTTGCAGGGCCTGGCTCGGTGCTGCTTGAGTCTGGAGGTGTCTGGTCAGGCGGGGGTTTTCCCGGGGGTTCTATCTTGTTCAGGTGGGGGGCTCCGTGGGGCTGAATTAACTGGCAGTGGAGTTGTGGTCGCTCGGTCTAGCGGTCTGGGGCCAGCTACGGTACAGTGTGACTGATCAGGCCGGATGAGAGCATTTCCTTGGCGGCTTCCCATTCCTGTTGCGGTCATCTGCAGGTGGGAAGGGGTTTTGGTGGCTCGAGTAAGCATTGGGATGGATTTCCTTCAGGCTTTCGCCGCTCGACAGCTGTTGTACTTGGGAAAGGTCAGTTGGTTGATTCATCAATAGAATCTGTTCCGTTCTTGGATGTTGCGGGGTTGACCTAACCGGGCCCTTTCTGCTTTCTCTTGAGGAAGATGGAATGCACAGGGTAATGGTTAGGCTCCTAACAGGAGGTGCTAGGTTCCCAGTATAGTTGGAAATATACCGTTTCAATTGGGGGAAGTGCCGGGTTCCCAAATGTGTCCTGTTTTCCTTCGGTGAGGGCTATTGCGCCCCTGGGTTGTTCAGCCTCCTCTCCCATTTTGGTTCTCGAAGCCGGGTTTTCTCGCCTGCGTCCATGTCGTTGGGGTGCTCCAGTTGGGGCTTGAATTCCTGGGTGAGGATGGGGTCAGGGGGTAGGCTCCTTGGGTTAACCCTGCCAGTCTCCAAATGGATTTCTCTCTGTGGTTACTGTCTCTCCCCCCTCCCCTCCACCCGGAATAAGGAGGGTGGGATGCTCATATGTCATTTGGGACAGGAGGCGGGGGGCGAGTGGTTGGATCCTACATCTTCGGAAGTGGAGGTTTGGTGGTCTGGTGCCAGATACATGAGGGAGGTGTGGCTCCTCCTCATCCTGGGTCAACTGTCCCGCCTCCTAGGGGTACTGTTTTTTTTTTTTTTGTCATCTGTCTGGGTGGAATGACCTGGATTCGGTTGCTGTTTGGGAATTGGGTGCTCTTGAATCTGGACATGTTACACATTCTGTTTCTTACCAGAGGTTCTCAAGGGCCGGGCTGAGGCTATTACCTGTTCCTGTTGGCAGTGCGCTCAGCAATGTGAGTGCCCTGGTGCGCTGCCGTCGGGAATCGGACGAGGTGGGTTTCTTGTTTTGGCTTGGGGGATTCCAGTTCACCTTGGGGTGTGGCCGGATGTGGCCTAGTTATCTCGAGGGGATGGGTGCGCTTGCTGGAGGTCGGATGAGGCCTATGTTGATGGTGCACTGAGGACGACTCCGGCTGGAGATGAAACGCAATTGCTGCTAGATCAAAGGGTTGTATCTGGTACTTTTTCTTGTTTCCTCTGCAGTGTTTTATTTAGGCTTTGTGCCTAGTATATTTTACTATTTATACACTGCATATTGTCCCTGTTTTAATTGTTTATTTGTGCAATACATTTTGGATTCTGCACTTTGTATCCTGTGCTGCTCTCCTCAAGGATATCATTTAGCCCTTTTAGGCACCCTCCTGCATATTATATAGAGCCTGGGACGGCTTTAAATCCTGTGAGTTTTACTCTACATAAGGAGTCTAACATTATATATATATTGGTGTTTTTTAGATTGATCACGAATGGCCATTTAATTTCCTGGTGCAGTATTTATTCTATGTTAATCTGGCACTGCTAGCAGTGGTGGAACAGGCCATGGCTGGTTGTGGTGTAAAACAGCGGGGTTGTGGCGGGGGTATGTCCTTGCCAATTGAGTTTGAGGGGTTACGTTTAAGTATATGTGTTACGGGCAAATGCAAATATTACAAGTTTTAGAATGAAATGTTGTATTTCTTAAACTGTGTACTTTGTCTTTAAGAGATATTGCAAACTGACAAGGTGTTAGAAATGGAACATATTGTTTTTCATAACTGTTTCTTTAAGCAATAACCTCAGTGCATAATATGTTTGCGCCATTTTGTCCCAGACGAATTACAATAACAATAATGCATAAACAAGCTTCAAGGCTATGCTACGACTCTTGCAGTACACAATATACTGTGGTAACCCCAAGTTAATGGAACTTCCCCAAATCCGGGAATCTTCCACGGCTGTACACTTACGACTTAGTATAAACAACAGATAACCTATTCAGACTTTAAGATGCCTTCTTGAACTAAGTCAGGAAAATTTCCATGACGTATACACCCTTTAGTTATGGCCTTGTATGTTTGCCAAATTAAGGGAGATCCTAAATTGAATAAAGTAAAAGAAGTGTTACTTTTTCATATTTGAACTACAGTAACCTAAAATGGAGACACCTAAGGTATAAATAGGTGTACTTTTAAATGTTAAGATACAGAGGAGAGACTTGGAGACAGACGCTGCTCCATCTTAAAATGACAGAGAGGCTGACATGATGACATGTTCAGAAGGGTATGTTAACCTATTAATGATATTTGCAAGCATGTAATTTAATCTTATAAACTCTGCTATAATGGATTTTATATTTTTATATAATAAATATCCAAAAAGACAATCTTGCTTCCAAGACAATCCTTATTTTATTTTGTATTCTCAATTATTTATATATGTTAAATAGAGGATCTCTTACACTATATAAAATTATGGCTAAGATATCTGTATGTTAGCCCTACTAAGTTCTATGCTTTAACACATTATAGTGGTAAATAAGGGAACCACCAGCGGTTACATATGGAATGAGATGAACAAGTTTTTAAGGTCTCAACCTCCCCTGCTTCAAAAGGTTAACATTAGGTTGCCTGAGGTGTCGTGCCCATCGAGCGTGGATAAGGTCGGCTGATGGCGGGCATTGGAAAGATATGATTTTATGACGAGGGGGGAGGTGAGAGGAAGTGGTGATTAGGAACCACTGTATGTTTATTGGCAAGGACGGTTGGGTCACTGTATAACACTATGTGTGGAGTTATATATGTATATATGTTAATTTATGCTTATTTATGTCTAACGTTTTGGTTACAGAAAAAGAAGAGATTTAATAAATAAAGTTATGGATGTGTTATGCAGTAATTTAGTTTGTGATAATAAATGCTGTGGCTTGTTCATCCATACTAAGTGGTCTGTCATTATTGGGGGGTTGAATGGGGTTAGTTTTGTTCTAGGCTGCATCGCAATTCCCCACTACGTACATACAAGGCCCTGTGGAGATAGCGCAGCTAAGCGGACAAGGGCACATGTAGGAGTGTGGGGATAGATGCATGGGATTGGATGGGAAAGAGTGTGTGGATGGGATTATGTTCTGTGTAAGTTAGTGTGGGTGAGGTCTTACCTCAGTGCCACTTGGGATTCGGGCCAGCAAACAGCTTCCCTCCCGCCCGCCCTATTGGTATATTTAGTCACAGCTAGCCGGGGGTATGTCCTTGCCAATTGAGTTTGAGGGGTTACGTTTAAGTATATGGAATGAGATGAACAAGTTTTTAAGGTCTCAACCTCCCCTGCTTCAAAAGGTTAACATTAGGTTGCCTGAGGTGTCATGCCCATCGAGCGTGGATAAGGTCGGCTGATGGCGGGCATTGGAAAGATATGATTTTATGACGAGGGGGGAGGTGAGAGGAAGTGGTGATTAGGAACCACTGTATGTTTATTGGCAAGGACGGTTGGGTCACTGTATAACACTATGTGTGGAGTTATATATGTATATATGTTAATTTATGCTTATTTATGTCTAACGTTTTGGTTACAGAAAAAGAAGAGATTTAATAAATAAAGTTATGGATGTGTTATGCAGTAATTTAGTTTGTGATAATAAATGCTGTGGCCTGTTCATCCATACTAAGTGGTCTGTCATTATTAGGGGGTTGAATGGGATTAGTTTTGTTCTAGGCTGCATCGCAATTCCCCACTACGTACATACATGGACATTGCTGCTTACTCTTATTTACAAGGTGTTATTTTCTTACCCTGAAACCTTATTGTTCTTTATACCTGTCTTACTATTCTACCTATACTTTTATCTCTAGTTTTCTTATTATTTACAAACAACCTGTTTGTTATCTTTATAGGGCATATTGCCTTAACATTTATTTCTCTCACTTCCTTTCTCCCTATTATTTAATTCTATAAGTTAACCTGTTGATATGTCAAAACCTACCAATAAAGCCTCTTTAGTTAACTCTGGCCAAAGTCTTCTATCTGACCTGAGCAAGAACATTACACATTGATTCAATGCATCTCTAAAAGAGATTCTGATTGGCGTAACGGGCGTTTTCCCATGCACACACAATAGACTGCCAATGCTTTCCTTTGGGGAAGCATTGGCTTGGCTAAGATCATCAAGATTGAATAGCTCAGCCATGGAGGCGGGGCCAGCCACAACAAGAGCGGCATGGCCTAGGTAAAAGGTTTCTCATGCGATCGGAGGGTAACGAGTACCTAAAAAAACACAATCATATTGACAGACGCACACTTACTGACTTGACACACACTTACTCACTCATTGACAGACATACACTTATTGATTTGACACACACTGACAGACATTACAGACACACACACACTGGCAGACACACTTACTCTTGGCTTACACAATCACTGACAGACGGTCAAAGACACACACAGACAGAGACACTCTTACTGACACACTCTCACTGATAGGCACACTTACTATTACTGACAGACACAAACTCTCACATTTACTCATTCTTGCAGACACACTCACAAATTATTGTATTTTGTGTAGATTTATGTATTTTTTAGGCCATTAGGCCTCACTACCTTTAAGAATCTTCTCGCAGGGGTCCATTTGCTTCGAAGTTCTTCCTGTTCCTCTTTTGCACGGTTTAGGGATTTGAGGGAGGATTGACGTCACATTCCGGTGCCCGGCATCATCACAGAGGGTGTGCAAGGGAGCTGAGAGAAGCAGGAAGTACCTCACAGAGTAGGTGCCTGCTTACCCCACAGGGCATTCTGCTCTGGGGGCACCCTTGGCCACCTCTTGGGACCGAGTCACAGAGATTGGCCCACACCTGTGCACTTGTCCCCTTTTTGTAGCGCCTGTAAGTGACAATGCCACCCCTGTCCAAGTGCCGCCGTGCTATATAAAACATACAAGATCCAGCACACTCATGCATTCATTAAATAGCAATTTCACGGTCCTAGTCTAGCAACCATTGGTCCCCTCTGTATGTTTTTTTTCTCTTTCATATATGCTGATGAGAACTTGACCAAAGACGTCCTGAGAATTTAAGAAGAATATACCTGTGAATTAGAGACTTTAATTTGCCTGTTTCCCTGGTATTTTTTTTTTTCTATTATCCATTTTAATTATTTACTTTCTTCTTGGCGCACCCTGTAATTGTTGTTTCCTGTTTTTCTAGCAACCTAATGCCTGCCCTTATTACATTTATCCACTTATTTGGGAAATGCTATCTCCTGGCACTCTCTGCAGTGCATGGCTAAATAGGGCCCTGGAATAAAGCCCCTGTGACAGGGAGCTGTGCAAAACCGCAGAGTTGGCATGGACTCCCAAATATATTGTGACCTGGGACCACACAATCACACTGTCTTAATGATAGGAACACCACACAAATCGAATTTCTTGAAAATTGAGTCTTTTTCTATATTAAAAGGTCTGGCAATTTAAACAAAAAGAATAGCCTTGCTCTTCTGAGCACTAACTCACAGTTGTTCCTTCAACTGCTGTTGGGCAGCTTACCCGCTTCCAACCATACACAATACAAATTTGATCACAGACCTTTTTTCCAAATACATTTTTCCTTTCTCCTTCAGAACACAAAGACTCTTGTAGGGAGAAATCACACACGGCTTGTCCTTCTCCCTGTGAATCCCTGACAGGGAAATGTTATAGCAGTCCTGTGCTAATCATTGCCAACAGGAGAGCAACTATCTGGGTGATCCAGAACTCCTGGATTGGATTGCTCACCTGCTGTGCTGTAAGTAAACTGTGGAATGGAGCACTGGCCTTCCCTTCACTCCAAATGCTCCACCCCAGGAACCCATATTAAATTGCAATATTGCTCTGACTAAAACAGACAGACCTTCTTCCTGGCGCTATTAATTTACATATTCCAATACTTTTGGAGAAATATACACTCCATCCATAACAATGCCTTGCACTCTGTCACACATCCTACCCCCAGCTCAAATCTAGAGGGATGAGCGACCATTGTCATAAGGGTATGATTTCGTGAAAGGCCATCAGCATTTCCTGGTTTAGAGCCAGTGTCCGATTTTAGTTCCATACTCTCAACGACAAAACACCGCAGGCCGCATTCGTATCCCAAGATGGCCGCCACCATGCGTTCGTGCATAAGAACGCCGACCACCCAGTTGATCATTTAGAATGTTAGAAGTGTTTGTGGTTTAGAAGTGTTAATAAGGGCAGTGAAGTTAGTAAGCGCCACGCTCCTGGTCTGGGTGGTCGGTCGTTCGGTAAGATAATTTGTTATTAGAACGGCCATTAGTACAATATATGTGAAGTTTTTTAAGACGAATGGTTTAGACCAAGCATGTCAAACTCAAAGTGTGGCATGGGTCACATAAACAAGGTTTAACTTTATGTGGGCCGCACACACACACACATACTCACTGACAGACACACACATACTCACTGACAGACAGACACACACATACTCACTGACACAAACACAGACAGACAGACACACACACATACATACTCACTGACAGAAACACACATACAGACAGACACATACAGACACACTGACAGACACACACAGACACACACTTACACTCACTGACAGACACACACACTCACAGGCAGACACACACTCACTGACAGACAGATACACTGACACACACACACTGACAGACACACACACATACTCACTGACAGACAGACATACACATACAGACACACACACACATACTCACTGACAGACAGGCATACACATACAGACACACACACACACATACTCACTGACAGACACACACACTGACAGACAGACAGACACCCATACTTGCTGACAGACACACACACTGACATAGACAGACACACACACTCACACACTGACACACATTCTTTTCTTTATTGCTCCTTACCTTATTGAGCTGATGGGGGGCATCTCCCCGGGGTCCTTCCAGCCTCCTCACTGCTCCGTCGCGAAGAGTTTAAAAGTTTAAAATTCAGGGACAGAGGGTCTGTCACACTATTTTTGCAAATCATTGCAGTTACATCACCTGGGAAGAAAGACAGGGTGCATGGTACCTTCTCCATCTTAGCTTTTGCATTGATGCAAAACATTTATGCACAAATATAAGTTTTGACCTTATTTCATATGCTCAAAATACCACTTTAAAACATTTATGCACAGATATAAGTTTTGACCTTATTTCATATGCTCACAATACCACTTTAATTTAAAACAAATATTTTCAATTTTTAGGAATATTATAGAGGTTAAACTAGTATTCACAGGGGAGAGGGGAGGAGCGAGATGACGAGGACGCACATCTCGTGGAGTGTGGCTAAGGGATAGACCGGGCGAGCTAGACAAGAGGGAAGGACCTGAACAGAGCGCTGATGGTTAGCCAGGATTCCCCTGTGAGCACTGACGCCAACGGAGAGACCAACGGGCTGACTGCTGGAGGTCAACACTGAGGACAGAGGAAGGAGAACCCAATGGGGAAGAGCCACACAGTGAAGATACAGATGCAGAAATCGGACAGAGACTGCAAGCTGGGGAAAAGATAAGTGGCAATAAGTTATCTGTACATGCTGCTACGTTCCATAACAAGGTCTAAAAAAAAGGCAACTTATTTGGCACACTAGGAAACAATACTAATTTGTTTTGATAAACTGCTTTGAGAAACTAATTAAATTAATTTAACTCTCCTCGTGACAAGGAGTAGAGTATTAATGGTCTTGTAAAAAGTGTGTCAGCTTCAGAGTAACTTTGTAGGTAATTAATTAGCCTCTCTGGGTTATATCATTACAACAAAACCAATTACAAAGGAATACCAGGTTAGAAGGGTGTTAAAGAAAGAGGAAAAAAAAAGGAAGCATTTAGGTTGAAAACATAAAGGGAAAAAAAACAAGATAAAGGCACAGAAAAGGAAAAAAATATAAAAATAAAATGGCTACAAAAAAGACGCAAAATGGCAAGCATTTAAAAAAAGATAAACAAAAAAAACTGGAGAATAAAACAGAAAAACCACCTTTCCTTTTTTTTCACCAAATCCAATAACCAACAAAACAAACCTGGAGGAATCAATTCTCTCGAATATTCCTAAAGAAGCAAATACTAACAAAGTACAGAGGGAGGAATCCCAAAAGCTAAATCAAAGTGATGCAAAAAGTGAATACAGCGATTTACTCAGACATCTAGACACACAATTCTGGAAATTAAGAGAAGAAATGCAAGCCAATGCTACAGAC
Source organism: Pelobates cultripes (assembly GCA_933207985.1). Classification (NCBI taxonomy): domain Eukaryota; kingdom Metazoa; phylum Chordata; class Amphibia; order Anura; family Pelobatidae; genus Pelobates; species Pelobates cultripes. Next base: position 142,891,028 of record OW240917.1, read on the forward strand.
ATCAAGACAGAATTATTGACCCTTAATCAATGATTCTCAGGAATAGAAGAAAAACTAAAGGGACTAGAATATAAGGAAAACATCCATAAAGAAGAACACCAGGTGCTAGAGAAAAAGATGGAGGATATGAAAGGAAAATTAACAGAATTAGAAGACGGAACAATTTACGAATCAGAGGAATACCGGAGCAAATAAATCAAACAAATCTGGAACCATATATAGAGGAATTCATTAGATACCTGAAGGTTGAATGGGACCATAGAATCCCTATGGTGGAAAGATGTCATAGAGTATATAAACCTAAAGGAGTTTTCCAGGATTTGTCTTGGTCAACTAGACAAAAGAGGAAGACCTTTGCTGAAGGCACATTGACCCTGAGACTGAATAACATCAATTACCCCTGGGGGTTCCCCAAAAAAATTATTTTAACACATGAAGGGAAACTCACCTATAGCAATAATGCAGAAGACCTGAAAAGCTAGCTAGATACAAATAAAACTAGAACTGGCCCTAGCTATTAGCCAAAGAACTGTGAGTTTCTAAATACTTAAAGAGAGGAAGAAGGAAAGGAAGAATGGGGGCGGAAGGATGGAGGATGGGGAAAAAAGGAAGAAAAAACAAGTAGTGGAAATATTTAACTTTCTTGAAAAATAAATAAGGGAACTCTCCTTTATTATCTTTTCTTATTATTCTTTTCAATTTATTTTTACTGATCTATTATTCTTTTTTATTCTATAATACACATTGGGGACCTATGGGAGACACTAATATTATAAAAGGAATTTTGGGTAATCAATAAACAAAGCAAAATATATATATATATATATATATATATATATATATATATATATATATATATATATATATCACAATACATAATTCACCAAAGAGGAACTCCACAAAGGAATTAATTTAAAACAAGAAGGGAACATTTTCACATTAGGATCATAAATAGGAATTCACTAAAAAGAAAGAGAGGGGATAGGGGGCAAGGAGAAAGAAGGAATAAGAGGGAAAGGGTTTAAGGAAAAAGGAGTTAATACACAGAAATAGACAATTAAATAGGGAGGACAACAAAACTAAGAGGGAGGGGAAGAGTGATACTCCAAGAATAACATTAAATAATAAGGAAGAATGAGAAAGAACACTTAAAGAACAATTTAAATAACTAAGGTGAAATCACCAATGAAATTGATTTAAATATCCCACATGACTTTTTTCTTAATTTTTATTTTATTTCTATATTTACTCCCCCCCCCCACATTAATAGTACCTCCAGTTGTGCTCGCCACAGGTCGACTACCCTCAGCACGCCTATCCCACACAGTATGTGTGACCCATATCTGAGTAATGGGATTCACTACTTGAGATATGGTATGGCAGGGGTTACCCGTTATATACTACACTTGTTTTAGGCTGATGCTAATGTTTTGGATCAACCCGTCTTATTTTTATATAAACAATAAAAACACAAACTAATAAAGAAAGTTTTTTTTTCATTTCTATATATGTGTGGTAACACTTGGAGAGAGAGAGAGACCCAAAAAACAAAACGATATTATAAATTAAGTTGATTTCTACAAATGTCCGGGGGACAAATACACCATGTAAAAGGTCAATAATTGTAAATATTTATATCTAAAAAATTAATCTCTGAAACGCTGTATTGTGAGGATAAAATGATGTTCCAAGTATTATCATTGGGAAATTCTAAACATGTCTCTAGGTCTCTTGTTGATCCTGTCCAGATAAAAAATATGTCGTCAATGTAACGGCGATAGGTCACCAAATTTGCCACCCGGGGATGGCCCTGGTTTATGTGTTGTTCTTCCCAATAAGCCATGAACAAATTGGCGTAACTGGGGGCGACCTTGGTGCCCATTGTCGTTCCATAATGTGTTTCCGAATGAAAATAAATTATTGGTTAAAATTAAGTGAATGCCTTCTAAAATATTTTCTATTTTCTCTTCTTTAAAATTTGATTTCATTAAAAAATATTGGGTGGCTTTTAATCCTATTTCATGAGGAATGATGCTATAGAGAGATGAGGCGTTGCATGTTACCAGTTGATATTCCTCTCTCCAGGTAATATCTTCCAATATTTGTAAGATGTGAATTGTGTCTTTCAGGTAGGCCAGATTTTTTTACCACTAACGGTTGTAGGAAATGATCTAAGTATTCAGAAATCTTAGCAAGAACTGAATTTATCCCCGATATGATCGGTCTTCCTGGGGGTTTTCCTCTATTCTTGTGAACGTTAGGGAGGTGGTAAAACACTGGTAATCGTGGGTAAGGGTTTGAGAGATATTTAGCTTCACTTTCATTTAAAATATTCTTATCTAAGCCTTTTTTAATGTATTCCTCAAATTTTTCTTTTACTCTTTTGGTGGGATTAGTCTCTAATTTGCTTCCTCTATATATATATCTATAGGGGTGAACACTATCCCCCCGCCCCCTTTATCTGCTCTTTTGATGATTTTATTTTAATTTTTTCTCATCTCTTTTAAGGTTTTTCTTTCTCTAGCTGATATGTTTTGTTGGAATTTATTGAGGGGTTTAATTTTTCTTGCTTCTTTCATGACCATGAGTTCAAAAGTTTTCATCTCATCTGACATGAGATGTTTTGGGAAAAAAGTGGATTTTGCCTTTAAGTCTGGATGGACGTATTCCTTTTCTATCTCTGTTTGTATGTTATTGTGTTTATTATAAAAAAAAACTTTTTTAAACAAAGGTGTCTGATAAATTTGTTCATATCAATAAAAAAATTAAACTGATTAAAATTAGTTGTTAGGGCAAATTTTAGGCCTTTTGTTAAGATTTCTATCTCTTCTTTTGCTAGTGGTTGTCCTGTCAGGTTAAAAATTCCTTCTTGTATCTTCTCTATCTCTTGCCCCTCTTTTCTATGTTGTTCATTCCTTCTTCTTCTAGATGTCTTTCTTCTGGCGACCTTTGCCGTTTGCCCGGTGAGTCATATGGGGGCTTTTATTTTTTCCGTTTCAATCTCTCTTTGACTGTGCTTTTCCGAAAAAAAGAATCAGATTCTGTGTGTAATATCTGTGATGGTTCCTCCACTCTATTTTCATGACGTGGTGGTGGTGTTCTGGGATTTCTTATATGGGGTCTATGTTCCCATTGTGGGATATTTATTCCAAGTCTTCTTGGGGACTTATATTTAACTACTTCACTATAACTTCTATGTGTGGAGGAGGAGGGATGGGAGACGTTATGTGTGGGAGAACATATGGTGTTGTATCGTGAAATGTCTTTATGTCTCCTTGGGCTTGGTGTTTGAATTCTCTGTTTTCTAGTGTCTTGTTCTCTTTGTCTCCAATATGGTCTGTATTTTATTGGGCTCTGGGTGTGTTTATAGTGACATCTTTTATTTGTGTCATATTTGTCTCTTCTACTATATTTATTGGGCGATTCCCTTCTCTGTTGTTTAATCTCATTTTTATTGTATATTTTATTCTCTCTAATACTGGTTGGGTTTTTAAAAACATTGCCAGTTTTGTAGTCGTTGGTTTCTCTCAAATATTTTTTCTTTTTTGTCTTTTGTTTCTCTTTTTAAACTTAATGTCTTTAATTATCGTTTCCTACTATAGGGTATATAGAATTCATATGCAGCAGCACTTTTGTTCTCTGTCATAAGATAGGAATTATTAATGAGATATAACACTTTTGCATGCAGTAACATTATTGGTTCCTGTTATAGGATGTATAATATTCAGAAACAGCAACATTTTTTGTCTTCCATCACAAGAGATAAAATATTTATAAGCATTTGCACTTTCTTGTCTAGCCATGATGTACTTATATGTTTAAACATAACAACAGGAATACACACAACTATATTCCCATTTCCCTTCATATGTATGGACATTTCAGAGTACAATAAAATTTCCAGATGTCAAAACAGAGCCAATAGAAAGCATAGTGCTTTCCAACACAGAGTAAAACCGGAAGTGATGTATTGCAACTTCTGAACCAGAAGTGGAGGAAAAATGGCATATTTAAAAAAGAACAGACACAGCAAGTGATTGAAACCAACTGAGGAAGCTCCATAACAGGGGTGAAACGCGTTTCGAACTACTGTGCACACTTTGGGACCATAGTGTCCATATACCCCCAAAGACTTTTATACTTTTATATAATTTTATTTTAATGATTTACTTGAATAAAAGCATATTTTACAAGCTACATCTCCAGCATCCTGTGTCCAGGTTACAGACCAGGAGCATTAGGAGTTGGACCTCCTCCAAGCGTCCTATTACGCTTTCCATCAGAGCCATATGAAGATAATGGCTCTTCACTTGTGAGTGACACTCCAAATCTCATTACCTTTATATAACTGTACTGGCAATATTGCACTATTATTCTGTTTTATTTTCACAGATTTATACCAGCTCCACCTTATCTCTGCTATTTCTAACTGGACGGCTGCCCATTTCCTTAAACTCAACTTGACCAAAACTGAAATTCTAGTCTTTCCTCCCTCAAGTGTTGCTACTCCTGTGTCTATCTCCCTCCAATCCAACGGTACTACCATCAGCTCCACCATGCAGGTTTGCTGCCTAAGTGTTCTCTTTGACTCCGACCTCTCCTTCACTTTATGTTCAGTCTATCACCAAATCCCGTTGTTTCCATCTCAAAAACATTGCACGCATCCGACCCTACTTAACGCCAGATGCCACCAAGGTGCTGGTCCATTCCATTGTCCTTTCTCGCCTTGACTACTGTAAATCGCTTCTCAGTGGTCTTACGTGCATCCAACTTACCGTTACAGTCCATAATGAATGCGACAATGAGGATCATATTCCTGTCTGCCCGCATCTCCCACACCTTTTTGTCAGTCACTACATTGGCTTCCTGTAAAATATAGGGCTCAATTTAAAATTCTGGTTTTTGCTTTCAAATCGCTACATAATGCTGCTCCCACCTATCTATCCTCACTAAAATACAAGCATGTCCTGACTAGACCCTTACACTCTGCTGAAGACGTACATTTATTTTCTATCCATACTGCCACCTCTGATGCGCACCTTCAAGACTTCTCCAGGGCTGCACCGTTCCTGTGGAACTCACTTCCCTCCTCTGTTAGATGCTCACCCAGTCTCCACTCCTTCAAAAAAATCATTAAAAACCCACTTCTTCATAAAAGTGTATCAATTAAACTGTTAATAGCTCCCGACTGATTCCTCTCTACCACTGTCATTAGTCTAACACTATCCTTACCTATTGTGTCACTTTACCCCACTTGCTCTAGCATGTAAGCTCATTGAGCAGGGCCCTCAACCCGTCTGTTCCTGTGTGTCCAACTTGTCTGGTTATAACTACATGTCTGTTCGTCCACCCACTGTAAAGCGCTACGGAATTTGTTGGCGCTATATATAATAATATTAATAATAATAATAACATTCAATTCTTACTACAGAATAGATTTTATTCTGGGTAATGTGACCATGCTGTATCTTGTGTAAAAAAATAGAGATACGGGATATAGCATGGTCAGACCATAGTCCCATCATGCTGGAATACAAAGACAGATTTTGATAATTTTCGTAAAGAGTGTCACATAAAAGACTTTTCTACACAAAAAAAGTAATGTTGAAGAAATTTAAAAAATAACAAATCCTTTTTTTTCGTGAAAACAAAAACAAAGGCACACGGTCTGGTGTGCATATAAAAGTGTAGTTAGAGGACTCCTGATAAAATTGACATTGATTCAAAACAAAAAAGGAATGCTGCCCCTATCAAAACTATGCATAACATTAAGTGAACAAAAAAGGCAAAATAAATCAACACCTACTACACAAATAGCAAGCAAGACTGCAGAAATAGAAAAACAGATTAACAATCAACTATTAAACAAAACATCCAAACAACTAGAATTATTGCAAGTTAAATGGTATTTAAAAAGCAACAAACCAGAAACAATGATGTCCAATAAACTAAGAAAAGACAAACATAAAAGAGTAATATATAAAATAAAAGAAAACAGCACTTATCGGAAAAAATCGGAGGAGCTTTTGAAAGATTTTATCAGAATTCATACAGCTTACCAGAAGAAATAGTTGGTAAAACAGAAGAGATTGAGAAGTTCTTTGAAAACCTTCCCATGCCAAATATCCAACCCTATCAATCAAGGCAAATAAACCAGCCCATAACAGAAGTAGAGGTTAGCAAAGCAATAGGAAAACTTAAAATAAAGACCGCCCCAGGCCCCGATGGCTTTACAAATAAATTTTACAAATTAATGAAAGATCAACCAAAAAGGGAACTTACTAATGTATAATGGAAACAGGAGACTGTCCTGGAGAGCTGTTGAGGGCTAACATTGTGCCCATCCCAAAAGCAGATAAACACCCAGAAAACATAGGCAACTATAGACCCATATCATTAATCAATACAGATATTAAAATACAAGTGAATATAGGAATTTTGGGAAAAAACAGTACAGAGTGGTGCTACTATCACCTAGTGTGAATCACTCAACCACACAAATAAAGTGTACAAAAAATATAAAAGATGGTGAGAGCACTCTAAAGCATGCAATTTAAATTATTACCAGATTAATCTTGAGTTCAACTCTAAAAACAACAAGATAAAAGGAACATAGAGTAATATTGACAGATTACAAATATTGTTAGTAAAATACTGGAAAAACTCACATGTTACTGAGTCACTTTAAAAAGCTGACTCAGACTAAAAGCTTGTAGTGGAGATGAATACTCCTTTGAACTGGACGTCCTTTGGATGAATTTCTTCTGGATGTTAATATAATAATTATTCCAGGATACAATTCCAAAGTAAAACTAATTTATTGATTAAAACAAAAGTTTTTTAAATCAAACTTGAAATAAAATTGTCCATATGCAGTTACCACGACGCGTTTCGGCAAAATAGCCTTTCTAAAGTGGTTTGTATTCATCTCCATGATTGCAGCTTTAAATTCCAAGGTTTGGCGCCCTTTCTCACTGTTTCCGGTTTTCTTTACTTCCGTTTTCGTCATTGGTAATCGTCCGACGTGTCCCACACGTCATGGCGTCATCTTTCGTCGTCCGACGTGTCCCACACGTCATGACGTCATTTCGGCACCCCGGACAGGAAGTATTGCGGGCGCCATTTTTAAAAGTCTGTTTAATACTTATTTTGCCAGATCTTTCTCAAATAATGAGCAATTAAAACATAATAGAGTTATATATATAAAATTTTAGTATAAACCTTCTCCAAATAGAAGGGAAAACATATATATTATTAAACAAGAGGAAATGTCATATACAATATATGAAATATAAGATCCAAACAGATATATAATAAAATAGATATTAAAATAACAATAGTTATAATAATAATAACTTTGGATAATTAAAATATATTTATATATAGGAATTGACCTCAAAATCTATATTTAGACCACATGGGGACAAAGTTTGCATATTGAAAATCCATTTCATTTCGGTTTTGTTCAGGAGATTTTCTATATCTCCTCCCCTCCAATGTGTTTTAACCCCTTCTATACCCATAAAGTCAAAACCTTGTATATTACCCCCATGTACTTCTAAAAAGTGTTTGGACACATTATGTAGAACATATTTCCTATTAATATTATAAATATGTTCTCTAATTCTTATTTTTAGTGGTCTAGATGTTCTACCTATATATTGATATCCACATGGACAGGTGATCATATAGATTATATTTTTAGAATTGCAGGTTAAAAAAGATTTGATATCATACGATTTTTTATTAAAAAAAGAATCAAATTTGGTAACAGTTTTATTTTTATGTTTTCTTAAAGTGCACCCTCTACATGACCCACAATAATAAAAACCATTGTCCCTTTTAAACATAGTTAAAAGTTGAGGATTTTTTTCTTTCTCTAAAAAACTTGAAGTTAAAACCTGTTTAAAATTCTTTGCTCCTCTAAAAATGACTTTGGGTTTAGTTCCTATATACTGTTGTACATCTTGATCCTGCTCCAAAATGTGCCAGTTCTTCCTAATTATTTTTTGTAATTCGTTACTGTTTGAGCTATAATTAAAAATGATAGGTATGGTGAGATTATCGTCCCTTAATTCTTTTGTTTTAGATTTTAAAATATTTTCCCTTGATTCTTGTCCTACTCTTTCTTTTAATCTTTTTAATTCATCATAATTATACCCCTTTTCCACTAGTTGATTAATTAAAATCTGAGTTTGTTCATCATATTGTTGAATTTCTGTACAATTTCGCTTGATCCTTAAAAATTGTCCCTTAGGTATATTCGTTAACCAGGGTTTAAAATTACAACTTTTCAAATTACCAAATCAATATCAACAAAAAAGGGAGTATGAAAAGAAAGGAGAATGGATTCAAGTAAAATCCAGAACAGGAGAAAGGAGAAATTCCTTTAGAGGTAATAATTATGACAAAAATAATTTTAATAGGATTAATTATGACCGAAACTCTAAATACTCTCCTCTTAGGAAACAAGAAAAATCTATAACTGTTTCAAACAGATATAGTCATCTACAACATTTAAATGAGGAGGATCTTTTTTTAGGCCAGACGATGAGCAGAATGAAAGGGAATCCAAAAACACAAACCCCAATAAAAAGGGGAAGACAAGAAGAGGAAATAGAAAACAAAAAAGAGGAGAAGAGGAGGAGGGAGGATTTAGCAAAAAGACCCCAACGGACATAAGAATTTTTAACCTTTCGGATAAAATTTTAAATGATTGTCATATAAAGGTTTTAAATAATGGTTTTAAATTTGCTCCTAGCTGTGACATTGATAAATTTGAGACATTTTTAGACATTAATAGATTTACGCGTAAACTATGTTTAAAAAAGTTTTTTAATCAAAAGTCCCTTAATACAATAGAAGAAAATAATGATGAAAGTTCTAAACATACCACTTTTAAGAACAAATCGAATTTTTTTCCAAGCTATTTAAAGTCAGATGCAATAAAGGTATTTGAAAAAATCTGTATTAAAGAGCTCAGAGAAATAAAACCTATAAAAGAAAGACAAAAAAACCTAACAAAACTTGAAAGAAAAGCATTACAAGACTTGAAAAAAGATTCCAGTATTGTTATTAAACCAGCCGATAAGGGGGGGGGGAGGGGGGTAGTGATATGGCAAAAAGAAAAGTATCTTGAAGTGATTTTCGAACAATTAAAAGATCAAGAAACCTATTTACTATTACCAAAAAAACCCTTAGAAGAAATAAAAAAGAAATTAAAATCATTTTTAGACTATGGATTAGCATTAGAGATATTAAATAAAAAAGAATATGATTTTCTTAATGTAAAATTCCCTAGAATTCCCGTCCTATATGTCTTACCAAAAATTCATAAGGACATAAAAAATCCCCCAGGACGACCAATAGTCTCTGGAATTGGCTCTCTTTTATCCCCTTTGTCTCAGTTTTTAGATTATTTTTTACAAGATCCAGTTAAAAAATGTCCCTCTTATCTTAAGGATACCATGTCACTTTTACAGATTTTAAGAGATTTAAAATGGGAGGATGGACTAATTATGGCCACTTGTGATGTCAGTAGCCTCTATACTATTATAGAACATACAATAGGATGTGAGGCTACTAGACATTTTTTAACTAAAGAGACTAAATTAAATTCCCAACAAATAGATTTTATTATAAAAGGGATACAAATAATCCTCTCCAATAATTTTTTCTGGTTTGAGAATAATTTTTATCTACAAACAAAGGGAACGGCTATGGGGACCAGATTTGCCCCAAGCTATGCTAATTTATTTATGGCACATTGGGAGGAATTGGAGATTTTTTCTAAATTAGAATTTGGGGCAAATCTGGTCTTGTACAAAAGATACATAGATGATATTTTTATTATATGGAGAGGAACAAAAGAGTCCCTTTCGAGCTTCTTAAATGGTCTTAATTCAAACAGTTGGAACATCCATCTAACATATGAAATTAGCCCTCAACAAGTTAATTTTTTAGATTTGAATATTTATGTGGAAGACAACCAAATTAAAAGTAAAACCTTCTTTAAGTTAGTAGATGTAAATAGTTTTATTAATTTGAAAAGTTGTCATTTTAAACCCTGGTTAACGAATATACCTAAGGGACAATTTTTAAGGATCAAGCGAAATTGTACAGAAATTCAACAATATGATGAACAAACTCAGATTTTAATTAATCAACTAGTGGAAAAGGGGTATAATTATGATGAATTAAAAAGATTAAAAGAAAGAGTAGGACAAGAATCAAGGGAAAATATTTTAAAATCTAAAACAAAAGAATTAAGGGACGATAATCTCACCATACCTATCATTTTTAATTATAGCTCAAACAGTAACGAATTACAAAAAATAATTAGGAAGAACTGGCACATTTTGGAGCAGGATCAAGATGTACAACAGTATATAGGAACTAAACCCAAAGTCATTTTTAGAGGAGCAAAGAATTTTAAACAGGTTTTAACTTCAAGTTTTTTAGAGAAAGAAAAAAATCCTCAACTTTTAACTATGTTTAAAAGGGACAATGGTTTTTATTATTGTGGGTCATGTAGAGGGTGCACTTTAAGAAAACATAAAAATAAAACTGTTACCAAATTTGATTCTTTTTTTAATAAAAAATCGTATGATATCAAATCTTTTTTAACCTGCAATTCTAAAAATATAATCTATATGATCACCTGTCCATGTGGATATCAATATATAGGTAGAACATCTAGACCACTAAAAATAAGAATTAGAGAACATATTTATAATATTAATAGGAAATATGTTCTACATAATGTGTCCAAACACTTTTTAGAAGTACATGGGGGTAATATACAAGGTTTTGACTTTATGGGTATAGAAGGGGTTAAAACACATTGGAGGGGAGGAGATATAGAAAATCTCCTGAACAAAACCGAAATGAAATGGATTTTCAATATGCAAACTTTGTCCCCATGTGGTCTAAATATAGATTTTGAGGTCAATTCCTATATATAAATATATTTTAATTATCCAAAGTTATTATTATTATAACTATTGTTATTTTAATATCTATTTTATTATATATCTGTTTGGATCTTATATTTCATATATTGTATATGACATTTCCTCTTGTTTAATAATATATATGTTTTCCCTTCTATTTGGAGAAGGTTTATACTAAAATTTTATATATATAACTCTATTATGTTTTAATTGCTCATTATTTGAGAAAGATCTGGCAAAATAAGTATTAAACAGACTTTTAAAAATGGCGCCCGCAATACTTCCTGTCCGGGGTGCCGAAATGACGTCATGACGTGTGGGACACGTCGGACGACGAAAGATGACGCCATGACGTGTGGGACACGTCGGACGATTACCAATGACGAAAACGGAAGTAAAGAAAACCGGAAACAGTGAGAAAGGGCGCCAAACCTTGGAATTTAAAGCTGCAATCATGGAGATGAATACAAACCACTTTAGAAAGGCTATTTTGCCGAAACGCGTCGTGGTAACTGCATATGGACAATTTTATTTCAAGTTTGATTTAAAAAACTTTTGTTTTAATCAATAAATTAGTTTTACTTTGGAATTGTATCCTGGAATAATTATTATATTAACATCCAGAAGAAATTCATCCAAAGGACGTCCAGTTCAAAGGAGTATTCATCTCCACTACAAGCTTTTAGTCTGAGTCAGCTTTTTAAAGTGACTCAGTAACATGTGAGTTTTTCCAGTATTTTACTAACAATATTTGTAATCTGTCAATATTACTCTATGTTCCTTTTATCTTGTTGTTTTTAGAGTTGAACTCAAGATTAATCTGGTAATAATTTAAATTGCATGCTTTAGAGTGCTCTCACCATCTTTTATATTTTTTGTACAGATATTAAAATACTATCTTCCATTCTAGCTGACAGATTAAAAACCGTAATACCTCAACTCATTAATAATGACCACGTTTGAGTTATACCAGGGAGGGCTTTGATTAACAATCTTAGAAACATAATAAATATAATGGAGGAAATAGAGAGCAGTGAAACCCCTCTAATACTTCTGGCAGAGAAAGCGTTTGACAGGGTGGGATGGGACTTCATATTTGCTGCTTTAAACTGGTTTGGAATCACTGGACCAATCCTACAAGCAGTGTCTGCTCCCTACAGCTCTCTATCAGCAAAGATAATAGGGTCAGGATTTACATCACAAAATTTTAACATCAAAAATGGGACCAGACAAGTGTGACCTATCTCTCCCTTACTGTATATAATGGTGCTAGAACCCATGGTGATTTTAATAAGACAGAATAAAAAAAAATTAAAGGATTCATGAATTCACTAGGACAATGCAAATTAAACATCTATGCAGATGACATCCTATTAACACTAGAAGAGCCAAATATCTTGGTCCCAGAATTATTGAAGGACATAAACAACTACTCCAAAGTCTCAGGATACAAAGTAAATCTGGAAAAATCATCATTTATAGCTAAAAACATGAACAAAAGGACAATTAACCCCTTAAGGACACATGACATGTGTGACATGTCATGATTCCCTTTTATTCCAGAAGTTTGGTCCTTAAGGGGTTAAACTTCTTGTACAGAACACTGGGCTCCCCGAGAATAGTGATAAGCTAAAATATCTGGGCATTAACATAACTACAGAATTAAAGGATTTAATAGAAGCTAACTATTACAACAAACATAAAAATCTAAGGGATTGGAAAGGCATGGGCTTTTCATGGTCGGGCAGGATTAACATCCTAAAAGCAAATATCCTTCCAAAATGGCTGTACTTGTGGAGAATGCTTCCAATTAATTTCCCAGAAAACTGGCTGTCCTTACTACACTCTTCCTTTGCTAAATTTATTCGGGGGGGCAAGAAACCAAGAGTTAAAATTAAAGTATTAGCCAGGTCAACACAGGACAGAGGTTTGGGGTGTCCAGAAGTTTTGCAATGCTACCAAGCCAGCAGACTATTTCACATAATGCTCACACAAAGTAAGGCAGCAACCCAAGAAATATGGTATAAAATGGAAAAAGCTAAAACTGGGGTTGGAAACTTATCCTCATTATTTTGGGTTGTTGAGGCAAATAAAAAATATATTAGAAAAGCACGAATTAAATCTCAGATACTTAAAGAGTTAACGAAATGGTGAGATAAATTTATAAACAAGAAAGGACTTAGAAACAAAATAATTGACACACTCCCTTTCCCAAGCATCTCTGATATGTTCGAAAACATAAAAACTGATATTTGGATGTCAAAAGGGGTAAAGGAAATTTAAAACCTAATGGAGGAACACAATCTTAAACCTTTCAACCAAATTATGAAGGACTTTAATATTCCCTTCAGTGAAACGTTCAGCTACATTTGCATCAAAAGCTTCTTAGCAGAACACCTCTTTAAAAATAAGGAGGGGGAGAATACCATAAACCCTATACCACTATTTGAATTAAATAACTATAAGACATTAATGGCAAAATGTGTTAAAGTCGTATATAGATGGAGACATGTCAAACCAATAGCATTTATTAACAAATGGGAAAAATAATTACAAGTACCCAAAGAAGAAGAACAATGGATACATTTCTTAAACAAACTAAATAAAAACATACACTGTCTAAATCTTATAGAAACCCAATTTAAACTATCAAATAGATGGTACTTAACACCTAAACGCCTAAAGAGAATCTTCCCAGAGCTATCAGACAGATGGTGGAAATGTAACATTGGGGAAGATAAACAAGTAACATGGCAGGTAAGCATGTAAAAGGGTATCTTGGTAAACTTGGGAAACAAATACAAGCAAATAGAAGATTGGGACATATGGATAAAAAAACTGAATGATATACTAGGCCTTCGATGCTCCACAGAGTGACCTGACTTGGGAGAAATATAACCCTAAACCAGGCAGACAGATAAACAGAATAACAAAGCATTGAAATCATAAATGACATAGGAGGCTCTCTCTTAGACTTGATGCACAGAGTGGACAGACAAAAAAAACCTATGCTAAGAATTACATAGAGACAGTGGGGTACCCGGGTGGGAGGGACAATAGGACTAACACATCTGCAACATATTGATGATGACAAAAGTAATACAAATGTTTGCAGGGCAGGTACAAGTCTGAAATACAAAAAAAATAAAAAATAATATTCACCGAAAAATAGACATAACAATAGCCATCTGAAAAGTGTTTCATTTTCCTTTTAGACAATTTAAGGAAAACCTTCTTATTAATTAGAAAGATGAAAGAACCTATCGTGCTTAGAGTGAAGAGGAATATAAATGCAGAATCTTAGCCGTCTAAGTCTGCACGCATTCTTTTTTTTAATCCTTTTATCTTTTCATTAAAACATACTCAAGTTATTAGTGCTGATTCCTTCTTTTAAGACCATAAGATTTGAACAACTTTGGTCTGCAAATGGACATAGATAATCAAATAATCTGAAGACACATGTTTAAAATTAAGAAAATGTGGAAAGCACAGAGATTAGTGTGATAACATACTCACTCAACTCTTGTAAAGCTAAATAGTCTGTAAGTACATAAGGACAAGTACTGTTGTTTATTCATGATTAAAGCACATGTGTGATTGTGCACTTGGAGTGGAACTAACTTATAATGTAAAGGATAACAGACCCTACAATCTTAAGAAAAACATACCAAATGGAGATAACTTGGAAGTCTAACTGAATTTAGCATGTGGACTACTGCTAATACCAAACGGAGATAACTTGTCCCTCTAACCGAAACAGAAATATATTTCAGCAAACACTATCTATGTGTGCTTAATATGAATTAGTATGTCCTTTAGACTGTAGTGATATCAGTTCCAAAAAATACCCAGTGGGTACTTAGGAAAACTTCCCAGTTGAAAGTTTACAGAAAAAAGGGATAATTGTAAAAAAATCCTTCTTATAATATATATGTCTCTTCATTCTTCTTCTTGTTTGGTGACTTGTTGTGATGTTAATATACATATATATTATAATTCATCTGTGTGTCAGTGAGATGTTTTTTGTGAGGAAGCAATTTTTACCTATTCCCTCCCAAGGCCTAATTTGCATTGTTTATACTTTTGTTATTTTTTTTCCCCTTTTTATTTTTCATTTTTTGACATTTTTTATTGAGGTAAAGATATCAACATACAGAGGGTTCAAATAATGTATGGACAGTAATAAATATGTATCAACAGGCTTAATAATAACAACATTTATCATACCTCAAATTTTGGTACAATAAAATGAAAAGTTAAAAAAATAGGAAAAAACATGCTGGAGAATCATGTCTAATAATTAGAAGGTTAGATAAAATCACAAGACAGGCTATGCATTCGTATCTGAGTATTAAGCTTGGTCTTACATATGGATGAAAAGTAAAAATAAAAAGCATTAAACATATAAATTGCCAAAATAAATATGAATACACATCAGACTTGTGTTTTCTGTAGGTTTATTCAGATTACAATTACTAATATATAACAAAATAACAAAGCATGTTACAGAATAGTGAATATTTAACAGCAGATGTTAACTGGTGGGCAAAGGAAGGGAGAGATGCTTGGTTAAGGATATTGCTGTCAAAGGAGGGTCGAGCAGTTAATAAATACAAGGAATCACACAATTCTTCCACCCTGTGCATATTATATTATGTAATCACAGATATGTAAATATTTGACTCTTTGGGTATATGTTTAACTCCTTAGTGACCAAGGACGTATCAGGCGCATCCAACATAAAATGGTCCTTAACCCCTTAAGGACCAAACTTCTGGAATAAAAGGGAATCATGACATGTCACACATGTCATGTGTCCTTAAGGGGTTAAGGACCCCAGACATACATGATACGTCAGCGGGGAATTAGAGCGCTTGAAACGATCATGAGCACTTCCAGCAGCTCTAATGGTATTGCAGTGATGCCTCGATGTTGAGGCATCGCTGCAATACCCACCTCACTGCCAAGCCCCAGAGTAATTGCTCCCCCCGGCAGTGTAGTGCACAGCATCAGAAGGCTTACGATGCTCTGCCTGTACTGAGTGCCTCGAGGGGTCGAGGCACTCAGGTAAAATTAAAATAAAAAAATTAAAAATAAATAAAAATTAAATTTAAAAAAATTAACCCCTACCCTCACTCCCTCCCTCTCCCATGTACTTACCGATCGCCGCTGTTTCCCCACCGGTGATTGGTCTTCTGCTTTACTATGGGGGACTGTCTGACAGCTCAGACAGCCCCCCCTCTGCAAATTAGGACCCCCCAGGGGCCATGTGACCGCTCTAAAAGATCTAGAAGATCTAAAAGAGCTAAAAGGCCACAATAAGTGTTTACAGTGCTGACAGGCAGTCCCCCTGCTGGTGAAAAAAAAGTTAAAATAATAAAGTTAATACATTTAAAAAATGTATATATGTATATATGAGATTTATATATATATATATATATATATATGGCCATGATGATAAGGTAACATAGCATATTATAACCAATAAAACATATTCAAATGACAACCAGTCGGTTGTGGTGTTCCGGAACCGACAAAGCAGTAGGACTGTAATAAAAGAGGGCCCACCTTTAGAGGGTGATGTGAATAGAGGGAGTGGTGGGAGGGGAGTCTCGCCAGACCATCGACAGTAAGGTGGGAGAGGATTGGCAGCCCTTTTAAAGGGGATTCAAGCCCCTCCACAACTACAGGACAAGGCCTTAAATTTGTAGTCGGGGCAATATGGCTGTGATGATAAGGTAACATAGCATATTATAACCAATAAAACATTCAAATGACACCAATCGATTGTGGTGTGCCAGAACCGACCAAGCAGTAGGACTGTAATAAAAGTGGGCCCACCTTAGAGGGTGATGTGAATAGAAGGATGGGTGACTCGCCAGACCATCGACGGTAAGGTGGAAGAGGATTGGCAGCCCTTTTAAAAGGGATTCAAGCCCCTTCTACAACTACAGGCCAAGGCCTTAAATTTGTAGTCGGGGCAATATGGCCGTGATGATAAGGTAAAATAGCATATTATAAGCAATAAAACATATTCAAATGACAACAGTCGGTTGTGGTGTGCCAGAACCGACAAAGCAGTAGGCCTGTAATAAAAGAGGGCAAAAAGAAGTATACCATACAAAATTTTTTTCATATAACAAACATTGTTTATTTGGACAAGTCACGAAAAGCTTGCCTTAACTTTTTAACTGGGTTTGGAATGTAAAGAGTATAGGCAGAGGATTTCCAGCTTCCCATAGCCTTCATGAAATGAGCTGGAATGTGGTTGGAGGAAGCTGAAGATGCTGTCCCTATGCGGAAGGAATGTCCTGAGAAAAGGTTTGCAATTAGGCCGAGCCTAGTTAATAGTAGGTAGTTATATTTCTAGCTGTAAATTTATTGGGACATAAGAACCCATAGAATGCTAGGTATATGGCAGTTTTGATTACCATATTGGTCATGTGTTCAAAAGGAGCTGAATCTAATAAGTTGGATAGTGAATGAAATATGTCGTTGTGGATGGGTAGCCTTTGAGATGGTACATGCGTATTCATTTTTTTAATTCCTTTCAGTAAGGTCTTTATCTGATATGATGAAAAGAATCCTGTATTGTTGGGGTGTCGTAGAAACATGTGGTGTTGGATGCCCATAAGGTACAGTTTGTGTTAAAAGACAATTTTAAGTTAAGGTGGCAAAAGGAAGTGAACCCCAAAATAGATTCCAAAGCAAATATGTCAAGAACTTGAAACTCTGCTATAAACTTAGTGAAAATGTGAAAAGCCTTATCGTATTATTTCCTAGTGTTGACCAACAGTGCAAGGTGAGAAATGTGACGTGCATAGTTCAACAAGACATTTAATCCATGAGCATGTCTTGGAATGGCGGGGCAGAGGTAGCCAGCCTGGAAGCGGTGGGCAGTGTCTGGAAGAAAGCCTGAAAACAAAACAAGTGGTCAGTTGAGATGTTTGTGAAACCGGGAACGTGAATACATGTGATAAAAAACTGGCAAGTGGCCGCTACCTATGTGAGTTTCCTCAACAGTCTCATGATGACCAAAGATGAAGATCGGCCTTTATTCACAATGTGGCAAGTGGCTAGGTTATCTGAATAACATCTGACTGAGTGACCAGACCATTTTGGTCCCCAGGCAGTGGCAGCTGCCACGATCAGATATAATTCAAACAAGGCCGAAGTAGAGGAGAAGCTGGGAAGGGACTTAACGTCTGTAGGCCATGAGCCCCAAAGCCCTTGATTTCCCCAGATGGCTGAAAAACCAGAATTTGCTACAGCATCTGTCCAAGGGGTGGGTGAAATGTCAGAGGGTGGGGGAATAAACATGACTCGCCCATTCCAAGATGTGAGGAAAAAGTTCCACATGAGTAAATCATAGGTTGCGTGAGTGTCTAGCGTGATACGTGATGCGTCTGTGGTGAGTCGTGGGAATAAAGAAAGTAATAGGGAAATAAAGGATCTACCTTGCGGGATAATTCTCATAGCAAAATTGAGCGAACTCAGCAGCAATTGAAGTTCCTTGCGGTTGCAAGAACCTAATTGCAAGTAGTGTTCAATGCTTGATAGGGTGCGCTCAATCTTGTCATGGGAAAGGCTAGCTTGCATGTGAATTGAGTCCAGTTGAATCCCCAAAAATTGCATGATGGTATCAGGACCTGTGGTCTTGTGAGGGAAGACTGGGATAGCCAGGGACTAAAAAGAGCCAGCATGTGTGTAAGGCTGCTAGGGGGGAGTGCCTTCCAGAATGTACTTTTTAAGATGAGCTGGGATTATGTGCAAGGGGTTGATACTCTCAGGGACTTTAATTGATGTCAGAGTATTACCGGGCATGACAGCCATTCCTGCGTTATTAGAAGTAGCCGGGTCTGCAGGAAACTGGGGAGAACATACTGCTTCCAATTTCTCAAGTCTATCGCTAATAGTGCCAATGGATGACATCAAAGACGTCATCATGGTATGAAGAGCCGGCATCTGAGACCCACTAGGCCCTTCCCCAGCTTCAGAATTGTCTGTATTAGTGTTCAACAGTCTAAACAACTCCGCTTTCCTAGCAGTAGCTGGGAAAGGAATGCATCTCCTCCGTAGTACAGCTGTGAGGCGTGGGATAGTCCATGACCTCAGGGAAGATGGACTAGTGACATCAGCTCCTTGGGCAGGAGTACCGGACCTAGCGGGAGTGCTGGGTAGGGACTGCTCCTCAGGAATATCAGGAACTTGAGACATAACTGAAAATATATATGCAACTTGATTACTATTTCTGAGACAAAGTGGTCGTGTACTGGCAGGCTAGCTAGATGCCAATCAGCTAAGCATTATGCTATTTGAAACGTGACAGATGAGTCCCTACTAATTGCCAAGCGGCGTGAGAGGCGTTACCTATGCGTTGGCCCGAGGGGAGATTGAGGCCACCAAAAACATTGTGGCAGGATGTTGGCCTCTCGGTGGTAACTAAAGCATAAGGTAGAATGGGAGTGACATGGGGGGCCCTCTCTATGCGACCATGCGAGGCAGCTAACTATGATTTGGGCCCAGGGATGTATACATTCGAGTATGAGGATGGATGTTGGCCTCGCGGGACCACTAGCTTATGGATTAAGACCGGAAACAGAAACCTAGTTGGGCAACCTAAATCTCAAAAGCCAGTGCTACTCTAAAAATAGAAAAAGAACAGGGTTATGACATCATACCTGACAAAGTTTGAGTCAGGACGAGATTCTATGCAGAAAATATGAATGAGAGGGTGGCAGTAGATACGTGCTGCAACCTATAGATAGGATGTGAATGAGTATCTGTGCGTATAGATTTATGTGAGTGGGCCAGAAAGAAACCTACCAGATACTATTGATGAGCAGTGAAAATATGACAGAGGCAGATTATGGGTTTGTCGTGCTTGTAAAGCAACTATCTGTATGACCAAGGCACCTAAGGAAAGCGAAATGTTAATGCCCACTAAAATAAAACTTATAATAGGAAAACCTGCAATAGTAAAACTTATAACCAAATTACTACCCTAATAAGGCCAAATATTTGACAAAGTTGTCACAATTGAAAGTTGTTTCAAAATAATAAGATTAATTCCCGCAATGAAACCTGTGGGAACAACATCATGACAAATGTCAGCTAAAATAAACCAGTCTAATTCATTATATTGAAATAGCCACAACTCATAACCATATAATTGTAACTGTAATATCCTCTCTAACCAATAGGGGCATCTGACTTAACAACTAGTCCAAACGGCTGAATTTGTGAACAATCTCATAGCCAGCAATAGACTGCCGAACGGGGAGGAATCCCCTGTATAGAATAAATGTTTAAACCTAATTGTTTGTATGTTTGCCACTTGAAACAAATTCGTATGAAAATCGGTGGCTTAATGAAACATACGAACGCACTGTGCAGTGAAACGAAACAAATGGCTGCATTTGTGTGTTTTAAAATACGAAAAACACATATATCAATGCTGATTCTAAAACAAACGAAAATTGTGTTGAACATGCCTGCAAACAGACAAAATGCTAATCAAACGAACGTATGAAAAAGTGAACGGACCCCTACGATGACGTGTAATGGTTGTGACCGTTGCATTACGGTAAGGGTCTTGACTTATGGTTAGAACCACTAACCGTGCCAAGACCAGACTATGAGGAAGCCAGAAGGAGGCCGTGGGTTTACAAACTGTTCGGTAAGCGGTCAGGTAAGCGTAGAACAGGAGCCAGGAACAAGGACCACGAGGGAAGGCAGGTAAGAAAACAAGATGACGGTTTGACCGGAAGTAATCCTCTCAAACTCACCAGACCATCGATGGTAAGGTGGGAGAAGATTGGCAGCCCTTTTAAAGGGGATTCAAGCACCCTGACAACTACAGGCCAAGGCCTTAAATATATATATATTTAAATCGATCTTGAGGAAGACCCTGAGGGGTCGAAACGGCGATCTTATTATGTAAACCTTCTTTTTAATAAATACTTTTCTATTGACTATATAAGTCCTTAGAGTGCATCTCTTATTTTTTGTTTATATATTTAAATCAAAATACACTTACAATGAAATTATATATATATAAATTGACCATATATATATATATATATATATATATATCAAACAGAAAGCTTGGCACTCACCCTTTCTCCAATTCAAAATGAATTTCTTAGTGCCTTGGTGCAATCCCACGTTATGGAATATATGCAAAAAATAAGAGATGCACTCTAAGGACTTATATAATCGATAGTAAAGTATTTATTAAAAAGAAGGTTTACATAATGAGATCGACGTTTCGACCCCTCAGGGTCTTCCTCAAGATCAATATGTCTAAATCTGTGAAATCAATAAATAGTAAATTTAGGAAAGTACTCACCAATGGTGAACTGCCTCCCTCACCCTCTCCGTGCATACCCGGAAGTGAACCCGCGATCACGTGATGTGTCGTGATGCCGACGTGATGATGTGTGACTAGTTGCTAGGATACCAGTGAAACAAATTGTGGGTAAGAGCGTATGTAATACCGCTGTATAATTAAATATATAACAGTGTATCCATGTTGTGGAATATCTAGTATACTGTACATTGCAATACACAAATAAAGTGACAAGTGCAAATAAATAAGTGCCAGTGCAAGGATAAAAAAGTGTGATAATACACTACAAACAAAACGTATGTGTGTTGCATAAAACCAAGTGTATAACATGCTACTACCTTCTGTCAATTGGTCCAATAATACAAGGAAGAAACACATATAGTTATGATAGACATCTCCTAAGGCTAAAGCAGAATACCAGTTAACAAGACGATCAGGGCAGTGCAGAACAAGACCACAACCCAACAGATGTGTGTTATCTGAAAAGTATATATCAGCATAAGTGAATTAGAGATCAAAGGTAGATCATCAGATCAAAACAATAATGCTCATTCTCAGAGAGCTATATACTATTAATCCATCAATCACAAATAAAGAACGAAAAAAATTTTTTTTCAATATAACTAATGAAAAATTGTTATTTGATAGTTAAAATGGTCATAGACCTAACCAAAAAAAATTAGTGATATATATGGACAAATCTGGTCAATTGTCACAAAAACACAGAAAATGTAATATTTTCATTCAGCCCCCTAGGGGTAACTGTATCCAATCGATGTATCCATTGGGCCTCTCGTTGTAGTAACATCTTGGATCTATCTCCACCTCTTGGCATTGGAGGGATATGATCAATGGCAGTAAACCTTAAAGAAGGTAATCTGTGTCCCATGGTCAAAAAATGTTTAGCCACAGGCTTGTCACTCTGTTGATCTCTAAATGCCGTCATGATGGTGGACCGATGTCCTCTTATCCGGTCCCGTACTGTTAAGTCGGTCTTCCCCACATACGAGAGACTGCAGGGACATGTGATCATGTATATCACATGGTCAGTGATGCAGGTAATATACTGTGATATTTTAATTTTTTGACCACTATGTGGGTGTGCAAAAGTCATACCACTGACCATGTGACCACACGTCACACATCCACTGCATTTATAACATCCCTTTTTAGAGATTGCTGTGGTTTTGCGGTAACATGCTACTGGATCATTTTTCACCAAAAGATCTTTTATGTTTGTATTCCTTTTATAACTTAAGACTGGCATCTCCTTTTATAACTTAAGACGGCATTTAGAGATCAACAGAGTGACAAGCCTGTGGCTAAACATTTTTTGACCATGGGACACAAATTGCCTTCTTTAAGGTTTACTGCCATTGATCATATCCCTCCAATGCCAAGAGGTGGAGATAGATCCAAGATGTTACTACAACGAGAGGCCCAATGGATACATCGATTGGATACAGTTGCCCCTAGGGGGCTGATGAAAATATTACATTTTCTGTGTTTTTGTGACAATTGACCAGATTTGTCCGTATATATCACTAATTTTTTTTGGTTAGGTCTATGACCATTTTAACTATCAAATAACAATTTTTCATTAGTTATATTGAAAAAAAAATGTTTTCGTTCTTTATTTGTGATTGATGGATTAATAGTATATAGCTCTCTGAGAATGAGCATTATTGTTTTGATATGATGATCTACCTTTGATCTCTAATTGACTTATGCTCATATATACTTTTCAGATAACACACATCTGTTGGTTTGTGGTCTTGTTCTGCACTGCCCTGATCGTCTTGTTAACTGGTATTCTGCTTTAGCCTTAGGAGATGTCTATCATAACTATATGTGTTTCTTCCTTGTATTATTGGACCAATTGACAGAAGGTAGTAGCATGTTATACACTTGGTTTTATGCAACACACATACGTTTTGTTTGTAGTGTATTATCAAACTTTTTTATCCTTGCACTGGCACTTATTTATTTACACTTGTCACTTTATTTGTGTATTGCAATGTACAGTATACTAGATATTCCACAACATGGATACACTGTTATATATTTAATTATACAGCGGTATTACATACGCTCTTACCCACAATTTGTTTCACTGGTATCCTAGCAACTAGTCACACGTCATCACGTCAGCATCACGACACATCACGTGATCGCGGGTTCACTTCCGGGTATGCACGGAGAGGGTGAGGGAGGCAGTTCACCATTGGTGAGTACTTTCCTAAATTTACTATTTATTGATTTCACAGATTTAGACATATTGATCTTGAGGAAGACCCTGAAGGGTCAAAACGTCGATCTCATTATGTAAACCTTCTTTTTAATAAATACTTTACTATCGATTATATAAGTCCTTAGAGTGCATCTCTTATTTTTTGCATATATATATATATATATATATATATATATGTATATTCCCTTAATGACCGTGGACATACTAGGTACTTCAGACAAAAAAAACCCGGGAGTTAAGGACCGCGGACGTACCTAGTATGACAGTGGCAAATAGGAGCCTTGGACTTACCTGAACCGGCGATCCTCTGTCATCAGAGCTGTCAGACAGTCCCCAAGGCTACTAAAAAGTAAAAAAATTATATATATATATATATATATATATATTATACATATATTATATATGTGTCAGGATCATATCCTGACAACTATGATTTATCTTCATTTATTTATCTTCCTTTTAAATAATATACAGCTCTCCACCACTAGTGGCCTCCCTAGCCCCTAGTTACCTCAGTCCTCACCTGCCTATGACTAATTACTTCAGCTACAAAAGGCTACACCCAACTAACCTCATGGCCTTAACATTGAATTTGGTGATTTACCTGAATCACTTCATATCCTGGCTCCTGTGAACCTCCTCCAGATTTACCTTCAAACGTGCTCCTAACAATAACCTGCTCCACCCTTACCTATACTTCAAACCAGCCTTCCTCTGTTACCAGCCTGCCTGTGTAACCAGTCTGCTCTGCTACCAGCCTTCTACTGTTACCAGCCTGCCTTTGATACCATATAAAAACAAAAAGTCACACTAAATGCAAAAATACCCTTGTGGCTATAAGGGGGGGGAAGTATATAAATTACCCCGTTTAATAGGAAGTACGAAGACTCCTCCATATCTTCTTAAGCATAAATATAAGGTAATATAAAAAATGCACTACAAACGTAAGAATAAAATGAGCGGGGTATATGGATCTTTTCAGGTGCTTCTTTTCTTCTCTTACTCTAGAATGGAGGCTTAGGATACACAAAAGCAAAACATAGTGTATAGCTGTATGAGTAAAATGATAACTTTATTGATTGCACTTACAAGATAAAAGCAGTAAAAAGGCTCATCAAATCATTAGATGTCTTCCCAGTCAGGAAATAAATGACCACCAGGGTTGAGAGACGAAATTGATAATCAAGTGCACAATAAAACAATAACAAACAAAGAAATCCTGCCACGCCACATCGAGGCAGTAATTGCTGCAAAAGGGGACCAAACAAAGTACTGAGTCTATATGCAGGTCCGATATTGCTCTATGAACACTCCTTGTTTTATTGATTGCATGTAACATTCTAATTTACTGAGATTGTGGATTTGGGGTTTTCATGAGCTGTAAACCATAATCATCGCACGTATGACAAATCCTGGCTTGAACTATCTCGCTTTTCATGTAATGTGTCTATGTCATAAATTAGATTCCCCTTTTACGTTGCATTACTGAAATAAATGAACTTTTGCAAGATATTTAAATTTTTCGAGTATCATATGTACAGTCAGATCCATAAATATTGGGACATCGACACAATTCTAATCTTTTTGGCTTTATACACCACCACAATGGATTTGAAATGAAATGAACAAGATGTGCTTTAACTGCAGACTTTTAGCTTTAATTTGAGGGTATTTACATCCAAATCAGGTGAACGGTGTAGGAATTACAACAGTTTGTATATGTGCCTCCCACTTTTCAAGGGACCAAAAGTAATGGGACAATTGGCTGCTCAGCTGTTCCATGGCCAGGTGTGTGTTTTTCTCTCATTATCCCATTTACAAGGAGCAGATAAAAGGTCCAGAGTTCATTTCAGGTGTGCTATTTGCATTTGGAATCTGTTGCTGTCAACTCTCAACATGAGATCCAAAGAGCTGTCACTATCAATGAAGCAAGCCATCATTAGGCTGAAAAAACAAAACAAACCCATCAGAGAGATAGCAAAAACATTAGGTGTGGCCAATTCATCTGTTTGGAACATCCTTAAAAAGAAAGAACGCACCGGTGAGCTCAACAACACCAAAAGACCCGAAAGACCACGGAAAACAACTGTGGTGGATGACCGAAGAATTCTTTCCCTCGTGAAGAAAACACCCTTCACAACAGTTGGCCAGATCAAGAACACTCTCCAGGAGGTAGGTGTATGTGTGTCAAAGTCAACAATCAAGAGAAGACTTCACCAGAGTGAATACAGAGGGTTCACCACAAGATGTAAACCATTGGTGAGCCTCAAAAACAGGAAGGCCAGATTAGAGTTTGCCAAACAACATCTAAAAAAGCCTTCACAGTTCTGGAACAACATCCTATGGACAGATGAGACCAAGATCAACTTGTACCAGAGTGATGGGAAGAGAAGAGTATGGAGAAGGAAAGGAACTGCTCATGATCCAAAGCATACCACCTCATCAGTGAAGCATTGTGGTGGTAGTGTCATGGCCAATGGAACTGGTTCGTGCAATATTATCTGCTCATATTCAGCCAAATGCTTCAGAACTCATTGGACGGCACTTCACAGTGCAGATGGACAATGCTCCGAAGCATACTGCAAAAGCAACCAAAGAGTTTTTTAAGGGAAAGAAGTGGAATGTTATGCAATGGCCAAGTCAATCACCTGACCTGAATTTGATTGAGCATGCATTTCACTTGATGAAGACAAAACTGAAGGGAAAATGCCCCAAGATGAAGCAGGAAATGAAGACAGTTGCAGTAGAGGCCTGGCAGAGCATCAACAGGGATGAAACCCAGCGTCTGGTGATGTCTATGCATTCCAGACTTCAGGCTGTAATTGACTGCAAAGGATTTGCAACCATGTATTAAAAAGTGAAAGTTTGATTTATGGCTGTTAATCTGTCCCATTACTTTTGGTCCCTTAAAAAGTGGGAGGCACATATACAAACTATTGTAATTCCTACATCGTTCACCTGATTTGGATGTAAATACCCTAACATTAAAGCTGAAAGTCTGCAGTTAAAGCACTTCTTGTTTGTTTCATTTCAAACCCATTGTGTTGGTGTATAGCGCCAAAAAGATTAGAATTGTGTCAATGTCCCAATATTTATGGACCTGACTGTATATGTATAATATATTATAAAATGCTTTAATTATAATATATTATACATATATAGGAAATAAAATTAAGTGTGTGTGTGTATGTATATATATATATATATATATATATATATATATGCAGTCGGGGCAATATTGCCATGATGGTAAGATAACATAACATATAATTCGTAACCAACAAACATATTTAAAATAACACCAGTCGGTTGTGGTGTGCCGGAACCGACAATGCAGTAGGCCTGTAAAAAAGAGGGCAAAAAGAAGTATACCATACAAAATGTATTCAAATTACTAAACATCAAGTATTTGGACAAATCACAAAAAGCTTGCCGTAACTCTTTAACTGGGTTTGGTATGTAAAGAGTATAAGCAGAAGATTTCCAGCGTCCCATAGTTTTGATTACATGAGCTGGAATGTGGTTGGAGGAAGTGGATGATGCCGCCCCTATGGGGAAGTAATGTCCTGAGAAATGGTTTGCATTTAGGCCGAGTCTAGTTAACAGCAAATTGACATGGGGCATAAATTTAGCAGTAGTGAGAGTTGAGCTGTGTGACGGTTGCACCAGGCTAGCTGAGGGTTGGACCGGCCACGGATGCTCCTAGTGCTTACCAAGGACCATGAGCACCTCACCAGACACCATAAGCACCGCAGACCCCACGAACCGCTGCAGCTTGGTTGGGGTCTCGCCATCTCCTACCCACCCTGGACATACGACAAGGCTCCAGGCTCCAGTGGGTGAACCACTCTTCCTTCAGAGAGCGAAGCAGGAACAGCTCTTACATGAGCTCAGTGGAGCTAAGGGAGTATACAGAGTATAGCAATCCTTGTAGTGATTATAGCTGTCACCTCCAAATACAAGTCGAGGCTGCGAGTTGAGGGTCAAGTAGAACTGAAGGTTTAATGGTACAGCAGCTTCTTTTATACAGTATTTCCCCACAAGGTAACCGCCCAGGTGGACCTTGTGGGGCACAGGACATGAAACTCGCAATCCAATAAAAACAGAGTTTTACACTTGTACACTCCCAGTTACTGTACACAAACCCTCCCCTCTGCCTGTGATACAATTAACAAAGACAATGTACTAACTCAATTAACTCTAAGCAGAAAAAAACATACTTTTTTTACAAACCTCAAAAAGTACCCCAAAATACAGTCACATTCCCTGATAGCCCTGATCTGGGTGAACAACATATCCAAAAATCACCCAGATCGGTTCAGGGGTTCAGGAATTTCCTGCAAGTCTTATTTTTGCCCCACCATGCACATGGTCCCATGCCCAAAACAGTTCCATACACTGAATGACAAAACACTGCTGGACAATTTAAGATGGCCACCACCACATGTTTGAATCTGTTCCAGTTAAAAGTCCAAGGGGAAGAAACAGTACCTATGAACATGGGTTATCACAGGGCCCATAGTCCCAGGATAGGAGGCTGGCAAACAGGCTCCTCCAAAACCCAGTGGCGAAGTTGCTTTTGTCACAAGCCGTTTAGTTCTAATAGTGGTTGGTGTGGTTGTTCATGGAAAGTGTTAAAAAAGGTGTCCAAAATTTGTGAATTTGTGAACAATCTCATAGCCAGCAATAGACTGCCAAATGGGCATAATTTATTATAGGTAGGGAAAAGAGGTATGTTGACAGTGTGCCCCATCTGGCTAGTTCTAGAGTGATGAAGTGACAGCACATAATGATCTAAGAACTTATAGATATCAGCTATTTTAATGCAGTCTGTGGCCTTTAAATTACTGGTAGTAAATTCCTTTGGACGTAAAAATCCATAGAAAGCTAGATAGATGGCTGTTTTAATTGCCATATTGGTTATATGCTCGAAAGGAGCTTTATCTAACAAATCAGATAAAGATTGGAATATATTGTTGTGGATGGTAGATGTGTATCTATCTTTTGTATTCCCTTCAGTAAGGTCTTTATCTGGTACGATGAAAGGAATCCTATTTTATTAGGATATTGTAATAGCATGTGGTGTTGGATGCCCGTAAGATAAAGTTTGATCTTGTTAAAAGATAATTTTAAGTTAAGGTGGCAAAAAGTAGTGAACCCCAATATAGTCTCCAAAGCAAACATGTCCTGAACTTGAAATTCTGCTATGAACTTAAAGAAAATGTGAAAGGCCCTATCGTTTGTTTTCCTAGAGTTAACCGAAAGTGCAAGGTGGGAAATGTTTTGTTCATAAATCAATAAGACATTTAATTCAGGAGCATGTCTTGGAATGACGGGGTAGTCAGCCGGGAAGTGGTGGGCAAAGTCTGGAGGAAAGCCTGAAATCAAAACCGAGTGATCAGCTGATATATTTGGGACACCCGGAACGTGAATGGAGGTGATAAAAAATTGGCAAGTGGCTGCTACCCATGTGAGTTTCCTTAAAAATCTCATAATCACCAAAGATGATGACCAGCCTTTATTAACAATGTGACAAGTGGCTAGGTTTTCAGAAAAAAACATCTAATTGGGTGACCAGCCCAGTCCGGCCCCCAGGCAACGGCAACGGCCACAATTGGGTATCATTCAAACATTGCTGATGTAGTGGAGAAGCTAGGTAGGGACTTAACTTCTCTAGGCCATGGACCCCAAAGCCATTGATTTCCACAGATGGCTTCAAACCCAGTATTGGCCTCAGCATCTGTCCAGAGTGTAGGTGAATTGTCAGAAAGAGGGGTAATGAACATGGCTTGCCCATTCCAAGATGTGAGAAACATGCGCCACATGAGTAAGTCAGCTGTTCATGAGTGTCTAATGTGATACAAGATTCATCTAATGTGAGTTTCAGGAACAAAGAAAGTCGGCAGGAAATGAAGGATCTACCCTTTGGAATGATCCTCATGGCAAAATTGAGCGACCTCAGCAGAGATTGAAGTTCTTTCCGGATGAACCTAGCTGTAAGTATATCTCAATATTCACCAGGGTGCACTCAATCGTATCCTGGGGAAGACTTGCTTGCATGCTTGCATGCTTGCATGTGAATTGAGTCTAGTTAAATCCCCAGGAAATGCATAACTGAGACTGGTATACCTA
>OW240917.1:142920813-142938672 GCA_933207985.1 Pelobates cultripes
GGGACTCAAAAAGAGCCAACATGTGTTTAAGGCTGCTAGGGGGTAGTGAGTTGTTTTGAATCGTGAGAAAGTCATCTAAATAGTGAATTACAGTTGGACATCTGCATACATAAACTAGTAACCAACACAGGGTTCCAGCAAAGATATTGAATATTTTGGGGCTACTCTTGGAGCCAAAAGTGAGCCGGAAGAAGAAATAATATAAACCCTGCCACTTAATGCCATGCAGATACCACAGTGAAGGATGAATGAGAAGTAACATGAAAGCGTTGACAATGTCCGTTTTACTGAGCCATGCTCCCTGTTCCAGCTGCCAAAATGGACCAGGTGGCATTGTCAATAGTGGCATAATGCAGGGAGAATTCATCAGAGGGTATGAGGGAATTGAGGCTGGGATAGTGGAGGAATGTGGTGCTGATAAATTGATCATCAGTCTGGGTTTATGTGAAGTTTTCCCTGTGACGACCCCAATAGGGTTAGTTTTCCATGAAGTGAAAGGTGGGGAAACAAATGGCCCTGTCACAAAACCTTGTTCTAATTCAATTCTTATGAGATCACTCAGTAACTCTGGATCTGTCATTGCGGTTTGTAGATTATTACTAAAGTTGAGCGAACCTGAACTAAAAAGTTCAGGTTCATACCGAACATTAGGTTATTTGGACCCCAGATCCATCACTGTATGTTCGGGTTGGAGTTCAGTGTTTGGCGATTTAATGGCGCATTTTGAAAGGCTGCAGGGCCTTGTTCATATTTTATTTGTAAGTTTTTACTACTTTATTTAATAAATTTTGTTTTATATTTGGAATCCACCCTCCATTGTTGCTGCTTAAAGAAGGGTAGTTGCCCCCTTAAAGGCACAGACACCTACACACCAGGAGCCAGGTATAGGGCTCCACATCAGGTGAGAAGCCACTTTTTCTGCACTATTTGACACTGTACATTGGGATTGACCGCACTAGGGGTTCTCCTCTTCCCCTTGTTTTCTCTCTCGCTCTCATGTATGCATAAGGATCCCCAGACGCCTAGAGGACCGATTGGGTACTGTGTCACCATAAGCACATGCAGGCCATTGAGATCTGAGCCTATCCTATAGGGCTCTGCTACATGTGAGTGAGACCATATAGAATA
This sequence comes from Pelobates cultripes, assembly GCA_933207985.1. Classification (NCBI taxonomy): domain Eukaryota; kingdom Metazoa; phylum Chordata; class Amphibia; order Anura; family Pelobatidae; genus Pelobates; species Pelobates cultripes. Next base: position 142,921,942 of record OW240917.1, read on the forward strand.
TTCCCTCACTGCACTTATTGAAAACGTTATCTGCACTATTTCTTGCATTTACATTTGTGGTGGTTTTTATCATTAATTTCCAATACTGAGTGTACACCTAATCTTTTTTGTACTAATCTATAGGGTAGAGAGTCCCTATTTGTGTGGTAGCTGCTGTCATTCTATTCAATTATTAACTGAAAGCGCCTTGAAAACACACAAATTCTTATTTCTGTGAACATTCTAATTGTTTTGCTGCTAATCTGCTAACTAGTACATTTGCGGTCTGCGGTGCACTTCATATCTGAGAGTAAAATAGAAGTGTCAAATAGTGCGCTTATTGCACAGTGGTAAACATTCTTATTTTCTGGGTGTGAATCTGCTATATAGTACATTTTGTGTCCCTCTCTTCATATCTGAGAGTCGAATAGAAGAGTCTAATAGTGCGCTTACAGCCAGTGATAAATATTCTTATTTTCTGGGTGCTAATCTGCTAAATAGTGCGTTTTGGGGCCTGTTCTTCATATCTGAGAGTCAAATCGAAGCGTCTAATAGTGTGCTTACTGTGCACTTGTAAACATTCTAATTGTTTTGCTGCTAATCTGCTAAATAGTAAATTTTGGGGCCTCTCATATCTGAGAGTCAAATAGAAGCGTCAAATAGTGCGCTTACTGCGCAGTGGTAAACATTCTTATTTTCTGGGTGCTACTCTGCTAAATAGTACATTTTGTGGCCTGTTCTTCATATCAGAGAGTCAAATAGAAGCGTCTAATAGTGCGCTTGCTGCGCAGTGGTAAACATTCTTATTTTCTGGGTGCTAATCTGCTAAATAGTACATATTGGGGCCTGTTCTTCATACCTGAGAGTCAAATCGAAGCGTCTAATAGTGAGGCCCTGGGGAGTCAGCACAGCTAAACGGACAAGGGCACATGTATGAGTGTGGGGATGGTGCTAGTGATTGGGTATATGTGTTTAGGGGAGTGGTTATGGGTTTGTAGTGGGGCAGGGATCATCTTACCTCAGTGCCTTTTGGGATTCTGGCCAGCAAACAACTTCCCACCCACCCTAATTTTCAGTTTTTGTTCCGTCACAGCTAGCGGGGAGCGTGTCCTTGCCAACATGGTTGGGGAGCAGATGGAATGTCAGGAGATAGACATGGTGGGTCTCAACCTCCCCTGCTCTGTAAGGTAAACTTTTAAGTTACCGAATAGGACGTGCCCACCGAGCAAAAAGCCGGCTGGTGGTAGAGCATTTAAGATGATGGGAATTTTTGGTTTGGACGAGGGGGAGGCGAGACACCAGTGGGTAAAGTTTTTGCGCTTAGGCACCTGGTTAAGTTTGATGGTAAGGACGGTTATTTAAGTTGGAGGCTGTAGGGCAATAAGTGTAATTTATATGTTAATTATAGTATGTATATATATATATATATATATATATATATGTGTGTGTTTATTTATATTTGAATTAAAGAAAAAAAGAAAAAAGTTCGGATGAGTCCTACAGTTGTAAGTTTAATAAATGCTGTGGCCTGTTTCATCCAATATTTGTTGTTTGTGTCAGGTTACCTGTAAATTATGTCTCTGAGGAGGTCAGTCTCTCTTCATAGGGGTTCCCCTCCTCTAGCATTTCGGCATTTTCCGTCCGTTTTCCCGCCGGCCGCGCTAGCTCCTCCCCCTTTTATGACGCGACGGCTAGCGTCGACGTCATGACGTCATCATTACGTGAAGCGCCGGGAACCGCAATCGCGGACCTTTTGGGGGCGTGGTCTCAATTAAGGTGACAGGGTATTTAAGGGAAACTTTCACTACTGCTCATTGCCCTGTCGTGGTTCTAGCTTGCTAGTCACTCAGCGCGTTCTCTCTCTTTGTGTTTTCGGTTTTGACCTTGCTTGTACCTTGTCCTGCTGCTCTCTCCTCTCCTTTGACTCGGCTTGTTCCTCGCTTACCTGTCCTCCGGCTCCCTCGACCTCGGCTTACCTTTTGACCATTCTTGTTTTGTCTATACGTTAGTCCGGCCATTCTAAGGTCCGGTATACGTACCTCCTTCTGTCCGCACTCTGCGTATTGGATCCCTGTCTCGATCCTGACATTACGACATCTGACCCCAGATTTGAGGCTATGGACCATAGAATGGACCAAATGGCTCCAGCGTTGCAAACTTTGCTAGCACGTCCCAGTACCCAGTCAGAAGAAATACGTTCCGCAGCTACCCACCCTCTAAATACTGGTTTGGAAGTAGCCACTGTAGGCGCATCTTCCCATGTCACTTCCCTGTTACGTTATGGGGGTTCGCCTGATACTTGTCGAGGTTTTTTAAACCAGATAAGCATACATTTCGAACTTCAACCCTGGGCTTATCCTACTGACAGGGCTAAAGTAGGGTTCATTATAACACTGCTAATAGACAAAGCACTTAGATGGGCCAATCCCCTTTGGGAGAATGATAACCCTTTAGTCTACAACTATACTGCGTTTGTCACAGCTTTCAGAAGGACTTTTGACCCCCCAGGAAGGAAGATTAATGCTGCCAAATCTCTGTTACGCCTTAAACAACAGAATAGAACTCTTGTAGAATATGCGTTAGAGTTTAGATCTCTGGCAGCAGAGGTGAAATGGAACGAACAAGCTTTTATGGATGTATTTTTGAATGGGTTGTCTGATGAGATTCTAGATGAGATTGCCACAAGAGAACTTCCAGAAAATTTAGAAGATTTAGTGTCTTTTATTTCCAGAATAGATGAACGCATGAGACAGAGGCAGAATACTCGAGAAAGAGCTTATAAACCTCCTGTGAGACTCGCTCCTTCCTTTCAGAACCCTGACTCCTACAATTCTACTCCACCAGAACCTATGCAGATAGGTAATACTTGCTTATCTGAGGCCGAGAAACAGTACAGAAGAAGGGAGGGTCTCTGTTTATACTGTGGGCAGAGAGGCGATCTACGTCTTAATTGCCCTAATCGCCCGGGAAACGCTCGCACCTAAGTTCCCCTAGAGGACGGGCCTTGGGTGTTTTTATATTGTCCTCTATGTATAATGATAAAGACCATAGGCTTCTGATTCCTGTCTCTTTAGCTTGGAAAAGTGGCACTATATCTACGATGGCGTTGTTAGACTCTGGAGCAGCAGAAAGTTTTATAGACCAAGCTTTCGCTAATAAGCATTGTCTCCCATTCCAACTAAGAGATACACCCTTGGCCGTTGAGGCCATAGATGGTAGACCTTTGTCTGAACCAGTAATATTCCATGAGACTAAACCCGTTAAACTTACTATTGGTATCCTCCACGAGGAGATGATATCCCTCCTGTTAATATCCTCCCCGGCTGTCCCAGTGGTTCTAGGATATTCTTGGCTCAAGAGACATAACCCCCAGATTGACTGGGAATGTGGAGAAATCGTTTCTTGGGGAACTGGTTGTAGGGAGAAATGTTTGCGAAGAGTCACTTCTGTTTGCCCAGTAAACTCATCTACCAACTCTTCTCAATCCACAGACTTTCAGATACCATCTCAGCATATAGATCTCAAGTCTGTATTTGACAAGAGTAAGGCTGATACTTTACCTCCCCACCGATCTTATGACTGTACTATTAAACTTTTGCCTGGTACTATGCCCCCTAGGGGTACGGTGTACCCTCTGTCTACCAAAGAAAATTTAGTTTTAGAGGAATACATCAAGGAAAATTTAGACAAAGGATTTATTAGAAAGTCTTCATCTCCGGCGGGGGCGGGGTTTTTTTTTGTAAAAAAGAAAGACGGTACCTTACGTCCTAGCATAGACTATCGGGGATTGAACAAAATTACCATCAGGAATGCTTACCCCATTCCTTTGATTACTGAACTCTTTGACAGACTAAAGGGCTCCAGTATTTTTACCAAACTTGACCTGAGAGGAGCATATAACTTGGTGAGAATTAAACAAGGTGATGAATGGATGACAGCATTCAATACCCGTTACGGACATTATGAGTATACCGTAATGCCGTTTGGGCTATGCAACGCCCCGGCTGTCTTCCAAGACTTGATTAATGAGGTCCTTAGAGAATTTCAACACGAATGCGTGATAGTATATTTGGATGATATACTAATACATTCTAGGGACATTGACTCACATCACAGACAAGTCAGAAGGGTGTTACAGAAACTTTTACAACATGGATTGTATTGTAAATTGGAGAAATGTAGCTTTGATCAGTCTCAGGTAACTTTCTTAGGCTACGTAATTTCCAAGGACGGGTTTATGATGGACCCGATCAAACTAAAATCAATTTTAGATTGGCCTTTACCCAAGGGACTCAAAGCCATTCAAAGATTTATTGGATTTTCGAATTATTACAGACGTTTCATTAAAGGGTACTCCTCTGTTATCGCTCCTATCACTAATATGACTAAACAAGGAGCCGATACCAAAACATGGTCTACTGAGGCTTTATCTGCTTTCGAAACGCTCAAACAGATTTTTGCTTCAGCACCTGTATTAGTTCATCCTGATACCTCTCTGCCCTTTTTGCTTGAAGTTGATGCGTCTGAAACAGGGATAGGCGCAGTATTGTCCCAAAGACAAAGTTTAGATAAGCCTTTACACCCTCGCGGTTTTTTTTCCAAGAAATTATCACACACTGAAAGGAGATACGATATTGGTGACAGAGAACTCTTAGCTATTATTATGGCATTAAAATACTGGAGACATCTGTTAGAGGGCACTGTTCTCCCGGTTACCATCTTGACTGATCACAAAAATTTATCTTACATTGGGGAGGCCAAAAGATTATCCGCCAGGCAAGCACGTTGGTCTATGTTCCTTACACATTTCAATTACATACTTACTTACAGGCCTGGTTCTAAAAACACCAAAGCAGACGCATTATCTCGTCAGCACGAACCTATTACCACATTAGAAGACACATTGTCTCCTATTGTTCCTGAACATAACATTATCGCCAACACCAATGTCAAAATACACTCTCCATTGCTCGCAGATATAATTAACAAACAATCTCTTGCTCCCGAACGTACTCCTGTGGGCCACTTCTTCGTGTCTCCCAAATTCCAATTGGACATAATTCGATGCTTTCACGATAGCAAGTTTGCCGGTCACCCCGGCATCCACAAAACTTGCTGTCTGATTTCCAAAGACTTCTGGTGGCCTAGTTTACGGAGGGATGTGGAAGACTTTGTCAAGGCCTGCGATATCTGTGTTAGGAATAAACTACCACAGGCCCTTCCTTGTGGTCTGTTGCAGCCCTTAGTCGTTCCCAACAAACCTTGGGCTAGTCTGGCTATGGATTTTATTGTTGATTTGCCGGTTTCCAATAGACACACTGTTATCCTCACGGTTGTTGACAGGTTTACCAAAATGGCTCATTTCATCCCCTTGCCTAAACTTCCTTCCTCACCCGAATTGGCCGTGATATTTGCTAAGGAGATTTTTCGCTTACATGGGATTCCCAATGAGATTGTGTCTGACAGGGGGTCCCAGTTCATTTCCCGTTTTTGGAGATCCTTCTGTTCCCAGTTGGGCATCAAGCTGAATTTTTCTTCGGCCTATCATCCTCAATCTAACGGGGCAGCCGAACGCACTAACCAGAAAATTGAGCAATATCTACGTTGTTTTGTTTCTGAACACCAGGACGATTGGGTCGGTCTGATTCCTTGGGCGGAGTTTGCTCACAACAACCTTGTTTGTGGTTCCACTCGTAATAGCCCCTTTTTCTTGAATTATGGCTTTAACCCTACTATTCTTCCGTCGGTGTCACCCTCTCATGGTTTACTGTTGGTTGACGTTCATATAGCCAACCTGAGAAAGTTGTGGGATCAGACTCGACAAATTCTTATTCGTAGTTCCGCGGTGTTTAAGAGGCATGCTGATAGGCGTAGACGGTCTGCTCCTGTCTTTTCCCCGGGTGATAGGATCTGGTTGCACTTCATATCTGAGAGTAAAATAGAAGTGTCAAATAGTACGCTTATTGCACAGTGGTAAACATTCTTATTTTCTGGGTGTTAATCTGCTATATAGTACATTTTGTGTCCCTCTCTTCATATCTGAGAGTCGAATAGAAGAGTCTAATAGTGCGCTTACAGCGCAGTGATAAATATTCGTATTTTCTGGGTGCTAATCTGCTAAATAGTGCGTTTTGGGGCCTGTTCTTCATATCTGAGAGTCAAATCGAAGCGTCTAATAGTGTGCTTACTGTGCACTTGTAAACATTCTAATTGTTTTGCTGCTAATCTGCTAAATAGTAAATTTTGGGGCCTCTCATATCTGAGAGTCAAATAGAAGCGTCAAATAGTGCGCTTACTGCGCAGTGGTAAACATTCTTATTTTCTGGGTGCTAATCTGCTAAATAGTACATATTGGGGCCTGTTCTTCATACCTGAGAGTCAAATCGAAGCGTCTAATAGTGAGGCCCTGGGGAGTCAGCACAGCTAAACGGACAAGGGCACATGTATGAGTGTGGGGATGGTGCTAGTGATTGGGTATATGTGTTTAGGGGAGTGCTTATGGGTTTGTAGTGGGGCAGGGATCATCTTACCTCAGTGCCTTTTGGGATTCTGGCCAGCAAACAACTTCCCACCCACCCTAATTTTCAGTTTTTGTTCCGTCACAGCTAGCGGGGAGCGTGTCCTTGCCAACATGGTTGGGGAGCAGATGCGCCGGGAACCGCAATCCCGGACCTTTTGGGGGCGTGGTCTCAATTAAGGTGACAGGGTATTTAAGGGAAACTTTCACTACTGCTCATTGCCCTGTCGTGGTTCTAGCTTGCTAGTCACTCAGCGCGTTCTCTCTCTTTGTGTTTTCGGTTTTGACCTTGCTTGTACCTTGTCCTGCTGCTCTCTCCTCTCCTTTGACTCGGCTTATTCCTCGCTTACCTGTCCTCCGGCTCCCTCGACCTCGGCTTACCTTTTGACCATTCTTGTTTTGTCTATACGTTAGTCCGGCCATTCTAAGATCCGGTATACGTACCTCCTTCTGTCCGCACTCTGCGTATTGGATCCCTGTCTCGATCCTGACATTACGACATCTGACCCCAGATTTGAGGCTATGGACCATAGAATGGACCAAATGGCTCCAGCGTTGCAAACTTTGCTAGCACGTCCCAGTACCCAGTCAGAAGAAATACGTTCCGCAGCTACCCACCCTCTAAATACTGGTTTGGAAGTAGCCACTGTAGGCGCATCTTCCCATGTCACTTCCCTGTTACGTTATGGGGGTTCGCCTGATACTTGTCGAGGTTTTTTAAACCAGATAAGCATACATTTCGAACTTCAACCCTGGGCTTATCCTACTGACAGGGCTAAAGTAGGGTTCATTATAACACTGCTAATAGACAAAGCACTTAGATGGGCCAATCCCCTTTGGGAGAATGATAACCCTTTAGTCTACAACTATACTGCGTTTGTCACAGCTTTCAGAAGGACTTTTGACCCCCCAGGAAGGAAGATTAATGCTGCCAAATCTCTGTTACGCCTTAAACAACAGAATAGAACTCTTGTAGAATATGCGTTAGAGTTTAGATCTCTGGCAGCAGAGGTGAAATGGAACGAACAAGCTTTTATGGATGTATTTTTGAATGGGTTGTCTGATGAGATTCTAGATGAGATTGCCACAAGAGAACTTCCAGAAAATTTAGAAGATTTAGTGTCTTTTATTTCCAGAATAGATGAACGCATGAGACAGAGGCAGAATACTCGAGAAAGAGCTTATAAACCTCCTGTGAGACTCGCTCCTTCCTTTCAGAACCCTGACTCCTACAATTCTACTCCACCAGAACCTATGCAGATAGGTAATACTTGCTTATCTGAGGCCGAGAAACAGTACAGAAGAAGGGAGGGTCTCTGTTTATACTGTGGGCAGAGAGGCGATCTACGTCTTAATTGCCCTAATCGCCCGGGAAACGCTCGCACCTAAGTTCCCCTAGAGGACGGGCCTTGGGTGTTTTTATATTGTCCTCTATGTATAATGATAAAGACCATAGGCTTCTGATTCCTGTCTCTTTAGCTTGGAAAAGTGGCACTATATCTACGATGGCGTTGTTAGACTCTGGAGCAGCAGAAAGTTTTATAGACCAAGCTTTCGCTAATAAGCATTGTCTCCCATTCCAACTAAGAGATACACCCTTGGCCGTTGAGGCCATAGATGGTAGACCTTTGTCTGAACCAGTAATATTCCATGAGACTAAACCCGTTAAACTTACTATTGGTATCCTCCACGAGGAGATGATATCCCTCCTGTTAATATCCTCCCCGGCTGTCCCAGTGGTTCTAGGATATTCTTGGCTCAAGAGACATAACCCCCAGATTGACTGGGAATGTGGAGAAATCGTTTCTTGGGGAACTGGTTGTAGGGAGAAATGTTTGCGAAGAGTCACTTCTGTTTGCCCAGTAAACTCATCTACCAACTCTTCTCAATCCACAGACTTTCAGATACCATCTCAGCATATAGATCTCAAGTCTGTATTTGACAAGAGTAAGGCTGATACTTTACCTCCCCACCGATCTTATGACTGTACTATTAAACTTTTGCCTGGTACTATGCCCCCTAGGGGTACGGTGTACCCTCTGTCTACCAAAGAAAATTTAGTTTTAGAGGAATACATCAAGGAAAATTTAGACAAAGGATTTATTAGAAAGTCTTCATCTCCGGCGGGGGCGGGGTTTTTTTTTGTAAAAAAGAAAGACGGTACCTTACGTCCTAGCATAGACTATCGGGGATTGAACAAAATTACCATCAGGAATGCTTACCCCATTCCTTTGATTACTGAACTCTTTGACAGACTAAAGGGCTCCAGTATTTTTACCAAACTTGACCTGAGAGGAGCATATAACTTGGTGAGAATTAAACAAGGTGATGAATGGATGACAGCATTCAATACCCGTTACGGACATTATGAGTATACCGTAATGCCGTTTGGGCTATGCAATGCCCCGGCCGTCTTCCAAGACTTGATTAATGAGGTCCTTAGAGAATTTCAACACGAATGCGTGATAGTATATTTGGATGATATACTAATACATTCTAGGGACATTGACTCACATCACAGACAAGTCAGAAGGGTGTTACAGAAACTTTTACAACATGGATTGTATTGTAAATTGGAGAAATGTAGCTTTGATCAGTCTCAGGTAACTTTCTTAGGCTACGTAATTTCCAAGGACGGGTTTATGATGGACCCGATCAAACTAAAATCAATTTTAGATTGGCCTTTACCCAAGGGACTCAAAGCCATTCAAAGATTTATTGGATTTTCGAATTATTACAGACGTTTCATTAAAGGGTACTCCTCTGTTATCGCTCCTATCACTAATATGACTAAACAAGGAGCCGATACCAAAACATGGTCTACTGAGGCTTTATCTGCTTTCGAAACGCTCAAACAGACTTTTTGCTTCAGCACCTGTATTAGTTCATCCTGATACCTCTCTGCCCTTTTTGCTTGAAGTTGATGCGTCTGAAACAGGGATAGGCGCAGTATTGTCCCAAAGACAAAGTTTAGATAAGCCTTTACACCCTCGCGGTTTTTTTTCCAAGAAATTATCACACACTGAAAGGAGATACGATATTGGTGACAGAGAACTCTTAGCTATTATTATGGCATTAAAATACTGGAGACATCTGTTAGAGGGCACTGTTCTCCCGGTTACCATCTTGACTGATCACAAAAATTTATCTTACATTGGGGAGGCCAAAAGATTATCCGCCAGGCAAGCACGTTGGTCTATGTTCCTTACACATTTCAATTACATACTTACTTACAGGCCTGGTTCTAAAAACACCAAAGCAGACGCATTATCTCGTCAGCACGAACCTATTACCACATTAGAAGACACATTGTCTCCTATTGTTCCTGAACATAACATTATCGCCAACACCAATGTCAAAATACACTCTCCATTGCTCGCAGATATAATTAACAAACAATCTCTTGCTCCCGAACGTACTCCTGTGGGCCACTTCTTCGTGTCTCCCAAATTCCAATTGGACATAATTCGATGCTTTCACGATAGCAAGTTTGCCGGTCACCCCGGCATCCACAAAACTTGCTGTCTGATTTCCAAAGACTTCTGGTGGCCTAGTTTACGGAGGGATGTGGAAGACTTTGTCAAGGCCTGCGATATCTGTGTTAGGAATAAACTACCACAGGCCCTTCCTTGTGGTCTGTTGCAGCCCTTAGTCGTTCCCAACAAACCTTGGGCTAGTCTGGCTATGGATTTTATTGTTGATTTGCCGGTTTCCAATAGACACACTGTTATCCTCACGGTTGTTGACAGGTTTACCAAAATGGCTCATTTCATCCCCTTGCCTAAACTTCCTTCCTCACCCGAATTGGCCGTGATATTTGCTAAGGAGATTTTTCGCTTACATGGGATTCCCAATGAGATTGTGTCTGACAGGGGGTCCCAGTTCATTTCCCGTTTTTGGAGATCCTTCTGTTCCCAGTTGGGCATCAAGCTGAATTTTTCTTCGGCCTATCATCCTCAATCTAACGGGGCAGCCGAACGCACTAACCAGAAAATTGAGCAATATCTACGTTGTTTTGTTTCTGAACACCAGGACGATTGGGTCGGTCTGATTCCTTGGGCGGAGTTTGCTCACAACAACCTTGTTTGTGGTTCCACTCGTAATAGCCCCTTTTTCTTGAATTATGGCTTTAACCCTACTATTCTTCCGTCGGTGTCACCCTCTCATGGTTTACTGTTGGTTGACGTTCATATAGCCAACCTGAGAAAGTTGTGGGATCAGACTCGACAAATTCTTATTCGTAGTTCCGCGGTGTTTAAGAGGCATGCTGATAGGCGTAGACGGTCTGCTCCTGTCTTTTCCCCGGGTGATAGGATCTGGTTGCACTTCATATCTGAGAGTAAAATAGAAGTGTCAAATAGTACGCTTATTGCACAGTGGTAAACATTCTTATTTTCTGGGTGTTAATCTGCTATATAGTACATTTTGTGTCCCTCTCTTCATATCTGAGAGTCGAATAGAAGAGTCTAATAGTGCGCTTACAGCGCAGTGATAAATATTCGTATTTTCTGGGTGCTAATCTGCTAAATAGTGCGTTTTGGGGCCTGTTCTTCATATCTGAGAGTCAAATCGAAGCGTCTAATAGTGTGCTTACTGTGCACTTGTAAACATTCTAATTGTTTTGCTGCTAATCTGCTAAATAGTAAATTTTGGGGCCTCTCATATCTGAGAGTCAAATAGAAGCGTCAAATAGTGCGCTTACTGCGCAGTGGTAAACATTCTTATTTTCTGGGTGCTAATCTGCTAAATAGTACATATTGGGGCCTGTTCTTCATACCTGAGAGTCAAATCGAAGCGTCTAATAGTGAGGCCCTGGGGAGTCAGCACAGCTAAACGGACAAGGGCACATGTATGAGTGTGGGGATGGTGCTAGTGATTGGGTATATGTGTTTAGGGGAGTGCTTATGGGTTTGTAGTGGGGCAGGGATCATCTTACCTCAGTGCCTTTTGGGATTCTGGCCAGCAAACAACTTCCCACCCACCCTAATTTTCAGTTTTTGTTCCGTCACAGCTAGCGGGGAGCGTGTCCTTGCCAACATGGTTGGGGAGCAGATGCGCCGGGAACCGCAATCCCGGACCTTTTGGGGGCGTGGTCTCAATTAAGGTGACAGGGTATTTAAGGGAAACTTTCACTACTGCTCATTGCCCTGTCGTGGTTCTAGCTTGCTAGTCACTCAGCGCGTTCTCTCTCTTTGTGTTTTCGGTTTTGACCTTGCTTGTACCTTGTCCTGCTGCTCTCTCCTCTCCTTTGACTCGGCTTATTCCTCGCTTACCTGTCCTCCGGCTCCCTCGACCTCGGCTTACCTTTTGACCATTCTTGTTTTGTCTATACGTTAGTCCGGCCATTCTAAGATCCGGTATACGTACCTCCTTCTGTCCGCACTCTGCGTATTGGATCCCTGTCTCGATCCTGACATTACGACATCTGACCCCAGATTTGAGGCTATGGACCATAGAATGGACCAAATGGCTCCAGCGTTGCAAACTTTGCTAGCACGTCCCAGTACCCAGTCAGAAGAAATACGTTCCGCAGCTACCCACCCTCTAAATACTGGTTTGGAAGTAGCCACTGTAGGCGCATCTTCCCATGTCACTTCCCCGTTACGTTATGGGGGTTCGCCTGATACTTGTCGAGGTTTTTTAAACCAGATAAGCATACATTTCGAACTTCAACCCTGGGCTTATCCTACTGACAGGGCTAAAGTAGGGTTCATTATAACACTGCTAATAGACAAAGCACTTAGATGGGCCAATCCCCTTTGGGAGAATGATAACCCTTTAGTCTACAACTATACTGCGTTTGTCACAGCTTTCAGAAGGACTTTTGACCCCCCAGGAAGGAAGATTAATGCTGCCAAATCTCTGTTACGCCTTAAACAACAGAATAGAACTCTTGTAGAATATGCGTTAGAGTTTAGATCTCTGGCAGCAGAGGTGAAATGGAACGAACAAGCTTTTATGGATGTATTTTTGAATGGGTTGTCTGATGAGATTCTAGATGAGATTGCCACAAGAGAACTTCCAGAAAATTTAGAAGATTTAGTGTCTTTTATTTCCAGAATAGATGAACGCATGAGACAGAGGCAGAATACTCGAGAAAGAGCTTATAAACCTCCTGTGAGACTCGCTCCTTCCTTTCAGAACCCTGACTCCTACAATTCTACTCCACCAGAACCTATGCAGATAGGTAATACTTGCTTATCTGAGGCCGAGAAACAGTACAGAAGAAGGGAGGGTCTCTGTTTATACTGTGGGCAGAGAGGCGATCTACGTCTTAATTGCCCTAATCGCCCGGGAAACGCTCGCACCTAAGTTCCCCTAGAGGACGGGCCTTGGGTGTTTCTTATTGTCCTCTATGTATAATGATAAAGACCATAGGCTTCTGATTCCTGTCTCTTTAGCTTGGAAAAGTGGCACTATATCTACGATGGCATTGTTAGACTCTGGAGCAGCAGAAAGTTTTATAGACCAAGCTTTCGCTAATAAGCATTGTCTCCCATTCCAACTGAGAGATACACCCTTGGCCGTTGAGGCCATAGATGGTAGACCTTTGTCTGAACCAGTAATATTCCATGAGACTAAACCCGTTAAACTTACTATTGGTATCCTCCACGAGGAGATGATATCCCTCCTGTTAATATCCTCCCCGGCTGTCCCAGTGGTTCTAGGATATTCTTGGCTCAAGAGACATAACCCCCAGATTGACTGGGAATGTGGAGAAATCGTTTCTTGGGGAACTGGTTGTAGGGAGAAATGTTTGCGAAGAGTCACTTCTGTTTGCCCAGTAAACTCATCTACCAACTCTTCTCAATCCACAGACTTTCAGATACCATCTCAGTATATAGATCTCAAGTCTGTATTTGACAAGAGTAAGGCTGATACTTTACCTCCCCACCGATCTTATGACTGTACTATTAAACTTTTGCCTGGTACTATGCCCCCTAGGGGTACGGTGTACCCTCTGTCTACCAAAGAAAATTTAGTTTTAGAGGAATACATCAAGGAAAATTAGACAAAGGATTTATTAGAAAGTCTTCATCTCCGGCGGGGGCGGGGTTTTTTTTTGTAGAAAAGAAAGACGGTACCTTACGTCCTTGCATAGACTATCGGGGATTGAACAAAATTACCATCAGGAATGCTTACCCCATTCCTTTGATTACTGAACTCTTTGACAGACTAAAGGGCTCCAGTATTTTTACCAAACTTGACCTGAGAGGAGCATATAACTTGGTGAGAATTAAACAAGGTGATGAATGGATGACAGCATTCAATACCCGTTACGGACATTATGAGTATACCGTAATGCCGTTTGGGCTATGCAACGCCCCGGCCGTCTTCCAAGACTTGATTAATGAGGTCCTTAGAGAATTTCAACACGAATGCGTGATAGTATATTTGGATGATATACTAATACATTCTAGGGACATTGACTCACATCACAGACAAGTCAGAAGGGTGTTACAGAAACTTTTACAACATGGATTGTATTGTAAATTGGAGAAATGTAGCTTTGATCAGTCTCAGGTAACTTTCTTAGGCTACGTAATTTCCAAGGACGGGTTTATGATGGACCCGATCAAACTAAAATCAATTTTATGAATACATACAATAGGTGGTACACACATCCAACGTTCCTACAAAAGGAAACAAAATATCATAGGGTAATATTGTTAAACAGAACTGTAATAAAGAATGATGAAGCAATACTACTCACAAGCCCAGAGCCAATATGACATATGGCTCTAATGTATAACGCACTGGGACTTTAAACAGGTGTCCCCATCCTTCTTCTTAGGCTTTCTTGAACAGTATGCTGAAGTGGATAATGATATTCCAAAGTGTATTTCCAAAGGGAACTTTATTCACAAAAGTATAATATAATATAAATAGAGAGCAATATTTCTCAATAAAAAAGTCTATAAATAGACTAAAATGTCTAAATAAAAAAGTCTAATAGACAGACTGTATGTCCAAAATGTGTTTCGCCCTATGGTAGGGGCTTCCTCAGTTGGTATCAGTCGATATCTTTAGATGGGGGCTTTCTCAGCGTCTTTATAGTGGAGATTTGGTTGTATTTTCCAATTTTGGCGGTTCTTCACATCACCACACAGCGAGCAGTAGTGGTGATGTGAAGAACCGCCAAAATTGGAAAATACAACCAAATCTCCACTATAAAGACGCTGACTGATACCAACTGAGGAAGCCCCTACCATAGGGCGAAACGCGTTTTGGACATACAGTCTGTCTATTAGACTTTTTTATTTAGACATTTTAGTCTATTTATAGACTTTTTTATTGAGAAATATTTCTCTCTATTTATATTATATTATACTTTTGTGAATAAAGTTCCCTTTGGAAATACACTTTGGAATATCATTATCCACTTCAGCACACTGTTCAAGAAAGCCTAAGAAGAAGGATGGGGACACCTGTTTAAAGTCCCAGTGCGTTATACATTAGAGCCATATGTCATATTGGCTCTGGGCTTGTGAGTAGTATTGCTTCATCATTCTTTATTACAGTTCTGTTTAACAATATTACCCTATGATATTTTGTTTCCTTTTGTAGGAACGTTGGATGTGTGTACCACCTATTGTATGTATTCATTGTATTGTTTTTAAAGTGGTATAAGGGGTTCTCACTTAGGTGGTTTTTTGGCTGTTTCAGCTATCACACACACTTTCTTTACTGTATTTCTATCACTCTATTGATTTAAAATCAATTTTAGATTGGCCTTTACCCAAGGGACTCAAAGCCATTCAAAGATTTATTGGATTTTCGAATTATTACAGACGTTTCATTAAAGGGTACTCCTCTGTTATCGCTCCTATCACTAATATGACTAAACAAGGAGCCGATACCAAAACATGGTCTACTGAGGCTTTATCTGCTTTCGAAACGCTCAAACAGACTTTTGCTTCAGCACCTGTATTAGTTCATCCTGATACCTCTCTGCCCTTTTTGCTTGAAGTTGATGCGTCTGAAACAGGGATAGGCGCAGTATTGTCCCAAAGACAAAGTTTAGATAAGCCTTTACACCCTTGCGGTTTTTTTTCCAAGAAATTATCACACACTGAAAGGAGATACGATATTGGTGACAGAGAACTCTTAGCTATTATTATGGCATTAAAAGAATGGAGACATCTGTTAGAGGGCACTGTTCTCCCGGTTACCATCTTGACTGATCACAAAAATTTATCTTACATTGGGGAGGCCAAAAGATTATCTTCCAGGCAAGCACGTTGGTCTATGTTCCTTACACATTTCAATTACATACTTACTTACAGGCCTGGTTCTAAAAACACCAAAGCAGACGCATTATCTCGTCAGCACGAACCTATTACCACATTAGAAGACACATTGTCTCCTATTGTTCCTGAACATAACATTATCGCCAACACCAATGTCAAAATACACTCTCCATTGCTCGCAGATATAATTAACGAACAATCTCTTGCTCCCGAACGTACTCCTGTGGGCCGCTTCTGTCTCCCAAATTCCAATTGGACATAATTCGATGCTTTCACGATAGCAAGTTTGCCGGTCACCCCGGCATCCACAAAACTTGCTGTCTGATTTCCAAAGACTTCTGGTGGCCTAGTTTACGGAGGGATGTGGAAGACTTTGTCAAGGCCTGCGATATCTGTGTTAGGAATAAACTACCACAGGCCCTTCCTTGTGGTCTGTTGCAGCCCTTAGTCGTTCCCAACAAACCTTGGGCTAGTCTGGCTATGGATTTTATTGTTGATTTGCCGGTTTCCAATAGACACACTGTTATCCTCACGGTTGTTGACAGGTTTACCAAAATGGCTCATTTCATCCCCTTGCCTAAACTTCCTTCCTCACCCGAATTGGCCGTGATATTTGCTAAGGAGATTTTTCGCTTACATGGGATTCCCAATGAGATTGTGTCTGACAGGGGGTCCCAGTTCATTTCCGGTTTTTGGAGATCCTCCTGTTCCCAGTTGGGCATCAAGCTGAATTTTTCTTCGGCCTATCATCCTCAATCTAACGGGGCAGCCGAACGCACTAACCAGAAAATTGAGCAATATCTACGTTGTTTTGTTTCTGAACACCAGGACGATTGGGTCGGTCTGATTCCTTGGGCGGAGTTTGCTCACAACAACCTTGTTTGTGGTTCCACTCATAATAGCCCCTTTTTCTTGAATTATGGCTTTAACCCTACTATTCTTCCGTCGGTGTCACCCTCTCATGGTTTACCGTCGGTTGACGTT
>OW240917.1:142938772-143051272 GCA_933207985.1 Pelobates cultripes
CATATAGCCAACCTGAGAAAGTTGTGGGATCAGACTCGACAAATTCTCATTCGTAGTTCCGCGGTGTTTAAGAGGCATGCTGATAGGCGTAGACGGTCTGCTCCTGTCTTTTCCCCGGGTGATAGGGTCTGGTTGAGTACCAGACACATTCGCTTGAAAGTCCCTTCCATGAAGTTTGCTCCTCGTTACATAGGTCCTTACAGGGTGTTGAGGAGGATCAACCCGGTTTCTTATTTGCTGGACCTGCCTCCTACTCTACGTATCCCTAACTCTTTTCATGTGTCTTTATTGAAACCTCTTGTTTGTAACAGGTTTTCTTCCCATCCTGCTCCTCCATCTTCGGTTCGAGTTGATGGTCAAGAAGAATATATTGTTAAGTCCATTCTTGATTCTCGTATTTCCAGGGGGAAGTTACAATACCTCATAGACTGGAAGGGTTATGGCCCAGAAGAGAGATCTTGGGTTCCTTGTGAAGACGTGCATGCTCCTCGTCTTCTTCGAGCCTTCCACGTTCGGTTTCCTTCTAAGCCCGGTCACATCCGCCCGGTGGGTGTTTCTAAAAGGGGGGGTACTGTCAGGTTACCTGTAAATTATGTCTCTGAGGAGGTCAGTCTCTCTTCATAGGGGCTCCCCTCCCCTAGCATTTTGGCATTTTCTGTCCGTTTTCGCACCGGCCGCGCTAGCTCCTCCCCCTTTTATGACGCGACGGCTAGCGTCGACGTCATTACGTCATCATTACGTGAAGCGCCGGGAACCGCAATCCCGGACCTTTTGGGGGCGTGGTCTCAATTAAGGTGACAGGGTATTTAAGGGAAACTTTCACTACTGCTCATTGCCCTGTCGTGGTTCTAGCTTGCTAGTCACTCAGCGCGTTCTCTCTCTTTGTGTTTTCGGTTTTGACCTTGCTTGTACCTTGTCCTGCTGCTCTCTCCTCTCCTTTGACTCGGCTTATTCCTCGCTTACCTGTCCTCCGGCTCCCTCGACCTCGGCTTACCTTTTGACCATTCTTGTTTTGTCTATACGTTAGTCCGGCCATTCTAAGGTCTGGTATACGTACCTCCTTCTGTCCGCACTCTGCGTATTGGATCCCTGTCTCAATCCTGACAGTTTGTCATTATTGGGGGGAGAATTGGGGTAGTCTCCTTACTCTTAGTCGCACCACATTCCCCGCTATGTACATACACGGTTACAGCGCAATTGTAACTATTCTAATTGTTTTGGTGCTAACTAGCTAAATAGTACATTTTGTTCTTCATATCTGAGAGTCAAATAGAAGCATCTAATAGTGTGCTTACTGCACACTTGTAAACATTCACACTTGTAAACATTCTTATTTTCTTGGTGCTAATCTGCTAAATAGTATATTTTGGGGCCTGTTCTTCAAATCTGAGAGTCAAATCGAAGCGTCTAATAGTGTGGTTACAGCGCAATTGTAAACATTCTAATTGTTTTGGTGATAATCTGCAAAATAGTAAATTTTTGGGCCTGTTCTTCATATCTGAGTGTCTAATAGTGCGGTTACAGCGCAATTGTAAACATTGTAATTGTTTTGGTGTTAAATTGCTAAATAATACATTTTGGGGCTCGTTCATCATATCTGAGAGTTAAATCAAAGCATCTAATAGTGTGCTTACTGCGCACTTGTAAACATTCTAATTGTTTTGCTGCTAGCCTGCTAAATAGTACATTTTGGGGCCTGCGGTGCACTTCATATCTGACAGTCAAATAGAAGTGTCAAATAGTGCGCTTACTGCACAGTGGTAAACATTCTAATTGTTTTGCTGCTAATCTGCTGCTTATATTAGAGTTTTAAAAAGTCAAATTATTATTATTTTTTTTGAGCTATAGTATATTTGGGGTGTTAACTTTGATTCGAATTTACTTCATCAGTCACCTGTAATACTGTTTCACACCTACAACACTTGTTACACAGATCTAAGTGATAGAAAACAGATTGATATTTTCTACACTACAAACTACCAGATAACAAGCTGCTATATTTGAACCAGTGATCAATAGCTAAGAGGTACTTCAACAATATTGTAATTCTGGGGCAATACCCTCACAAGTCAAACTGAGAGGTCAGTTTATAGGGAAAACTGTTGCCTGGAGGAAATTCTAAAACAATTTCCATATGTCCTTTGCAGACCTTACATATGGGTATGGTTCTTCATATCTGAGAGTCAAATTGAAGCGTCTTATAGTGTGCTTACTGCACATTTGTAAACATTCTAATTGTTTTGCTGCTAATCTGCTAAATAGTACATTTTGGGGCCTGTTCTTCATATCTGAGAGTCAAATAGAAGCGTCTAATAGTGCGGTTACAGCGCAATTGTAAACATTGTAATTGTTTTGGTGCTAAATTGCTAAATAATAAATTTTGGGGCCTGTTCTTCATATCTGAGAGTTAAATCGAAGCATCTAATAGTGTGCTTACTGTGCACTTGTAAACATTCTAATTGTTTTGCTGCTAATCTGCTAAATAGTAAATTTTGGGGCCTGCGGTGCACTTCATATCTGAGAGTCAAATAGAATTCTGGGGCAATACCCTCACAAGTCAAACTGAGAGGTCAGTTTATAGGGAAAACTGTTGCCTGGAGGAAATTCTAAAACAATTTCCATATGTCCTTTGCAGACCTTACATGCTGGAAAAACACAGGTGTCAACTGCTGTGGCTTTCTGCAGTGTGCATACCGGCAAGGAGGGCAGGTTTGAGGAGTGGGTGGGAGGTGATGTGTGCTAACCTGCTAAATAATAAATTGTGTGGCCTACTCTTAATATCTGAGAGTCAGATCAAAGCGTCTAATACTGTGCTTACTGCGCACTTATAAACATTCTAGTTGTTTAGCTGCTTATCTACTAAATAGTACATTTTGGGGCCTGCTCTGCATATCTTAGAGTCAAATAGAAGCATCTAATACTGCGGTTACAGCGCAATTGTAAACATGCTAATTGTTTTGGTGCTAAACTGCTAAATAGTACATTTTGGGGCCTGTACTTCATATCAGAGAGTCAAATAGAAGTTTCTAATAGGGTTCTTACTGCGCACTTGTAAACATTCTAATTGTTTTGCTGCTAATCTGCTAAAGAGTACATTTTGGGTATGGTTCTTCATATCTGAGAGTCAAATTGAAGCGTCTAATAGTGCGCTTACTGAGCAGTGGTAAACATTCTAATTGTTTTGGTGCTAAACTGCTAAATAGTAAATTTTGGGGCCTGTTCTTCATATCTGAGAGTCAAATAGAAGCGTCTAATAGTGTGCTTACTACGCACTTGTTAACATGCTTATTTTCTTGGTGCTAATTTGCTAAATAGTACATTTTGGGGCCTGTTCTTCATATCTGAGAGTCAAATCGAAGCATCTAATAGTGCGGTTACAGCGCAATTGTAAACATTCTAATTGTTTTGGTGCTAAACTGCTAAATAGTACATTTTGGGTCCTGTTCTTCATATCTGAGAGTCAAATAGAAGCGTCCAATAGTGTGCTTACTGGTCACTTGTAAACATTCTAATTGTTTTGCTGCTTATCTGCTAAATAGTACATTTTGGGGCCTGTTCTTCATATCAGAGAGTGAAATTAAAGCGTCTAATAGTGCGGTTACAGCGCAATTGTAAACATTCTAATTGTTTTGGTGCTAAACTGCTAAATAGTACATTTTGGGGCCTGTTCTTCATATCTGAGAGTCAAATTGAAGCGTCTAATAGTGCGGTTACAGCGCAATTGTAAACATTCTAATTGTTTTGGTGCTCAACTGCTAAATAGTACATTTTGGGGCCTGTTCTTCATATCTGAGAGTCAAATAGAAGCGTCTTATAGTGTGCTTACTGCACATTTGTAAACATTCTAATTGTTTTGCTGCTAATCTGCTAAATAGTAAATTTTGGGGCCTGTTCTTCATATCTGAGAGTTAAATCGAAGCATCTAATAGTGTGCTTACTGCGCACTTGTAAACATTCTAATTGTTTTGCTGATAATCTGCTAAATAGTAAATTTTGGGGCCTTCATATCTGAGAGTCAAATAGAAGCGTCTAATAGTGTGCTTACTATGCACTTGTTAACATGCTTATTTTCTTGGTGCTAATTTGCTAAATAGTACATTTTGGGGCCTGTTCTTCATATCTGAGAGTCAAATCGAAGCATCTAATAGTGCGGTTACAGCGCAATTGTAAACATTCTAATTGTTTTGGTGCTAAACTGCTAAATAGTACATTTTGGGTCCTGTTCTTCATATCTGAGAGTCAAATAGAAGCGTCCAATAGTGTGCTTACTGGTCACTTGTAAACATTCTAATTGTTTTGCTGCTTATCTGCTAAATAGTACATTTTGGGGCCTGTTCTTCATATCTGAGAGTCAAATTGAAGCGTCTAATAGTGCGGTTACAGCGCAATTGTAAACATTCTAATTGTTTTGGTGCTAAACTGCTAAATAGTACATTTTGGGGCCTGTTCTTCATATCTGAGAGTCAAATTGAAGCGTCTAATAGTGCGGTTACAGCGCAATTGTAAACATTCTAATTGTTTTGGTGCTCAACTGCTAAATAGTACATTTTGGGGCCTGTTCTTCATATCTGAGAGTCAAATAGAAGCGTCTTATAGTGTGCTTACTGCACATTTGTAAACATTCTAATTGTTTTGGTGCTAAACTGCTAAATAGTAAATTTTGGGGCCTGTTCTTCATATCTGAGAGTCAAATAGAAGCGTCTAATAGTGTGCTTACTATGCACTTGTTAACATGCTTATTTTCTTGGTGCTAATTTGCTAAATAGTACATTTTGGGGCCTGTTCTTCATATCTGAGAGTCAAATCGAAGCATCTAATAGTGCGGTTACAGCGCAATTGTAAACATTCTAATTGTTTTGGTGCTAAACTGCTAAATAGTACATTTTGGGTCCTGTTCTTCATATCTGAGAGTCAAATAGAAGCGTCCAATAGTGTGCTTACTGGTCACTTGTAAACATTCTAATTGTTTTGCTGCTTATCTGCTAAATAGTACATTTTGGGGCCTGTTCTTCATATCAGAGAGTGAAATTAAAGCGTCTAATAGTGCGGTTACAGCGCAATTGTAAACATTCTAATTGTTTTGGTGCTAAACTGCTAAATAGTACATTTTGGGGCCTGTTCTTCATATCTGAGAGTCAAATTGAAGCGTCTAATAGTGCGGTTACAGCGCAATTGTAAACATTCTAATTGTTTTGGTGCTCAACTGCTAAATAGTACATTTTGGGGCCTGTTCTTCATATCTGAGAGTCAAATAGAAGCGTCTTATAGTGTGCTTACTGCACATTTGTAAACATTCTAATTGTTTTGCTGCTAATCTGCTAAATAGTAAATTTTGGGGCCTGTTCTTCATATCTGAGAGTTAAATCGAAGCATCTAATAGTGTGCTTACTGCGCACTTGTAAACATTCTAATTGTTTTGCTGATAATCTGCTAAATAGTAAATTTTGGGGCCTGTGGTGAACTTAATATCTGAGAGTCAAATAGAAGCATCAAATAGTGCGCTTACTGCACAGTGGTAAACATTCTAATTGTTTTGCTGCTAATCTGCTGCTTATATTGGAGTTTTAAAAAGTCAAATAATTATTATTTTTTTTGAGCTAAATAGTATATTTGGGGTGTTCACTTCATATCTGTGAGTCAAATCGAAGAATAATTTTGATTCGAATTTACTACATTGGTCACTTGTAATATTGTTTGACACCTACAACACTTGTTACACAGATCTAAGTGATAGAAAACAGATTTATATTTTCTACACTAGAAACTACCAGATAACAAGCTGCTATATTTAAACTAGTGATCAATAACTAAGAGGAACTTCAACAATATTGTAATTCTGGGGCAATACCCTCACAAGTCAAACTGAGAGGTCAGTTTATACGGAAAACTGTTGCCTGGAGGAAATTCTAAAACAATTTCCATATGTCCTTTGCAGACCTTACATGCTGGAAAAACACAGGTGCCAACTGCTGTGGCTTTCTGCAGTGTGCATACCGGCAAGGAGGGTAGGGATGAGGAGTGGGTGTAAGATCATGTGTGCTAAGCTGCTAAATAGTACATTTTGTGGTATGGTCTTCATATCTGAGAGTCAAATCGAAGCGTCTAATACTGTGCTTACTGCACACTTGTAAACATTCTAATTGTTTTGCTGCTAATCTGCTAAATAGTACATTTTGGGGCCTGCTCTTCATATCAGAGAGTCAAATAGAAGCGTCTAATAGTGTGCTTACTGCGCACTTGTAAACATTCTAATTGTTTTGCTGCTAATCTGCTCAATAGTATATTTTGGGGCCTGTACTTCATATCTGAGAGTCAAATAGAAGCATCTAATAGTGCTCTTACTGTGCAGTGGTAAACATTCTTATTTTCTTGGTGCTAATCTGCTAAATAGTATATTTTGGGGCCTGTTCTTCATATCTGAGAGTCAAATCGAAGCGTCTAATAGTGCAGTTACAGCACAATTGTAAACATTCTAATTGGTTTGGTGCTAAACTGCTAAATAGTACATTTTGGAGCCTGTTCTTCATATCTGAGAGTCCAATAGAAACGTCCAATAGTGTGCTTACTGCTCACTTGTAAACATTCTAATTGTTTTGCTGCTAATCTGCTAAACAGTAAATTTTGGGGCCTGTTCTTCATATCTGAGAGTCAAATAGAAGCGTTTAATAGTGCGCTTACTGCGCAGTGGTAAACATTGTAATTGTTTTGCTGCTAATCTGCTGCTTATATTGGAGTTTTAAAAAGTCAAGTTATTCTTATTTTTGTTGAGCTAAATAGTATATTTGGGGTGTTCACTTCATATCTGAGAGTCAAATCGAAGCGTAACTTTGATTCGAATTTCCTACATTGATCACTTGTAATATTGTTTCACACCTACAACACTTGTTACACAGATCTAAGTGATAGAAAACAGATTGATATTTTCTACACTAGAAACTACCAGATAACGGCCGACCGTCGATGAAGATGGCCGCATGTTAGGTGGGCTCCGGCACCGCAGGCACTGATTACAGCAGGGGGACGAACACCCACACACATGGGGAATCCCAAACGGGCAGCGGGAAAGCACCCGCCGAAAAACCGCGGCCGGTAACACAGTTATTTAGAGACTATGCCGGCCGCACGCCGGATCGAGGGGAGACAAACATGACGCCGACGGCGGGAGAGCACCTCTCCAACCCACTTAGCCCGGCTGCTTCAGAGGCATCAGCAGCCCCTGTGGACCAAGATATAAAGGTCCTGCTTCAAAATCTCCCCTCCAAGGCAGACCTCGCCACCATGTTAGAGAAGCTGGAATCCTCCTTCCAGCACAAGATGGAGGGTCTGGGAGCTGAAATCCGGCAGGTAGGCCTCCGTGTCCAAGACCTAGAGGGAGACAGGGGACGGTTACAGACCCAAATGACCACCCTGACAGATCGCTTGAAAGCCCATGAAACCCACATGTCTCAGCTCCAAAGATCGCTGGATGAAAGACAACAGGGGGCACAGGAACAACCTCAGAATTAAGGGTCTACCCGAAAAGGAGGCTGAAAACATACCAGCATCACTGCAAGAATTGTTTAATTTACTATTAGAGAAACCACCATCAACGCCGATCCACTTTGACAGAGCACACCGCTCACTCAGACCCAAATGTAATAACAGAGACGCCCCAAGAGATATCATATGCCGCCTGCACTACTTTGCAGACAAAGATCGAATACTGAAGAAGTTAAGAGATACTACTCCGCCGCTACTGTTCCATGGGCATGAGATCCAGATTTATCAAGACCCCTCATGGCTCACCCTTCAGGCAAGGCGTCAACTGAAGCCGGTCACAGACCAACTGCGCACTAGAAACATCAAATATCGTTGAGGCTTTCCCCTAGCCCTCATTGTCACGCTCAAAGGGACCAGCCACATCATAGCAGAGCATAAAGACGTGATGCCATTCATAAGAGCTCTGAAACTCACTGAGGTACGCATAATGGACTGGTATGCCATGGACCCAGCGCAGTCCCTGGCTCGACACCCAGGGGAACAAAGACGACGCTCACCTCCCAAGAGGCAAAGAAGGGGATCCTCGGACGAGCATGGAAGAGGGGATCTCCCGACAGCGCAGAGGATGTAAAGGAACCACACCGACGGCTAGGACTCCACACAGAGGAATCAAGCAACTAAAGACGACCCCACCGAACAAACACCCGAAAATAAAAAATAAAAAACTTACACGAAACCGCTAACTACAATAGGCTCCTGATACACCACACCAGGCCCCAGCAGAATCGCTCCACCACCTCACCACCGCAGAGCGACAACATGAGATGACTCGCAGACACTGCCGCCGGGGACACGCAAGACATCAAGCGGAGCCTGTCACTGGGACTTTATGTACCAGGCACCCCTCACAACCACAAAGAGACGAAAAAAAGACATTCACAAACCAGGTCGTATGGTATATGTTTACTGTTTAGGTTTTGGGGTGCAGTAGCACTTAGAGACACAGGCTGCCTGCTACCCCCCGACTACACGAAGGGGAGACATAGCTGAGGGCCGCTGGTCACATCCCCACACACATACAAAGATACATCAGAGAGTGGTGAAACAGCCAACACATTCCCAAAAAAAAACAAAAAAAAACACACCAATATCTCTGATCTCAACTGAGGTCGTAAAGACACATTCACCCGGGAACCTAGCCTACACTCTTCCAACACAACATACCCCATAAAGAAAACTGAACTTAGGTTCAACCCCAGCTCCAAACGAACATGACAATTGCAAGTGCCTGCTTGCCCACCGACACACGCATGCCACACACCAACGACACAGCACACACACCCCAGCAGCCACATCAGCTGCACCATCTTCGCCACACCACACACTGCCTCAGGGCCGGCGACGCCTGCTGACACATCCACAGTGTCACCTGCACCAGTGCAGGTTGAGACGGACCGGCGCCTTTACAGAGGCCCTAACACCCCAGCAATACCATCGAACACACACAACCTAGACACATGGTACATTATAGTACTGATACGTCCGGACCTACACACCACCCGGATAGGGAACACCCACGCCCCCAGTCACCTCTGGCAGGGTGTAAGACCAGAGTTTTCATTTCTGTTTTACAATTTTGTTTATGTATGATTATGTTTATGTTTATCTTTCAATTGCTAACGGTGTAATTTCCATCCGCAGTAAAGGTTTTTTGCGAAACGTCTCCACAGACGAGGACACACCACAAACCACTGCTGCTGCTGCCCACGGCTCGGGCAAGGGGGGTCCAACCACGGAAAGTGGAAAACAGACCACACAACAAAGTAGGTGCTCACACAAACACACCAACACACCTCTAGAGCCCCACCCCACAAATGGCCCTGAAAATTACCTCACTCAACGTTAAGGGGCTGAACACCCCGAACAAACGCAGGTTATTGTTAAGGGATCTGAAATCACGCAAGACAGACATTGCCCTCATACAAGAAACTCACATACCCAGAACAGCATTAGTAACCCTGAAAGACAGACTTCCCACAGACCCACGAAGCGAGAGCGCTATACAAACGCTCCGGAGTAGCGATATTGGTGCACAAAAACTGCCCACTACAGGTGACAGGGACGTTAGCTGACCCAGA
The DNA here is from genome assembly GCA_933207985.1 of Pelobates cultripes. Taxonomy (NCBI): domain Eukaryota; kingdom Metazoa; phylum Chordata; class Amphibia; order Anura; family Pelobatidae; genus Pelobates; species Pelobates cultripes. Next base: position 142,948,390 of record OW240917.1, read on the forward strand.
GGGCTGCTACCTCGTAATAACAGGCACCATACACAATACAAAGATAAGAATCATTAATGTGTATGCGCCTAACATACCAGATCTGAGCTACTGGGACACCCTCACGACGATAATTAACACTGAAAGGGGAGGGATCACGCTGGTGGGGGGCGACTTTAACGCCGTGCCAAGTCCGGCAATCGACAGAAGCACAAAAACAGGGTCACCCAGATCCCAAGGGAGGGGAGCACAGGACAAACTACTGCACACATTCCTCACGAACACGCAGCTCCTAGACCCCTGGAGGCTCCAGCACCCAGACACACGTGACTATACGTACTATTCGGCGCCACACGGCACATACTCGAGAATTGACCACGTCTTTCTCAACGGAGTAGGGATGTCCAAGCTCGTGCACACTGACATAGGAAATATCACTTGGTCGGACCATGCGGACATATCAATCACATTAAACAAACTCAAATACTCCGCCACATGGACCTGGCGTCTTAACACTAGCCTATTAAATAGTGACTCGATATGCGAAGACACGCGTACCCTACTTACTGAATACTTCACTCAAAACAACACACCTGAAGTGAACCCAGTAGCGCTATGGGCAGCCCACAAAGCGGTCCTGAGAGGACACTTCATTAGAGCAGCAACATATAAAAAGAAACGCAACATCCAAGCACTAATAGACCTTCAAAACGCTTTGAGAAAAGCGGAACATCAGCACAAACAAAACCCCACACCCGAAAAACTAGCGGAACTTACCGCTTTATGGCACTCAATTAAGGGGATCCTGCTTGAGGGGGTAGCACACTCCATCCAGAGATCTAGACGGCTGTTCTACGAAAAATCAAACAAAATGGACTCCCTACTAGCCAGAGCACTGCGCCCCCGCGGGGACCACGAACCCATCACGAGACTGCGTACACCCACCCAGACACTAGCGACGACCCCCCAAGATATCAACAGAGTATTCACAGAGTTTTACTCAAACCTCTACGGGCAGGCCCACCACCCACAACACACACCGGAACAAATACGTTCCTCACTATGAACATTCCTCACCAACATCAAGCTACCTCAGATACCAGATATTGACAACATGACCCTACAAGAACCCATCTCCCAATTAGAAGTAGAAACCGCTATAGCGATCCTGAAAGGTAACAAAGCCCCAGGCCCAGACGGTAGGGTACTACAAAAAATTTAAGGAATAACTAGCCCCCCACCTCACCTCCCTATATAACCACTTCATGACTGGAGGCGCACCTGATGCCGACATGGCACTAGCCAACATTACACTCATCCCGAAACCCGGGAAAGACACTGAGCTCACATCAAACTACAGGCCCATATCGCTGATCAACGCGGACCTTAAAATATATGCAAAAATCCTGGCGACCAGGCTGGCGCCGATGCTAACACACTTAATCCACCCGGACCAAGTGGGGTTCATCCCCGGTAGACAACTATATGAAAACACACGTAGGGGGGTGGTGCTCGCATGGTACATGCAAAAGTCTGAACAGCCTTCACTGGCCATCTCCCTGGACGCAGAGAAGGCCTTTGACAGGGTGCAATGGCCATATCTGTTTGGCCTACTGGAAGAATGGGGCTTCCCAGGGGCCTACATCCAGGCCACGCGAGCCCTCTACACTAACCTGAGAGCCCAAACCCTGATAGCAGGAGCCACAAAGACCCCCTTCCACCTTCATAGCTGTACACGCCAGGATTACCCCCTATCCCCACTGCTTTTCGCCATCTCCCTATTACTACTAGCCATACGCCAACACCCACACATACATGGAATAAGGGTAGCAGGGAAATCCTTCAAAGTCTCCGCTTACGCGGACGACGTGCTGCTGACCCTCACAGACCCCTTGACATCCATGGAACATCTGACCAACCTCCTAGACAATTACGGATCTCTTGCGGGCTATAAAGTGAACCTGGTCAAATCCATGGCACTACCATTCCACATTCGGACCCAAGATAAAACCACAATATACGACAGATACCGACTTCCCATCACAGCTAATAACATACCCTATCTAGGGGTCAAACTTACTGCACAACATGAACTCCTACACAACACTAACTACTCCCCACTGCTCCGCACACTCCTAAGAGACCTAGAGCAGTGGACAGACAAACCCATTTCATGGCTAGGATGGCTCCACTCAATTAAGATGAATATTCTACCCAGGTTACTATTCATGTTCCAGGCCCTGCCCACACAGGTTAAAAGGAGCGACTTAGCCACACTACAAAAGGCAATAGATAGGTTCATCTGGCAAAAGAAACGACCCAGAATAGCCAGGAAACTCCTGTATAGGCCCAAAGACAGAGGGGGACTGGGACTACCGAACATGTACCTCTACTATCTAGCAGCGCAGACAGCGCAAATAGCATATTGGCACTCCACACCGGACACGCGTCGATGCGTAGAACTTGAAACCTCACTAATGGGGCAAGATCTACCGCAATTCTACCCTGGCTACACAGGACACATAGAGCAATCCCCAGAGTGACTTGCCCAGCAATAACAAACTCCCTAAGAATCTGGGATCTAACAGCGTCTAAATACTCCCTAAGCAGGTTCCCCTCGCCAATGTCTCCGGTACTCAGGAACCGATCCTTCCCACCAGGTATGACAGCGGGCGACTTTAGCGGACTCGAGAGAGCAGGCATCCAGAGATATTGCCACCTTTATAACAATGGCCACGTAGTCACATACGACCAACTCAGGGAACAATCCCCCCTTACCACCAAAGATTTCTTCCGCTACCTCCAATTACGTGACTTTTCTAACTCAAAAGAAGTCAAGGAGACGGCCTCTCTCCCACTCACCTGGTTCGAAAACATATGCTACCAGGAAAAGCACCCCAGTGGACTAATATCGCTACTATACACCCACCTTAGCGGGGAGGCCAAGGAATGGGGAGAGCTGCGATACACAGACCAGTGGGAGACAGACCTGGGGGAGACATTAGAGGGCTCCGACTGGCAGGACATTTGGGAGGCCACGGCCCGATCATCAATATGTGTCACTCTTCAGGAGCAGTCATTTAAAACACTTTAATACTAGATTTTAGATTTTAGATTACCGGTTATGATATGTTTAGTTAACACCTGTACAAAATCACGCTAATTGGAGTGACATGTGTACTCAAGGCAAGACCTCACGGACAAACCACACAGAGTTATCTCAGCACACCAAAAGATGACAAACTAACCGCTGACGAGATTAGCGGTGACCATAGTCGTGACTCTTGCCTTGACTTGCTCACCCTCACCAAGATGCAACTGAACCAATTGAAAATGCAAGGAGGCTTCTGCGTAAGCCACTGTACTGGCATGAATATGCACTGTTGTCCCGACTTCTGCGCAAGCCTAAAGCATTGACACACATGTATGCACTCCCTTGGTGGCTTCAGCGCAAGTCAGCCAGCTATTACCCATATATTCACTTTTCTCGAGGCTTCTGCGCAGGCCCAGTCATTGGCACACATATGCACTTCCTTTTTCTATGAAATAAAAAGAATCTATACAAAAAAAAATACGCCACACATGAAAGTGTTGGCAACACATCCTATTTTTATGTTGTTTAAGGTTAACACTTAAATCTGTTTAGTTTTCTATATAAATGTAAAAACTCTGACAGAACAAGACCGCAAGGAAGAACTCTGAACAGTTGCATTACCAGTTAACAATTAATTCTCTCTTTTCTGTATTACTGTGAAACTACTGTAAAACACAAATTTTGGCTTTTGCATAAGCCCAAGTACTGTTCTCATGTCTGAAATTTCTGTCATTGAAAATAAAGAATAAAAAAAAATTTAAAAAAAGAAACTACCAGATAACAAGCTGCTATATTTAAACCAGTGATCAATAACTAAGAGGTACTTCAACAATATTGTAATTCTGGGGCAATACCCTCACAAGTCAAACTGAGAGGTCAGTTTATACGGAAAACTGTTGCCTGGAGGAAATTCTAAAACAATTTCCATATGTCCTTTGCAGACCTCACATGCTGGAAAAACACAGGTGCCAACTGCTGTGGCTTTCTGCAGTGTGCATACCGGCAAGTACATTTTGTGGTATGGTCTTCATATCTGAGAGTCAAATCGAAGCGTCTAATACTGTGCTTACTGCACACTTGTAAACATTCTAATTGTTTGCTGCTAATCTGCTAAATAGTACATTTTGGGGCCTGTTCTTCATACCTGAGAGTCAAATCGAAGTGTCTGATAGTGCGCTTACTGTGCAGTGGTAAATATTCTTATTTTCTGTGGGCTAATCTGCTAAATAGTAAATTTTGCGGCCTGTTCTTCATATCTGAGAGTCAAATCGAAGTGTCTAATAGTGCGCGTACTGCGCAGTGGTAAATATTCTTATTTTCTGGGTGCTAAACTGCTAAATAGTACATTTTTTGGAATGTTCTTCATATGTTAGAGTCAAATAGAAGTGTCTAATACTGCGGTTACAGCGTAATTGTAAACATTCTAATTGTTTTGGTGCTAAACTGCTAAATAGTACATTTTGGGGCCTGTTCTTCATATCTGAGAGTCAAATTGAAGCGTCTAACAGTGTGCTTACTGTGCAATGGTAAATATTCTTATTTTCTGGGGGCTAATCTGCTAAAAAGTACATTTTGGGGCCTGTTCTTCATATTTGAGAGTCAAATCGAAGTGTCTAATAGTGCGCTTACTGCGCAGTTGTAAATATTCTTATTTTCTCGGTGCTAATCTGCTAAATAGTAAATTTTGTGGCCTGTTCTTCATATCTTAGAGTCAAATAGAAGCGTCTAATACTGCGGTTACAGCGCAATTCTAATTGTTTTGCTGCTAATCTGCTAAATAGTACATTTTGGGGCCTGTTCTTCATATCTGAGAGTCAAATAGAAGCGTCTAAAAGTGCGCTTACTGCCCAGTGGTAAACATTCTTATTTTCTGGGTGCTAATCTGCTTAATAGTACATTTTGGGGCCTGTTCTTCATATCTGAGAGTCAAATCGAAATGTCTAATAGTGCGCTTACTGCGCAGTGGTAAATATTCTTATTTTCTGGGTGCTAATCTGCTAAATAGTACATTTTGTGGCCTGTTCTTCAAATCTTAGAGTCAAATAGAAGCGTCTAATACTGCGGTTACAGCGCAATTGTAAACATTCTAATTGTTTTGGTGATAATCTGCTAAATAGTACATTTTGGGGCATGTTCTTCATATCTGAGAGTCAAATCGAAGCGTCTAATAGTGTGCTTACTTCACACTTGTAAACATTCTAATTGTTTTGCTGCTAATCTGCTAAATAGTACATTTTGGGGCCTGTTCTTCATATCTGAGAGTCAAATAGAAGCGTCTAATAACAGTCCAGTAACCAGGACCCAGACACTGTCTGATGTTGAAGTTAGGAGTCACAGTGTGGAATGGATTAGCAGGGTCTGGTGCAGGGTAACCGCACACCCCCTGGTGTTGAGCACCAGTGGTTGTGCGACCACATACCAGGACCCTGATGCAGCTTCAGTAAAAACTGTACTGGATACTAGAAGCCATCACCAGACTGATCCGCAACTTGGAACAGGATGTGACATTCACTGTAGCGGCTGTGCACGCTTTTGGTGTTGTCACCCTGCTGCTGCTTGCCTGTCTACACTGCAGCGTAACTTCGGCCTTCCCGCTCACCGCCTCATGAGGCGATAGTGGAGTTTCAGCTGCAGCACGCACGGGTCAGTGCCCTGCACCAGACTTCCCTCCAATTGATCAGAGTTAAAGGATTTCAAGTGGACTCATTACAATTACAGGGCCTCTAAAGAGTCCTGTATTGTTATTTGTCGTCACTACCTTCCCGCGTCGGGAGTGGGTCATTTGCGCGCCTGCTGCCTTCATTGCATGTGGTAGCCCTTTCTCAGGGTTCCTGTATGGAATGGAACCCTGATTCCCCATTACCCGTGTTCACCATGGTAGGCGCAGAAACTGGTATCGAAAGTTGATATGGATGACATCTGCATGCAAAGTCACCGCCAAGGCATTGGCAGATCCAGGAGGGGGCAACGGGGCAATTGCCCCCCCCCCGACATTCTCCCCTGCCGGCTAGTGCAGGGCTGGCATTGTCCAAGTGCCAGCCCTGCTATGTGCCTGCAGACTGGGGAGAGAGATCACTGGCACTGTGCTGACAGCCGGCAGGGGAGGGAGAAGGAGGAGAGAGGACCCGGGAGCTCAGCCTGCAGCTCCTCCGGGTCCTCCTCTCGCGACATTTTGAGCGTTGCCGCGGTTACCACGGCAACACTCCAAATCTCGCGATAGTGAACTCTAGCCCTGAAGCTGCGGGCTAGAGTTCACCTCACCACCAATGGGACCACCAGGGATTCCCCATCAGACCACCAGGGAATCCCACTGGACCACCAGGGAACAAAATATGTCATAAATATATATATTTTATTAAATACATTTTTTTAATATTAAAAAGCCTCCTATCCCTCCTTCCACTCCCCATACAAACACTGTCCCCCATACACACTACCCCACAAACACTGTCCCCATACACACACTGCCCCCCATACACACACACTGCCCCCCATACACACTGCCCCCATACACACACTGACCCCCATACACACACTGCACAGCCATACACACACACTGCCCCCCATACACACACTGCACACCCATACACACACTGCACACCCATACACACACTGCCCCATACACACATCACCCTGCCATACACACACTGCACACCCATGCACACACACTGCCCCCCATACACAAACTCTGCACACCCACACTGCCCCCCATACACACACTGCACACCCATACACACACACTGCACACCCATACCCACACTGCCCCCCATACACACTGCACACCCATACACACACTGCCCCATACACACACTGCCCCCCCATACACACACTGCACACCCATACACACACACTGCACACCCATACACACACACTGCCCCCCATACACACACTGGCCCCTATACACACACTGCCCCCATACACGCACTGCACACCCATACACACACTGCCCCTATACACACACTGCACACACACACACACACATACACTGCCCCCACACACACTGCACACCCATACCCACACTGCCCCCATACACACACTGCACACCCATACACACACTGCCCCCATACACACACTGCACACCCATACACACACACTGCCCCCATACACACACACACTGCACACCTGTACACACATTGAACACCCACACACACACACTGACCCCATACACACACTGCACACACACACACACACACACACACACAGTGCCCCCCATACACACACTGCACACCCATACCCACACTGCCCCCCATACACACTGCACACCCATACACACACTGCACACCCATACACACACTGCCCCATACACACACTGCACACCCATACACACACTGCTCACCCATACACACACACTGCCCCCATACACACACTGTTTCTTTATTTGTATGTCCCAATATTTTGTGGGCTACTACAATGTAAAAAAAAACCAAAACATAAAATACAGTGTTGGCTACCTCATCCTCCTCCTCCACCGCCACTGCCTCCTCAACCCATGGGTCACTTAGTATAAACTAGGTACACATTAGCAGAGGCTTGTGAAGGCCTTTTCTCAATGCATCAGGAGTTGAGCATTTCTCCATGCATCAGGACTGCAAGAAATGCACCGCAGGCCGCAAATGTTTCTTTATTTGTATGTCCCAATATTTTGTGGGCAACCACAATTAAAAAAAATAATAAAAAAATTAAATACAGTGTTGGCTACCTCATCCTCCTCCTCCACCGCCACGGTCATCGCCTCCTCAAACTATGGGTCACTTAGTATAAACTAGGTACACATTAGCAGAGTCTTGTGAAGGCCTTATTTCCATGCATCAGGAGTTGAGCATTTCTCCATGCATCAGAACTGCAAGAAATGCACCGCAGGCCGCAAATGTTTCTTTATTTGTGTGTCCCAATATTTTGTGGGCTACCACAATTAAAAAAATTTTTTTTTTTTAAATACAGTGTTGGCTACCTCATCCTCCTCCTCCACTGCCATGGTCACCACCTCCTCAACCTATGGGTCACTTAGTATAAACTAGGTACACATTAGCAGAGTCTTGTGAAGGCCTTATTTCCATGCATCAGGAGTTGAGCATTTCTCCATGCATCAGGACTGCAAGAAATGCACCGCAGGCCGCAAATGTTTCTTTATTAGTACGTCCCAATATTTTGTGGGCTACCACAATAAAAAAAAAAAAAAAATTTTTATAAAATACATTGTTGGCTACCTCACCCTCCTCCTCCACCGCCACGGTCATCGCCTCCTCAACCTATGGGTCACTTAGTATAAACTAGGTGCACATTAGCAGAGGCTTGTGAAGGCCTTTTTTTTCCATGCATCAGGAGTTGAGCATTTCTCCATGCATCAGTACTGCAAGAAATGCACCGCAGGCCGCAAATGTTTCTTTATTTGTGTGTCCCAATATTTTGTGGGCTACCACAATTAATTTTTTTTTTTTTTTTTAAATACAGTGTTGGCTACCTCATCCTCCTCCTCCACTGCCATGGTCACCACCTCCTCAACCTATGGGTCACTTAGTATAAACTAGGTACACATTAGCAGAGGCTTGTGAAGGCCTTTTCTCCATCAGGAGTTGAGCATTTCTCCATGCATCAGGACTGCAAGAAATGCACCGCAGGCCACAAATGTTTCTTTATTAGTACGTCCCAATATTTTGTGGGCTACCACAATAAAAAAAATAAAAAATTAATAAAATACATTGTTGGCTACCTCACCCTCCTCCTCCACCGCCACGGTCATCGCCTCCTCAACCTATGGGTCACTTAGTATAAACTAGGTACACATTAGCAGAGGCTTGTGAAGGCCTTTTTTTCCATGCATCAGGAGTTGAGCATTTCTCCATGCATCAGTACTGCAAGAAATGCACCGCAGGCCGCAAATGTTTCTTTATTTGTATGTCCCAATATTTTGTGGGCTACCACAATAAAAATAAAAAAAACATAAAATACAGTGTTGCCTACCTCATCCTCCTCCTCCACCGCCACGGTCACCGCCTCCTCAACCCATGGGTCACTTAGTATAAACTAGGTACACATTAGCAGAGGCTTGTGAAGGCCTTTTCTCCATGCATCAGATGTTGAGCTCAATTTAAACAATGAAAGAGAATACCCTGCACTCCAACCATCTCTCAAATGGATAATTCTGGTGATCCTCCTGACAGCCATGCTTTAGATTTTGATTTATGTTCTTCCAAAACTAAAATCAAAGATTCCATCTAGTGCTATTTTATGGCTCAGCTGTATTTTTAATTTTTATGTTATTTTAAGTGATTTCCCTATCCACATTTGTTTGCAGACCACTTGTCCTACTCTTACCCCCATTTTACTTGCTTTTGAAGTTCTCTAGCTCTTTCCAGGAGTTTTTTAGAGGCATTTTTGTGCCCAAAAGTTTTAGAGGAAAGTTTGTGCCCATTGACTTTTTCTTTTCCAAAGTTCGGCTGAAACTGCCGGACCCGAACATCCAGGTGTCAGCTCAACTCTAATTATTACATTCCAGTGTACCAGATGGCTATGATACCCATTTTAGGTGGGTTTATTTAATTAAGCCAAACTTCAACCACATTACAAACCTAAAAGAACAAGTTTGTCAAAGCAGGCACAATTCTTTTGACTAATCTTCCTGCTACGCACCTGTGGGAAGAACATCATGATGACAAAAAATGTCAGCTCAAATGGCATGATGATATACCATAAGTAACCAATCTAAATAGCAATAATCATACACCAAGTATTTGTAGACCTGTAAAAACATGTGTAACCAGTAGGGGGCACCGTGAAGCAAAATGACAGGTATATCTACTATTCATCTGAATTTGTGTAAGAGAGGAATTAGTAACATCAGTTAATGGGGAGAATCATGCAAACAGTCTATGCCCTTACCCAATCGTTCGCATTTTTCACAACCAAACTTAACTAGAAAGATTTGTATGAAACATGGTGAACGATTAAAACGTGCAAACATAGTGAAAGGAACCGAAATGATGCTTGCGTTCGTTCGATCTTGGCCCTGCTTAGAGGTAAGTCTGGGTTTAAATAGGCCAGTTAACCCCTCCCACAACTACAGGCTCCAGCTTAACATTTGTAGTAGGGGATATTAAGCCGTATTTGAAGTCATAGGTTGTGATTGATAATAGGTTGTGGTGTGCCTAAACCAACGATCGGATAGGCCTGAAATAATGAGGGCAAAAAGGTTTAAACATAATGCTTTTAATGCTTGTTATTCACATGACCAATTCTTTGAAAGCTTTCCTAAGTTCTCTTTCTGGCTGTGGAATCCAGGGTGGCTGTGGAATGTATTTGCCAGAAACTGCTGATTTCCACCTGCCTAATTTCTTAATGATGTGTACGGGGACGTTTTTGCTGGATGCGGCTGAAGTGGCGCCGATCCTAAAGGAGTGCCTTGAGATTGACATTGGGTTGTAACCTAGTCTAACAGCCATGGGCCTCACATAGTATACAAATGTTGCAGTGGTCAGGGGTTTATCATATTGTGAACAGGGGTGAGTAGCTTTGTTGTTCAGTGAGGGAGAGGCAAAAGGTATCCAATACGGACACCGGGCACCATTTCTTATGGGTCGGAAAGTATTGGACCTCTGTCGGGGGCCCAACTGGTTTGTTTTAGATTGTCTTAGTTGTAGTACATAGTACATAGTTACATAGTCCCCTTGTTTATGTAGATCCCTTATTCTGATATAACTTGGATTCCTAGACAGTCTACTTACCGTGAATTCATTGGGTCTTAAGAACCCGTAAAATGCTATGTACATTGCTGTCTTGATTATGCAGTTAGTACTGGGTTCGAACGGGTCGGTGTCTAACAAATCTGATAGTGCCTTGAATTTATCCCAATCATTTGGTTGTCTTTTTGCGGTCAGAGGGCTATCTGCATGCTGTATGCCTTTTAGGACGTTTTTCAGGTGATAGGAGGACATGAAAGATCTGTGATTGGGGTATAAGGTGAGTAGGTGGTGTTGTACACCTGTACAGCTTGATGGTGTCCTGTGCCAGCTTTAGGCGTAAGTGGCAGTGAGTGATGAAGGCAACTATCGTGTCAATAGAGAAGGTGTTGGTGATAAGATGTTCAGACGTGAACCTGGTAAAGATAGTAAGTGCTCTGTCATAGGACTTCGTAGTGTTGTCTGACAAAGTGGATTTCGCCAGAGTTTGGGTGCGTTGTTTTAGGAGATTCAGTCCATTATCAGGTCCTGGAATGTTGGGGTCACCTCGGGTGTGCTGGCCGCTGTGGGGTGGTGTTTGATAAAGGCCTGAAAGTTGGAATGAGAAAGAGCATTGGCTGCAATGTGTTCCCGACCAGGCACGTATATGCAAACCAAATAAATGTTATGTGATGCTGCAAACCACATGAGCCTCCTTATGAGTCTCACGATGACTAGTGAGGAAGATCTCCCTTTGTTTATGATTTTGCATGTGGCTTCATTATCGGAGAGGCATTTGACTGCTTTGCCTTCCCATAATGAACCCCAAGTGTGGGCTGCTGCTACTATTGGATAAAGTTTAAATAGAGAGGACGTGGTATTGAAGGCCTGTAGTGTCGAGATTTTGGAGGGCCAGGAGTCATGAAACCACCGGTTTTGGTATATGTCAGCGAACCCTGTGTGGGCTGCTGCATTGGTCCATATGACCAGAGATTCCTCGTCTAGTGGGGGTATGAACATTTATTTCACATTCCAGGAGTAGAGAAATCTACCCCAATGCTTTTGCGTTGTTGTCGATGAGAATGGTAGTATTGTCATGAGGGGCCTCAGTTAGGAGGTGTAGTAGGCATGAAATGAATGCACGGCCTTGTGGTATTATGCAAATTGCGAAATTCAGAGAGCCTAGAAGGGACTGTAGCTTTTTGCCGGAGCAATTGCTCTTGTGCAGGAATCCTGTTATTTCATTTCTGATGCGGTTAACTTTCTCATCTGGCAGACTGGCTATCATGGTTGTCGAGTCTAGGTGGATACCTAGAAAGGATAGAGTGGTAGAGGGACCTATTGCTTTCTCTTCCAATAGGGGGACTCCCAAAGTGGAGAATAGTGCCGCTGTTTTGTTGATGCTGTGGGGAATTTGATTAGGTTCCTCGACCTTAATGAAGTCATCCAGGTAGTGCATTGTTACTGGTCAGCAGCACACATTTAGTAGCAGCCAGCACAGTGTTTCTGCAAACGTGTTGAAGAGTTTGGGGCTGCTCTTGGCCCCAAACGTCAGACGCGTGGCGAAGTAGTACTGGCCCCTCCATTTGACGCCATGTAGATGCACAGTGATAGCTGTATGGGTAGCAACTTGAGAGCACTTGCAATATCAGTTTTTCCAAGCCAGGCGCCATGTCCTGCTTTCAAGATCACTCCCATGGCATTGTCCACTGTGGCATACTGTAGTGAAAATTCACCTGATGGTATGAGTGAATTAATGCTAGGAATGAGGAATGAGGTGAGTAGAGATCAATGATCAAACGTTTTTGCCAGTCGCAATGCCAATTGGGTTTGTTCTAAAACTGTAATAGGGGGGTTGTTTGAAGGGACCTGTCATGAACCCATGGTTCATTTCTGCTGTGAGTAGTGTGTCCGTGGTGCTGGGGTCTAAGGTGGCTGATTGGAGGTTTCTGCATTCTAGAGTGCCCCCTGGGAGTGCCACTAGCCCAGTGTGGAATCCTACCGTGAATCCCATGGTAAGGAAATTGACCAAGTGTGGGGAGGGATGGCTGGAGAGATAATAGGTGAGGTTGCTAATATTAATTTTAGTGAGTCATTGCTTAGGGAAAAGCAGGTTGGAGCACATGGTCTTTGCATGTGCCCTGAAGCAAAGGGAACAGACATGCAACAATCGACAAGCGCTGAAGCTACAACCTCCAGCATTGAAGTTGTTGCATATCTGTGCCTTGCCTAAAAAGATGATGGGTCTACCCAGTTTGTCATTGAGTACTGTTACGGTTGCCTCCAGGCTGGCTGGAAGTTGGACCATAGAAAGGATGCCCCTAGCGCTCACCATCAGCACCGTAGACACTTTAAGCACTGCAGACTCCACGAACTGCCGTTGCTGGGCTAGGATCTCGTTGTCTGCTATACACCCTGGACCTACGACCAGGCTCCAGGTTCCAGTAGGTGAACCTCTTCCTTCTGTAGAGCGAAGCAGGATCAGGAACAAGAGCTCTTACAAGAGCTCAGTGGCTAAGGGAGAATGAAGAGCATAGAAATCCCTGTAGTGATTATAGCTGTCCCCTACAAACATGAGTCAAGGCTGCAAGTTCAGGGGGTCAAGTCATTCTGTTTTATTGGCACCCAAAGGGCCTTCTTTTATGCAGGTTTTACTTAGATAGGACCACCCACAGGGTTTTACAGAACAACCAATAACACACGTACATTATAGAAAACGCTCCCAGCAATTACACACAAAATACTCCCCCTCTACCTGTGATATAAGTATGGAACACAATGGTTAACATAATTATCACAGGCAGGAAAAATACAGTTTTTATACATGTACTATAACTTTAAAATCATACATCCATTCTTCATAAAAATTACATATCCAGAATCAGCACACTTTATTAAATATAAACATAACCAAAAAATCATACAAATCCCTCCAGTGGATAAAAAGTTAGACGGAAGTCCTTTATGACCGACCGCAAGCACATTTTCCTGCCCAAAACAGTTCCATAGATTTGGGCTGTGTGGTCGGTCTATTTCAGGCAGAAAAATTTTGAGGCCGTTTGTGCATTTAGCTTAGTATAGCAGTGAATTCAAACTGTCGAACAGGATTTAGTCTCTGCGGGGAACACAGGGGGAGAAGAAAACAGGGGGGTGAAAAAACATAGGGAGGGGGTGAAAAACACAGGGAGGGGAGAAGAACAGAGGGAGGGTGGGGGGTGAAAACACAGGGAGGGGGGGAGAAGAACACAGGGGGTGGGGTGAAAACAAAGGGGGAAGAAAAACAGGGATTGTGTGGGTGTGTGTGAAAACACAGGGGAAGAACACAGGGAGGTTGGGGGAGAAAATAGGGAGGTTGGGGGTGAGAAGAACACAGGGAAGGGGGTAGTGAGAAGAACACACAGGGAGGGTGTGGGGAGATGAGAACAACACAGGAGGGGGGAGGTGAGGAGAACACAGGGGTGAGCAGAACACAGGAGGGGGGAGAGGGAGAACAGGGGGTGAGGAGAACAGAGGGAGGGGGGAGTAAGGAGAACACAGGAGGGGGGTTTGGGAGAACACGGGGGGTGGAGAACACAGGAGGGGGGGTGTGGAGAACACAGGGAGGGGGGTGAGGAGAACACAAGGAGGGGGAGGTGATGAGAACACAGGGAGGGGGTAAGATGAACACAGGGAGGGGGTGAGTAGAACACAGGGAGGGACTGTAAGAAGAGACCACTAGGGGAGGGTGGGGGGAGAGAAGAGACCACTAAGGGGCAGGGGAGAGCTCTAAGGGATGGAAGGGAGAGCTCTATAGGACAGGGGGCAGGACAGGGAGCTCTTTCACACTACACGCACACACACACAATGCATCCCTATACATACACAGAAACACACAATGCATTCCTACACACACAGAAACACAACATGCTTCCCTTACACACAGAAAAACACACAATGCATCCACTACACACACACACAATGCAACCCTTACACATAAAGACAATGCATCCTTTCCACACATACACAGAAACACACAATGCATCCCTTACACACACATGCAAACACAAACTGCTTCTCTTACATACACAGAGAAACACAATGCATCTCTTACACACACTAAATGCACCCCTTACAGACACACACAATGCATCCCTTATATACACAGAAACACACCTTGCATCCCTTATGCATACAAACACAGATTCACACAATGCATCCCTTACACACAACCAGAAACACACAATACATCCCTTATACACAAACACACACTGCTTTATATCCCTTACACAAAAACACACTGCTTGCACTACACACAAATACACTGCATCACCAAACTGGTATCCCTATACACTACATTCCATAAGCACACACATTAGATCCTCTACAATAACACACAACACATCCCCTACACACTCCACTCCCTGTGAGCAAACTCATGGGTGGAACATGTAGGTGGACTTATGGGTGGGCCTTTTGGGTATACTCACCATCAGGCCCTGGGGCCCAGTTTTTGAGCTGTGTAAGGGGCCCCAAAAAATGGAGCTGCTTCCTGTTCTCTCAGAACATTGAATTTTGTGAACACAGTTACAAACAGCCTCCAGAGATCATGTTCTACACCAGACCAGTGGAGCCAAACTGCAGTCAGAGCCCATCCCCATCCTCATCTGGTTTTAATTTGGCATAGATTGGTGGTAAAATGCTTGCATGAAGAGAGTCAAAATACCCCAAGTTTAATACCTTATGTTGTCTTGTTTTAAAAAATATATATGTGTGAAGGGTTATTCAGTGATTTCTGACAGATATCAGTGTTACAATGTAACTTGCGTTAATTTTGAAAAAAAACGGTTTGGAAATAGCAAAGGGCTACTTGTACTTATAGCCCTATAACTTGTACTTATAGCCCCCAAAAAGCTAAGAACATGTTAACATTGGGCATTTCTAAACAAAGGACAAAATTTTGAAACTATTTAGCATGGGTGTTTTTTGATGGTTGTAGATGTGTAACAGATGGGGGTCAAAGTTAGAAAAAGTGTGTTTGTTTACATTTTGTTCATTATATTTTATATTATTTTATATTAAATTATATGATATGATGAAAATAATGGTATCTTTAGGAAGACGATATAATGGCAAGAAAAACGGTATATAATATGTGTGGGTACAGTAAATGAGTAAGAGAAAAATTACAGCTAAACACAAACACCACAGAAATGTAAAAAGAGCCCTGGTCCTTAACGGTAAGAAAATTGAAAAACGGTCTGGTCACTAAGGGGTTAAAGGACAACTGCCCCTTCTCTGGAATTTAAAAAAAACACTAGTAATTATGTATAACTTGTGTTCATCTTTTTCCTATGATGTTCTGTTTTCATTTAAATGTATAATAATTATTTAGCAAATATCCAGTTCAGACTGTCAGGATTACAAGTAGATCCAGCACGCAGAACTGTGTCACACCTAGGACTAAGGATAACGTATAACCGGACCTTAGAATGGCCGGACTTAACGTATCCAAGAATAGTCAAAATACTTGCTGAGGTAAGGAATACAGAATCAGACACAACTATGAGGGAAATCCAAACGTCTAAGATACCAGAATTCAGATAAGTCAAAAAGCCAAAGTCAAATACCAGAAAATCAAGATCAGGAACGCAGTCTCGATCAAGATGAACCCACGACAGGGCAATGAGCAAGAGGAGAATTGGGTTTAAATACCCCTCCTGTGGATCCGATTGGCGGTAACCGGCCTTTGATCCCAAAGGCAAATACTAGGTTTCCATGTGCATGATTGCTGCTCAGCACAAACCCTCCTGTGGATTTGATTGGCCATGACCTGCCTAAGACCCCAAAAGTAATTACCAGGTTTCCATGTGCATTGCTGCTCGGCACAACTTTTCCTGTTAGGACAGTAATGTTACTCGGCACAACTTTTCCTGTCAGGACAGAAAATACGTTACACAGACAAGGCAAAGCCAGGAAATGCATTACTAATGAAGTAGAGAAATAATAACTGTTTGATTTCTGCTTTCCTCTGTAGGCTCTCTCTTTGTTAACTTCAAATGAGCTTATAACAATGACTGACAGAGAGCTAAATTGGAGGCACCCAGTTACATGATAAAAAGATATGGATTTCAATATGTAGAGGAAGACTGTGGGAATATCCTTAATGATTTTGTTATGGTGATAGGAGATCCTGAGCACTGTCTTACCTTGAGGGGTTAAACTGTTAATAGTTTAACCTTAAACTTGTAAAGTCAGTAGTTGTACCTTTTTCATACAGTTTTGTGAATGGTGATTTAAGGTTTTCTTTAGCTAAAAGTTTCAGCTAATACACTGTTGCACATAGTTTTGGATTATTAGTTTGTGCATTAGTCTGACCATGTGCTCCAAAGAGCTTCAAGATGGCCACCATCCATGTGTCCTTGTGTAACCTAATTACACTAACAATAAACATCACCTAGTTACACTAACAATAGACATCAACAGAGTTACCGGTTGCCTACATATATTTGCAAGCATTCAAAACCAACCCTTATTTCATACAGATATAATTTAGATTAATTGTTGCATCAGGTATTTTTGCAGTGAGCAGGTACAGAAGGAGAAGGGGAGAGACACATGGAGGGGATTGGAGAAAGGAAAGGAGGGACACATGGAGGTGCGGGGAGTGAGGGAATGGGACACATATAGTGGCTGGGGAGAGGAGGGAATGGAACACATGGAGGGGCTTTGCGGTAACAAATAAGACAAATAGAGGGACTTGTGGAGGAATGGGACACATGGAGGGGCTATGGGTGGAAGGATATGAAACATATGAAAAGGTTTAAGGGGAAATGAGACACATGAAGGGGTTGGGGATGAGGAAATGAGATACATGGAGGTGCTAGAGGGAAGGGAGAAACATGGGGGACTTGAGTCAGTAATGAGATAGAAGGAGGGTGGGGGCAAGGGAATGAGACACATTGGGGGAGAATGAGACACATGGAAAGGGGGGAGCCAAGGCAACGTATGCACCGGAGCCCAGTGGTTTCTGGTTACGTCTCTGCTTGCCACTGTATCAAAAAGGCTATGTTTCATTTGTTCTGATTTGTGCTCCCAGTGCTGTTGCTTACAATCCTTGTACAAGTTAGGAAAAAAAATATATATTAGTTAATCAGTATAATTATATTCATGTAATACTCATTCGTTTACTATGAGTATTTTCCTTTATATACATGTTTCTAATGTGAACAATGAAAACATTTGCAACCCAAAGCAGACTTAAACAAGTATAACAAAAACTATAATTCTATCAGAAAACAAACATCAGATCAGCTCTGTGTATAAATAAAATATATAAAAATTTTCCACTTCCCATGCTTCATTGGCAGACATTTCTGAGAATACTGTTTAAAGCTTTGAGATACCATTTCAGCTTCAGACTATGCAGACATACTTAGAAACTCATAAAATCTAAGCCCCGGTTGCTGATTTACAAGAAATCTTTATAAAAAGTACTCACAAGAGCATAGATTTCACAATGGCAGCAAGGTAAAATTTCCAGTTTTTTATTACTGCCTTAAATATAATGGACAAAAACTGAACTTGGCTCATTAGGTATGGAGCTGTCAAAAGACTGTTAAGTTTGTGAAGGTGACCTAATATCTTAAAGGGGAGCTTATACCAAAAAATATAAATGCTATTTTATATTTTGCAGAATATACTAAGATATGGTATTTTCTAATCCCCGAAATATATTTAACTAAAAGATTTAAAATATATATTAGGATTTATTAGCTCAGCAATTGAACTTGTAAATTTTGAAATAGTCGATACCTGCCTCAGTTATAGTGTGACAGTAAGGAACAGATTTGCAATCCAGGCCCTTGAAAGGGGTCTTTTCTAACCGAACTGGACTTTCACCTGACATAAACATGTTTAGTCGTAGAAGATAATCTGAAAATGAAGTCTTGAGGCCTTCTGATACTCAAAATACTGTTGACTTTAAAAGTATCCCTGGTACTCTGTAACTTTTTATTTTAGATCAGTTCTAGCATTGGATGGCTAGGACAAGGGGCTTCAGCCCTGAAACATTGTTCTGAAAATAGCGCAAGTTGTGTTTTGTTTTATCTACAAGATAGCAGGCAGGAATTGTGTTGGGCCAGAAATGGACAAAAATTTTGTACTTGTCCCTTAGGTCACATGTTTCCAGCCCTGCAAAATGTACTGGGCTTCTGTATCTCTCCCAACATCAGCATCATGTGAAGAGGGGGAGGACAGTGATGTGAGGTGCATCAACTCAACCTGTCCAAAACAGAACTTCTGGTCTTTACTCCCTCAAGTGTTGCTACTCCCGTGTCCAAGTCAACGGCGCCACCATCACCTCTACCTTGCAGGCTTACTGCATAGGTATTATCTTTGACTCCAACCTCTCCTTCACCCCTCATGTCCAGTCGATTGCCAAATCCTGATGGAGTCAAAGCGCTTAAGAATATCTGCAGTGCTGCTGCACTACCCCCAAGTGACACACAGTGATTGCCAAATCCTGCCACTTCCATCTCAAAAACATAGCTCGCATCCGCCCCTATTTAACACCAGACATGGCTAAGGTGCTGGTCCATGCCGTTGTTCTTTCTTGTCTTGACTACTGCAATCCCCTTCTCAGTGGTAGTATGTGTTCCTAGATTGCACCGCTGTAATCTATTATAAACGTGGCAGCAAGGCTCATTTTCCTGTCTGCCCGCACCTCCTACGCCTCACCCCTCTGTCAGTCCCTACATTGGCTTCTAGTTAGATATAGCGCTCAATTTAAGATTCTGGTTCTTGCTTACAAGTCCCTACATAATGTTGCTCCAACCTACCTATCCTCCCTAAAACACACGTATGTCCCATTGAGGCCCCTGCGCTCTGCTGAAGACCTACGCCTATCCTCTGTCCACATTCCCACATCTGATGCTCGCCTCCAAGACTTCTCCAGGGCTGCACCTGTTCTATGAAACTCTGTTCCCTTCTCCGTTAGACTTTCACTTAGTCTCCATTCCTTCAAAAAATCTTTGAAAACACACTTCTTCAAGAAACATATTATTTAAACTGTTAGCGGATTTTCATTTCCCCCCCACCCCCCATGACTCCTCTCCTTCAATTGTCAAAAACAACCTACTAAGTTCCCAGTGAATAGTTTTCCAGCAGCCTATTTCATTACCCCTACTCATAACCTTTGTGTCACTATACCCCACTCCCTCTAGCATGTAAGCTTATTGAGCAGGGCCTCAGCCCCTCTGTTCCTGTGCGTCCATTTGTCTGGTTACAATTAGGGATTATTCTAGTTTACAGTGAACAAATAATCTAAATTTTATTAAAGACAGGAGGCGAATATTTGCTTATCTTTCTTTACTGTAACTCCCAGCAGCAAAGAAACAGTTAACAATGTTGTAAGAAAAATTCAACCAATCATAACACATCACAGAAACAATATAGTGCCACCAGACTCCTCCCACTTCCTCTTTCTTGGTGATGCCGGTCAGTAGTAGAATCAACCCTGTAAACTGGAAACATTCCGAGGCTTTAACTCGAAGAGAAGTCAACCATGTAAACGTGTAGTCAAGTGAAGAAGAGAGACTTCGTGAAAGTATGGTCTCTTGGACAAGAGAAAAAACATAAGTACGCCTTCTATTTTTAAAGATAGCTCAGATTATCTGGTAGAGTTTAAAAAGGACATATCGGTACAATGTGATGTAGGGTTATATCTACTAGTCTAACAAATCGTATACCTGCAAATCAAAGTGCAAGAGAGTGTACAATACAAAAACAATGGACCAGGAGACTTACCTTGAGGGTGGGTTCCAGAGTGAACGAAGGGAGGGAAAATATTCGCCTCCTGTCTTTAATAAAAATTTAGATTATTCGTTCACTGTAAACTAGAATAATCCCTAATTTTATGGCAAGACAGGAGGCTTCATATTTGCTGTTTTAACGCTCTTGAATAAAGGAACAAGCCGCATGTGGTGTCGGTTTAAAATAAAAGGTGCGAAAGGTAGATTCCCTGGATAAAATATCCGCCAGTGAGCTGCCCGCGCGAAAGGCAGAGGATGTGGCCGCTCCTCTAACAGAGTGAGCTCCGAATGATCTATCAATTCCTGCTTGGGTAAGCAACCATCTTATCCAGTGTGCAATAGTGGGGGAGGAGACCGGTTTGTGAGGTCTAACGTAAGAGACAAATAGAGGTCCGGTAGGGGAACGTAGAGAGGCAGTGTTCTCAATGTAACAATGGGTACACAGGGCCACACAGAGAGACGGTCTGTCGGGAAAGTACGGATAAAAGACTCACAAGGAATTTGTCTTAGTGCGTCAAGTAATGGTAAATCTGACACTGTCTGGTGCGAAGGTGACAGCATGTGAGTCAAAGGCTTGAACGTCAGAAACTCTGCGGAAGGACACCAGACACAGTAGCAGGGCCAGTTTCGCAGAGTGTTGGTGTAGGGATAAGGCCTCGTTAGGTGGCCAGGACTCCAACAGTGCGAAAACCTGAGAAATATCCCTGAACTTAGAGTATTTGGCAGATGGTAGCCTCGTCAAACGAATGTCCCTTAAAAGTCTGCACACGGAAGGGTGTTTCCCAACCAAGGAATTGTCAATAGTGTCATGGGCTGCTGAAATGGCGGAGCGAAAAATATTAATCGATCGGTATGATTTACCCTGATCGAAAAGAGATGATAAAAAATTTAGAATGGATGAAAGAGATGCTGAAACGGGATAGAGATCCCTCTCCAGACACCAGCCGACCCAAATTTGCCATGCAGAGAGATAGGTTCGTCTGGTCCCTGGGGCCCACGAGACCCACAGGAGTGTTTGAGCAGTGCATGAAAGTCCTGTGACATGCCAAGCTCCCCTGAAACTGTCCAGGCTACCAGTTGAAGATGGCCTTGTAGGGAGAGCGGGTGGTAATCGCCCGTTGGGTTCCTGAGGACCCAAAAGGAGCGAGGTAGGAGGATGGGATAGTTTGTTGATAGTTCCAGGAGGGTGGGGAACCAGGTCTGGGCCCTCCATAGAGGAGTAATTATCACAATCTCGACCCTTTGTGCCTTGACCCGGTGGAGGGTCCGTTGAAACATCGAGAAAGGAGGGAAAGCATAGGCTCCACTCTGCGGCCAAGGTTGGAGAAAGGCGTCGACTGCCAGAGACAGAGGGTCTGGTAGCCATCTGAAGAAGTTGTCTGTCTGACGATTCAGCCGAGACGTGAAGAGGTCGAGCGTGAGGGGCCCCCGTAATAGATGAATGTGGTGCAATAGGAAAGGGTCTAATTGCCAATCGTTGGCATCTCTACAGTGGTGTGAAAACCAGTCCGCGACTAAGTTGTTGGGTCCTGGGAGATATTCTGCCCGAATGGACAGATTCCTGTCTAGGCAGAACTGGTACAGGTCCTTGGTGAGATCTGACAGAAGTTTGGATTTGGAACCTCCAAGTCGGTTTACATACCGTACCTCAGAGATGTTGTCCATCCGTAGTACCAGAGAACAGTTGGAGGCGTCCTTGGCAAAGCTGCAGATCGCAAAGGATCCAGCAATGAGCTCGAGACAATTTATGTGTAGCGCTTGTTCTGATGGGGACCAGAGACGCCCTGTGAATGTTTGGGCGCATGTAGCACCCCAACCCAAGAGGCTGGCATCGGATTCCAGAATAAAATCCGGTTGAGATCCGAAGATAGCTTTCCCATTCCAGGCTTCCATATTGCGAAGCCACCAGTGGAGTTCGATGAGAACTTCGTCCGTCAGGGAAATGAATTGATCGTAAGAGGTTGAGCGATGCAAGTAGGAAGTTTTCAACCGTTGCATTGCTCTGTAGTGTAAGGGCCCGGGAAAAATAGCTTGAATTGATGCGGATAGGAGACCCAGAATGTGTGCAAGGTCGCGGAGCCGAGGTCGTTATGAAGTGAGTAATTTTTGAATTTCTTTCTTTATGTTTTTGATTTTGGAATAGGGTAGTTGCAGGGTTGCCTGAACTGAATCTATTTGAAAACCCAGAAAATTGACTATCTGAGAGGGTTCCAGATCTGATTTCGGGAAATTTATAACAAAACCCAGGTTTTGAAGGAGGGCAGAGGTCATGAGCGTGTGTTTGCGAAGTAGTTGTTGGTCTTGGGCCATAATCAGGATATCGTCTAGATATATGATGGAACGTATTCCCTGAGAACGGAGTAGCGCCATGACCGGTTTCATTAACTTGGTGAAACACCAAGGGGCGGAGCAAAGTCTGAAAGGGAGGCAGGAGAACTGCCAAATTTCACCTTGCCACAGGAATTGGAGGAAGGCACGATGACTCGGTGCGATTGGGACCGTCCGGTAAGCATCCCTGAGGTCGAATCTGGAGAACCAGTCTCCCACGCAGAGCAGGTCCCTGAGAAGATGGATACCTTCCATCTTGAAATGACGGTATGTTATAAAATGGTTCAGTGCTTTGAGATTGATAATAGGACGGTGGTTTCCCGTCTTTTTCCGAACAAGAAATATGTTGCTGAGGAAGGTGTAAGGGAAAAGCGAAAGTTTGATCGCCCCTTTGTCTAATAGTTTGTGTAATTCTGAATTTAAGGTTAGGGTGTCTGCTTTTGATATCTCTAAATGTGTCGGAGGAGAGTGTTGCACGGGATGTGTGAAGAAATCTATTTTGAAACCTCTGACTGTATGAAGGATCCAGTGATCCTGAGAAAGTAGTTTCCACTGTTGGAAAAAGAATGTTAATCGACCTGCGATTGGTACATGTTTCAAATAAGCAAGGTCCATTACCTGAAGCAGTGCGTCCGCGCAGGGATGCAGAGCCATGTCCTCGGATAGAGCCTCTGGTGCTGAATAGTTGTCTGTGGTAGGGTCGTGTATATCCTGTGGACCAATAGTCTGTGGGTCGGGGCCTGTAGCCTGCAAAGGCTGCTCTACTGGTAGCTCGGCCCCTGGAGCGACCAGCTCTCCCAGAAAAACGTTGTGTTTGGGAGTGGAAAACCCTACGTAAAGAGGACTGGGCTTTATTGAGTGTGGTAAAGACCGAGACATGCTTGGAGAGGTATCGCATGAAACTGTCACCGAATAGTAGACCATTGGCTTCTGGGCCTAGTTCCTTAGAACTCAAGTCTACCAATTTGGCATCAATTTTATAAAGTGCCGCTTTGCGTCTCTCTATCGAAATAGCCACATTGGCGTTGCCCAATAAGCATAGAGCTCTCTGAGCCCATTCTCTGATAATGTGCGGGTCAAGTTCACCGCTAGTGAGTGCCTCATCTGCTAATATAAATACCTGATTTATAGGACCTGAAATGTCCAAAAGTTTGTCTTGGGCCGCTTTCAACCCCTGTTCAATACCCTTGCGAGGGTCTTTGCCAGATTTCGTTAAGTAGGTGACAAGCATGGGGACGAACTCAGGGGTAGAGGCAACTTTGCCCGGAATAGTAGGTCTCGGGCATTCAGCCCTTAGTTTATTTCTTTTTCGAGAGGCTTGCGAAGCCACATTTTGCAGAAATTGGCAATATGGTCTGGGGGGGCCCATTCTGCAGAGTGCGGGTGACGAATCACCTTTGGGTCAAAAAAGGGGAGGCCCGAGGCATCCAGGAGGGTGTCTGAGTCAGGCACTTTAGATGGAAGGGTACCCTTGGAATCCTGACCCAGGAAGGTTTCCTTTACGAACTCTGACGTTGAGGAATCCTGGGGCGCATTCACCATGGGATCCTCATAAGAGTAGTTGGGATCATAATCACTTAAAATATGGCCAGCCAAACGAGAAGTAGAGGGTCTGTTGGATCCTGCATAATGTATGGTTGGGAGTGTTTATAAATCTTTGCAGGAGCTTTGCCTTTGCCCGCAGTAGCGCTATTCCCTTTCCAGGGTCTTTTGCGCGGGGCGCTGTCTTGGTCAGAGAGGTGAGAGTCCTCAGAATCAGAGGTTTGGTGTGTAGAGGGATGAACCTCTGCAGTAGTTTGTTCATGATAGGCTGCCAAAGCCTTAGGAATGGACTCCGCGATAGTGGAGAAAAGCCATTCCTTAAGTTCAGCAGAAATTGCAGAGTCTTGGCGGTCCGACATAATGTCTTTCTCAATATATATACAAATTATATATACAAATTATGAGTGAGGGCTGTCAATTAAAGATGAGACAACTCAATTAGAATATCAGAGAAGTGGAGGTCACCCACACGAGACGTCAAAACCGTGGGGGTCACCCACAACTGCCTGGCACAATAAATTGTAAAGGGCAATTAATGGAGGGTCATCCAATAATTACAGGTGGTGGTCAACCACTGAGTAGTTCAGAATAAACAATATATAGATATACTATAGTCAATGAAGGTGGGGGTCACCCACTGGAGAGTAAAAGAAGGGGTGAAAAGATCACCAGTATAATACATATAATATGTACAGTGAGAAGATGGGGGTCACCCACAAAATAAAACCAGGTGGTGTCAGCCACACAAATATTGTACTTAGTAGTGTTTTCAGTATGTAAGTGGGGGTCACCCACAACAGAGAATAATGTCAGCCACACAAAGTTAATGAATGGCAATGTATGTTAAGCACTCAATTTAGGGAGAGGGGTTCACCCAGGTTGCAGCAGGTTGGTCCTGTGTGGGGCAAAGCCTGCAAAAAACAGATAAGATATAGATCAGTATACTGATCGTTTTAATGAGATGCGCATATGAAATGAGGTTGAAGCAGTAATAGCAAAACCTACCATCCACAACATAGGCAACAGGTGTTCCCACAGAAGTTGAAGAATATCAGCGCGCAGATGCTCGCAGAGGAGACAGGAGCCGCGGGGAGGTGCACCGCTGTTGAAAGATGGCCGCTGCGAATGAAGCCGTCGCAAGATTGCCGCTGTTGAAAGGGCGGGAAAAACCGCGTCACAGAAGGAGACGCGAGTAGGCGGGAGGAGGGTAGAGGTGGAAAAAGGCAGCCGCGGGCTCATGGTAAATAGAGTCCGCGGCTGATGATAGTTCGTGCATGGGCCGCGTCTCTTCCTCTGAGGAGAGAGCCGCGGCCAGCTGATTGACGAGACAGGCGAAACCGCCGTATGAAAAAATGGAGGGCGCCAACTATTTAAAGGGGAATCAATCAATTGTAAAAAAAGTATGAGTGGTATGTGAATAATGAATATATATGTGAGAAAAGATGTGTCTCAATTAAAATAAAGTTTGCTGAGGAAGAAATAGATGTGCAAGTAACCAAATATAAATAAAATATATAATTAACTAAAACCATTAAGGTAATGTAATTGGAGTAGACTCACCTGGGAGGCAAGCAGCAAAGAAAGAGGAAGTGGGAGGAGTCTGGTGGCACTATATTGTTTCTGTGATGTGTTATGATTGGTTGAATTTTTCTTACAACATTGTTAACTGTTTCTTTGCTGCTGGGAGTTACAGTAAAGAAAGATAAGCAAATATGAAGCCTCCTGTCTTGCCATAAAATTACATGTCTGTAAGTCCACCCATTGTACAGCGCTACGGAAGTTTGCTGGCACTAAATAAATAATAATAATTGCCATTGGTCCACCCAAAGAATAAGCCATTCAGCTTATTATGGCTTTCCATGCATACAGCGCTCTTTATATGTGACAGTGATCTAGTGCTCTAAGTGTAGCGTGAGCACGTCTAATGATGAGCTTGTACTATGCATTCTGTGTACAGCTTTACCAAAAGCGGGACACTTAGAGATATATTGGGGACGGCAAGACAGGACTTTGAAAAAGTGTCTGTTCTGTCAAAATCCCAACTAGTAGGGACTAGTGGAGGGGAGGGGGTGATAAATAGTAATATTAAGAATTTGAAGGACTTTGGATTATGAATAAAGGAGTGCTCATAACAGCATAACAATCATAACCATATGTGTTGTAAGGCTGACAGCTGCAATACTCCACCAAACAGAGGGAATGTTGATGAGGCAGTAATCTGCTGGCTTTGCAACTGAGGCACGTATAAATTAGGTTGGTGCCTGTAGTTTAGCACTTTCTTTCACATAGACCAACAAGTTAACTCAGGTCCCAGGCAACTCAGGCCACTTACACACATATTAGTTGCACCCTCCTGATGGCCCTGCACATACACAACACGTACAAAGCAGAAGTCATGACTTCAATCTGGCATCATGTCTAGGGCACTGGGCAGGCATAATCGGCTCTCATTGCTGAAGTACATTTCACAAAGCCTTACTTTATCATAATATAGTTAACGTTTTAAGCTCTTATATTTATAAGACTTCATTGATTTTTTTTATCGCAGTAACACTTTTTCACTATATATTACATCTAAACTAATGCTTTTTTTAAGATGAAATGGTTAGTTACTACAGTGGTTCCCATCCTTGTTTGGTTTAAGGTCTTCTTCACTGAATCTTCATATATCCTCCAGAACAGTACCTGTTTTTTGCTTTGATTCATCTTCCCAGTAGTAAGCTAAGAAACTAACACCCTAGGTTTTAGGGTAACAAAGTTTTACGTTCCATAGAATACCCCAGTATACACGTATATGGTTTATATATATATATATATATATATATATATAGATATGTATATATATATATATATATATATATATATATATATAGATATGTATTCAGACTTAATTACTGTATATATATATATATATATATATATATATATATATATATATGTGTGTGTGTGTGTGTGTGTGTGCGTGTATTTTCTTTTTTATAAAAAAAAAGAACAGACCACAAGAATATAATTCTAAAACAACATAACAATCAAACAATATTAAAACGGGGAAAGGTGATCCATCCAACCATTTCCTTTTTGGGAGATCGCAGGGTGTATGGAAGCATTTATATGCACTATATTTTATTTATCCCATTTTCCCAGTTGTCCCAGTGAAATCCCAATAAACACAGTTTTATGAGGGTTGGCACAATGCTTTAGAGGTTTTCTTAGTTTGTTCTAAAAGGAAATCATCTAAAAACTCATATTTAAACAAGGTACCTAAGATGTTTTTGAACCACGATTCCCAAATATCTGAGAGCCAAGGTAAGCTATTCCTGCACCAGAATGGTATTAGTTGTGTTGAAACTTTCTAAGAATTACTAGATCTATGGAATTTAAATTGTTTCTTAGTTATATCAGCCCTAGACTGGTCTGAGAGTCTCTTATGCTATCAGTGCAGGAAAAAAAGCACATTTGACAAGGCTGGTTAGTTTGATATAATGAAAATGCCTGAGAGATTTGGTGCAGGAAGATGCTTATTTGATTCAGCCCCAATCTATACCAATCTAATACGTTGAACAGCTATGAGACAAGAATCATTTTTCAATATATGAAGCAACTTGCCAAGCCTGCCTACTTCATTCTCCTGAGTGCTTTATTTTAGGGTTTGAAACTTCTAGCAAACACTAAGAGATGTGACAGCCTGATTGTGGCAGATGTGCCAGGTCTCACCTGAACAAAACCTTTGTTATTATACATCATTGTATTACTGAACCAATTTATGTTACTTGTCTCTGGGGTGACCTTACAGATTTCCTATCAGAAGTTGTCATAAGGTTAATACACAAAAAAATGACCTCTTTTGTCTGTAATAGGAATTAGCTGCAGCATACTCTGTTTTTCTTTTGTTTGAAATTTCCCCTAAAGACCATAAATGCTCTACATACAGAAAAAAAACCTTTTCAGAGAAATCAATTTTTTTTTAAATGATACATTGTCATGCAATTTTAAACATAAAATATATTAATTTTTTTAAACAGTAAGTAAAAGCACAGGAAAAAAAAAAGTATGTATTTTAAATAGTTAAAATAAATAAATAAATAAATAAATAAAATGTAATAGTAAATTGTCTAAGGAAAAACCATTACTCAAAGAATAACAAAATAGTTTTTGGCTCCCAAAAGCATACAAAATAAATGAAACATTATTTGCTGCCTGATGGGTTTTAAGGATAATGGTGTTTTAGAGAATGCACTCGGGAACAATAAATCCTCATTCTTAATATTCTCAGCTTTAAACATGAAACAATGCAGCATGTCATGCTATGACATGCTTGAATTATTTTACTTGCATAGATTAGACAGTGCAATTACAGATTATTTTTAATGTAGACCTTATATATGCTCATTTTTTAAATATATTTGTTTTCTAGGTTCTCTGTACATGTCTTGGGTTCACTTGGCTATTTGGAGGAGCCATTTCCTGTGTTCACGTTTACAGTTCAAGATATTTTTTTACATGAGACAAATATTCTTAATGCAATGCAGAGGATTGGGAATGCAGAGGATTTGGATCTAAAAAAGAGGTGACTGTAATTGAAAAGGTTTTTTTTTATTTTATTCTATAAAAGGCAATTAATGGACTTCGGTGACATTTACACCAGGAATGCATAGATATTCTGTTCTCGCAAAGGGAAATGACAGTATGCCTTGTTAAATATAGGAATGGCTTGTGTTCAACAATTATGTTTTAGAAAAGGCTATCTACCAGCTGGTCAATGTCATTACACTCCGACAAAAACTAAATTAATTTCTCATTTTGAATTCTTAATTCATGTTACAGCTTATTCTTTGGTCATTTAGCGTACTGATCCAAGGTAATGGTGAAAATAATATACCAAATTGCTTACTTTATTAGTCCATGATTTGCTTGTTTCTTTAACCTCTCATATTCTGATCATGGCATTACATTTACAGTCTATATGATAATATCAGAAATAACTAGTTATCAAAATAAGTCACTGGCAGGGGGCCTCCCTTGGTCAAACCCCACAGAGCAGCTGTCACTTTTCGTCCTAAATGCCTTCCTGGGCCAAAGGCCATATGGAGAAAGTCTCCACGGCATTACCACATCGCCGGAAGCCCGACCGCTGAAAAACCCGGACTTTCCATGGCGCTCAACAGAGGGGAGACCTTGCCTCAACTCAAAAAGTCTGTGGACAGCAGGTGCTGTTCTTCATACCGGCCTGGGGCTGGAGGGTGGCCTCCTCACACCTGCAACTCCAGGTCCTCCTGTGGAAACTCCTGGCACAAGGTGTCTTCATACCCAGCATGGGTATCGGCTGACTATTGATTCTCTGGTATGCAGTACCTACCAGAAAATGCTCCCAGCCGAGAGCTTACATATACTTATGTGACCCTACCTGAACTGTTCAAATTAATATCCCCCACTATGCTCTCACTTTGCTGACATTATTGGGGGGGAATATTCTTATTCTGACTTGCCCCGGGGGCTGGTGCTTTCCTTAGCATGGTTATTAGCCTGTTTACACAATTATTTTTCTATAATGCATACCATGCCTGATGTTTAATCCTACCTATATTAATCCACTAAGTGCATTACAATAACCATTCACAGTACATGGAGCATGCATATTGCATAGCCTACTTTTTAATTTACCTGGTATTGTGTTAGTTTCACTCTTTTATTCTACATTCTAAATTGTGCTGACTTACCTGTTAATTGTTGAGCATCGCTATATGGTATACCTGGTTGTTCCTAATTAGGCTAGCATGTTTAATTTACATAAAAAATGAGACAGACTATCCAGGAGTATAAAAACTAACTGTATTTATCACATCATGCCATATGCGTTAACTCCATTACTTTTTTTGCATTCTGTAATGTATTACACATTGTCTCAATAAAAGAAAGATAAAAAAATACCAAATCACTGGTCCTTATACGCTTGCTGATAAAAAAAAATATCTACGCATTTATGTCTATATATCTGTATAGGTACCATAAACCCACTATAAAGCTTTGTGATCGTTATTTATTCCATTTTCATTAACCCCTTAAGAACGGAGTCAATTTTACAAGTTATGATCAAAACAAAACGTAAACAAAACCTGTTTTTTTGCACTATATTCCTCTCCAACCGTAATTCACCTCTTTCATATTAAGTGCACCCACACTTATTATATAGCATTTTGTTCAAGAGAAACAGACTGTTCATTTCATATCAAATATTTATATATATAATGTGACGAGAGCAATCTCACCACATTGCATTGGAGAAGCCTGGTTGCTAGCCTGCTGCCTTTGGATTATGGCCCCATGTTAAAAGACTTTGTTTCCCCCTGCAGGAAAGACTTATTCATGCTTTTCTGCCCGGTGTTCGGTAGATTCAATCTACCAAACAACCGCACGAATGACTAGACCACCTGGGAGCTGGAGTGTGCCGGCAATTAGCCTCCCAGAAGCTGCGGTTAACCGCAGCTTAATTGACGAATACTGGGTGGCCACCATTCGTATAATGAACACGAGGTCGCGGCCATTTTAAACCCGCGAACGCACAGCGGTGTTCGGCGCTTAACTCATGGAACTAAAAACGGACACAGTTTGGCGCGAACACTGCTGAAGCCGCCGACCTCCTTTCTTGTTTGGTGGAAGTACACGAACGGCCCGGTATTCAGTAGTCGTGCCTGACTACACTACACCCCAGATAGGAATCCCATGGAAGTCATTCGTATGAGAACTGACCTTGTGAAAACTTTGGCTCCATGGCAATTAAACTGTATTCGTGTGGTCTGAGCGCATAATGTTAAGAAAAAATTAAAACTGTATTCGTGTGGTCTGAGCGCATAATGTTAAGAAAAAATGAAAACTGTGACAAAAGTTAGAAAACTGTATCTGGAGTGACATGTATAAAGAGGTCATCCACAAACCTGTGGTATTGTATCAAATGATCCTTGTATTTAGGTAAAATGTGCATATTTTCATAAAGCTGTTAGCGTATGTTGGAGCTATTGCTGATCCCATCGCTGTCCCAGTCTCTTGAATATAAAAACTGTAGTTCACTCCAGACACAGTTTTATCCATTATTCATTCGTTTTTTTAGCTCATCACACACACCATATTTTTCTTTAGCATATTTCCATTTTCATACACAACAATTTTACAACCCATCTGCACACCTGGTCTCCTTAGACCATACATGTCACTCCAGATACAGTTTTCTAACTTTTGTCACAGTTTTCATTTTTTTCAGCTCACTACATACACCACATTTCACACACCACAGTTCTTTTTCATTTCTTAACATATTCATTTCACACCATACAGTCCTTTTCTTCTTTCAGCTCATCACTTCTTATTACTTAGTATATTCATATTCACAAATATGAGTCCGTACTGATTATTTTACCCGGTAAACTCTGATCCATCTAGTCTGCTTCTTTTAACATCTTACATCCACATATACTCAGGACTATGAACTTAAGCTTTATACATTTTTATTTTTTCTCCTCCATTTATGTTTTTAAACTCGTTCCGATTCTCTTTCTCTAATAGCTTTGCCGTTTCTAGGCAACACTTGGTGTTTACGTTTATGTCACTTTACGGCAGTACGCACGATGGTCCGCGATTTGCGGCATCACTCACAGAGCAGGTCGGATAGACAGGGTACACTCGGTGATTGGGTAAGTTTAATACATGATATGGTATTTATTTTGCATTTTCACATGGTATAGCATCTTGATAAAGACCGCTAGACGGTCGAAACGTTGATTTGTATGCGTTATATTTAATCCATTATTGATTTACAAAATCCATTGAGTGCTCTCAATTTTTTCAGTTTATATTTTTGCACGGAGAGGCACCTGGTAATTGCTGGACGTGATTTATTTATTATTTTTTTGGGATGAGTGACAGAAACTGTTGACATTTTTATATATATATATTAAGCAAGATTCAGCGCACTCATGTATCCAGTACACATCAACTTCAATGTTGACAGATTTTTAATTTTTTTGTAAAAACTATTTTTTTAAACACCTAATCTAGGCAAAAACAATGGGGGTTTAGTTACACTATATGATCATACATTGCATAAGCCTGCCACAACATAAATGTATCCCATATATATAGATATATACACACATACATACACGTACATACATACAGATATATATTTTAATATATATATATATATATAAATATATATATATATATATATATAGTAACAGAGATGGCTGCACTCACGGCCTCCAATAAAATTCTGCTTTATTTAGCAAGATTAAAACATGGGATCAACATTTCAGGCCCTGTATGGGACTTTCTTCAGGATCAATACAGTACATAAAATGAAATTCATAATATATAGGAGGCACAATTAAGGAAAAACAGTTAAGAAAATAGACTCACCCCAGGTGACATGCATGACCAACGGTGACTGGCCGAGCTCTGAGCGCATGTGTGACTAAGATTCCACCTCCGGAAGTGACGTGCACGTTGTGCTTGCGGTAACCGTGATTACCATTGGTGCTGTGTATAGCTAACAGCAACAGGTGATGTGCACATGTGTAGCCCGTATTGCTTCTACATAGAAGACTTGCTACATATATAGGTGCTATTGTCAATTGTTGCAATAGCAATAAGGCCATGGCAACCTAACACGCCATGCTAAATGGCAACAGTGATCGTAAGGGTTGAAAACAAAGTGCCGTGCAGAATGTGTAATTTGTATTATAAGTCCTTGATTAGCTATCAGGGCTGGTATCACAAATTAAGTTGCGATCATATAAAAGCAAAAGGGCTTAGTATAAATGGATGTGATGAATTTTAAGTGACTTAGTACATAACTTAGTAGTCTTAAATAGAACAAACAGTGCAGCTTTGAAGTTTAGGGATAGATCATTCAGGATATTAAAAGTGTTCAAATATTTGGTTATAGAGTATTATACTAGACAGTATTATACTAAATAAAGAAAGAGAGAGGTAAGGACTATCTTAGTCCAGATATCGAAGTGGTGTATTAAAAGTGCATTAATCACAAAGTGCTGAGTTTAAAAAGTGTTTATGGTGCTTCACAGTATTTATATATATGTGTGTATATATAACTGTGTGGCTGCATAGGGTGCAATAGCAGCAGGGCCGCCGGGCAGCCGACACATCTCACACACACAGTGGCCGACCAGGAATACAGCAGGAGTGCTGCACAGAGAGTTGGGGGCGGAGTCAGATCTACCCTAGGGGCAGGGCCAAATCAGATGTTTAGATGTGGGGGCAGAGCTAAAGGCAGCCTCTTTTTGCTGCTCAGTGAAGGGAAGCAGGAAGGAGCCCCTGCTTCCCCCAACAACTACACACCAGGGATTGCAATGAAACAACTCCTCCTCCAGCCCATCCTGTTAGTAAGTGAGAGTGGCTATGTGTGTGTAACTGTGATTGTGTCTGTCTGCCTATGACTGTATTTGTGTCTGTCTATTTGTGACTGTGTTTGTGACTACATGTGACTGTCTGCTTGTGACTGTCTACATGTCACTGAGTGTGTGTGAGTGTCTGCCTGTGACTGTGTGATGCTGCCTGTAACTCTGTTACAGTCTGCCTGTAACTGTGTGTGTATGTGTATGTGTGTGTGAGACTGTCTGCCTGTAACTGTGTGTGTTTTACTCTGTCTGTAACTGTGTGTGTGTGTGTGTCTGTCTGCCTGCAACTGTTTGTGTGTGACTGTCTGCCTGTAACTGTGTGTTTGACTGTGTGTGAGTGTCTGTGTGTTTGGGACTGTGTGCATGTGGCTGTATTTGATAGTATATATGTATAACTGTTTGCATCTGACTGCGTCTGACTATCTTCGCGCTGCAGTGAGCTGGCATATAACGTCATTCCGGCATCGGCGTCATTACAGGGTGCGCAAGGGACCTGTGCAGGAAGAGCACAGAGATCCCAGCAGCAACCACTGACCAGGGACTGAGGATCCACTCCACCCCTTCCAGAGCAAGGTAGGGAGGCTGGGTGGACCTCTTAATTATTAAATGTGTGTGTGTATGTATGTGATGTTAAGATATCAAATTAGGATGATGTTTAGCAGATAGTGTGAATTATATGCAAATTTGTTGACTGATGTCAAAATGCACAGCATGCTGGCATCAGACCACCAATGGCAGCACATTACCCATCCCCTAGTTAAACATGTAGTGCCCCTGTGGTATCTTATGTGCCCACCCCATATATTTTTCCTTGAGTCACCACTGTATCTGCATGTGTGTCAGTATATCTGTGTGTGACTGTGTATCTATCTATCTGCATGTGTGTTAATGTGTATATATGTGTGTATATGTGCATACATCTCAAAATCTCGCCAAGAGTATGCACAATTTTTGGGGTGCCAAAAATAGGACCCACCCCGGGTACCAAATGCTCTAGGTATGCCCCTGGTGCCAGGAAAACGACTTTGTTTTCCTGCCCTAATAGGATCCCTTTAAGTTAGTTTGACATGATCTATGTTTCATAAAACCATGCTGATTTCTGCTAATAACATTGTTGTTCCCAATGCATTCCGGGATAATATCCCTTAATAAACCTTCAAAAACATTCACATTCTTAGAAGTTATGCTCTGAAAGTTACAATTTCCAGGCAGAGATTTTGAACCCTTTTGAACATAGAAACCTGATCTGCCTTTCTCCAATCCTCTGGTACTAACCTGGAAAAAAAAAAAAGATTTCTGAAAGATTAAAAGTAGAGATTCAGTCATTTCTACAAACAGCTTCTTAAGTACATGTATGTGAATACTATCTAGCCCAGAGACTGTTTACATACATTTTTTTTAGTTACAAAGCAAGTGTTTTCCAGCAATCATTTGCATATCTGTTGCAGCAATCACTGCCATTTCTCTTGCAGCAATCATTGGCATATCCATGATATACACCAAAAAAAAAAAATGATTTCTGCATCTTCCTGTTCTTAATTTCCTAACACGCCCATCTCTGTTTTTGGTGAATCTACAATTTAATTAGGTTGTTTTTTTTTATAGAATTTATATGCCTAAAATCTTTTAGGTATTTTTTTTGGTCACTTTGGCTATCAGTTTTTTGTTTTGTTTTTGTTTAGCCAATCTTATTACCCTTGTCACAGGTACTAATGACTATTTTATATATGATGCATCTGATTTATTCTAGTTTAAAGGACACCAAAGTCACCAGAACAACTACAGCTTAATGTAATTGTTTTGGTGTCAATGGCCTGTGCCTGCAGGTTTTTAATGTAAACCCTGCCTTTTTTGAGAAAAGACGGTGTTTACTTTACTGCCTAGTAACACCTCTAGTGGCAGCTACTAAAGGTGCTTCCTGGGTCAGAGCTGCCCACTGTTCAGCTGAAGATGCTGAATGCTCCCCATAAAAACATATTACATTTACTTTGTTTGCAACTGGAAAATATGGTAATAGTGGGTGTCTAAGTGACTACTACCTGTGTGACAAAATATGTGATAACCAACCAATAGAACAAGAACAAATGCAAAGCAATGTGTTAAAGAACCAATATATGTTGTTTGACAAACATACATGAATAGCTTATAATGTTTATCAGTACTCTTTCACAGAACAAGATTGATACTACCTATATGATGCAAACTACTAACATTGCATGAGATAATGAGGTGGTAACTCTGAGATTGAAAAAAAAGAAAATAGAAACAATGTAAAAAGCATGACTATATTGAGCTTAAAATAAAGATGTAGAAATATATACAAACTAGAAATATATCATATTATATGAAAAACAAGACACACACTAAGAGATTTCTAAAGTAAAATATAGTTCAAGAATATGCCATTTCAGTTTGTCAAGTGTCAGATAATTTATGAAAAGTGTCAGATATATAGTTTCTTTGCAAAAACGTGTTATTTAATTTAGTGGAGGGCAATTTACAGGTTATTCCCATTTATTTGTTAATGTAACGCGTCTATCTCATATATTAGTTTCCCCTTTTACGTTGCATTACTGAAATAAATGAACCTTTGCACGATATTCAAATTTTTTGAGTATCACCTGTATATGGTTGGTTATAGAGACCATTGTTTAATTTTAAAACAATAAATATATTAAAATTGCCAGGACTATTAATAAGGCTGGCTAAAGACAGCATTTAAGTGCAATGAATTACAATTAGAAGTAATTATAATGGTCATGAAAAACTATCCTAAGCTGCGTTCAAGTGCAGCTTTTACCTGTTTGGAAACTACTCGCATAAACAATATGCCACCTCACTCTACACTTCTAGTCTGTTTTACAATCCACCTGCAAAATACATCTAATTATCTTCTAGCTTAAGTAAACACCATTATCAGAACATAATCTATGTTCATTACAGTACAAAAAAAATAATAAAGAATTAATCACTGTGAAGGATCCTGTTATCTCTGTAGTACCGATCCTTGCAGCTTCTCTCGAACTCCCAGTAGAATAATAACGAAGTAGTGATTATAGCTCCCAATTCCCCCAAACATGAGTCGAGATTTCATGAAGGGGTAAACGATCTGATTTATTGATGGCCAAACTCAGCCTTTTATGATGGTCTCCCAGCAAGGAAACTCCCACAGGGGACCTTGTGGAAAACTGTGACAGAATATACAGAACCAATCAGTTTACAGTACAATTATTAAACACACCCACAGTAACAGTGCAACTCCTCCCCTCCTGGAGATAATTAACTTATGTGGTTAGATAGAACCTAATTATCTCCAGGTAGAGAAAAAATGTCCTTTTTAAATTTTGACAAAACTGTATTAAAATCCATAACTCATATTTGGCTGAACGTAGTCTCCATGTTCCACATACCCCCAGATAGCTTGGATCTGAGAGCACAATATAGACGAATAGCGCTCAGATCCCACGAACACAGTTCTCAATATCATCGAGGAAAGTTTTTAGTTCACCAGTTGTTCGGGAGATTGAATCCGAAAAGAGTACCATAACTGCAGCGACCTGGGGTCGGTCTAGCTCGTGTAATAGGAAAGTCCCGAACGGTAAAGCGTTCGGGAGTTATTAACCAAATGGAGGGGAACTTGGTGCGCTTCAGTGGTGTGTGGCTAAATATGTGTCTGAAAACAGTTCAGGAGGGTCGACGACCATCTACCGCTGAACATTCGACGATTTAAAATGGCGACCGCCACGTGTTCGGCAACCGAACGCGGACCACCAAGCCTTTCATCAATGTCTGGGTGGTAAATGAGCTGCACACGACCCTGGTGGGAGGTTGGGTGGTTCGGGAGTTTGTTCGGCTCTTTTACAAATACATGAAATAGCCAAACACATGAATATTTAGACGAAATGCTGTTTCCCTGAGTCTGGCCAAACAGGGATTTCGTCACAATCACAAAATAGCTTCTACATAACTAATATTTTGTTCTGTTCCAAAGACAATAGCTAACATTTTCACGGTTTCAAAGTAAACATATGCTCATGTTTTTAAAATGTTCTTATTTTTTTGCTGGGTGAGATATTGTAGCTGTCCCTACTTATGGTTTGAAGCTCATGTGCTGTCCCTGTCTTTCTAGACAATGTTTAGTCAATTTCATCACACACTGCCAATGTCTCAACATGCATGTCCCTATAATATCATAATCTGTACTAGTCCAATTATACATATCCCAAGATTCATTAGGCATTTATGTAATCTCATACTATCTCATGGTAGCTGCCCCCTCGCTCAACGTACATTTTTCTAATATCACAAAATGTAGTATTTCCTAAATATTTCCTCACCCCATTATACACTAGAACTTTTTCTTTATAGTTTGTACTAATCATACACTGTTCCCAAACTCTTGGTTCTTTGGCTTGTTTTGAGCTTACATTTGGATTTAGCCTGTTATGTTTCAGAGGTCAGTTCAGCAATATTTCCTTAGAAGATAAAATTTAGTCTTATGTGCACTTCCAAATCTCTTAAGACCTAGCACAATAGCATTAACAGACTATTGACAGGCAAACTGAGATTTCAGTTGATAAGGTCATTGTATATGATTTCCCCTGAATTTCAGGTTGCTGGGGAAAAGGATAGACATTAATTACTTTTCACAACCCTTGGTGCTTAACTTAATAGTTTTACCTTGCACTCAATTACCAGAAACAAGATGGGTAAAAGAACAGTTGCGGCTCATCAGTTATGATGCAACAAACACAATGTGATGGGTAAGTGCTATGAAAAGCTTTTAATGGATACTCTTGGCTAACAGGCACATGAAAAGTGAGATGTACATTTAAAATCATAATAAGAATATTAAAAAAAAATGGTTGTGACATAAACAACTTTGACATATCCATTACCAAAGGTAATGTATGAGTTTGTAAATTATGTTCTTTTCATATTTCCTGCCAATTACACTAGTTTCTGCCAATTTCCTTCACTAGTATGAGAAAATCTCAGAAAAGACAGGTGTTGCCAATTTACATAGTTATGCAAAGATGACTAATTCAAACAATGGAATCACATTTCAAAGAAACTCATTATAATGGATAACAGAGTTAAGGTGCAAAGCTTATAGCAAAGTAGTCCATTATTACTCTATTATAAAAAATAACGAAAAGCTGCATTTTAATAAGGAATATGAATTCAAGCCTTAAGATATCTTTGGGTTTTAATGTTTCTTCAATGTTTGCTTGGCCTTCTGTCTTATGTATAGTGATGTATCTGTGCACAGGCATAAGGAAACATGTTTTTTTTTTGGTACTATTTGCTTTTTACAAATTATGTTTGTTTTCCCATACACAACCCCTAGTGTCACTCACTCAGATCTGGACTTAGTGATGGGACATTGTTGGTGAAAAGTTGCCACTGTACACGCCTACTTCAATGAAAAAAAAAAACATAGTGCCATATACCTGTCTGCAACCTGCATCTTTTGCAAGAAACAGCATATTGGAGGTAGTAGCATTATGGAGCAGAGCCAAACATAGGCTACTATAATGTATGGTCAATCATGCACAACTGTTTGCACTGCTCTGCCTCCTTTGGGATTACTAGTCTTGGAGAGAAGTGCCCTCTCTACTTTAAAATGAAGGTTGGTATAGCAGATTTGGATGCAGTAATCCCCCATGTGTTTTAGAAACACAAGGAACAAAACAGAACTTTATATTAAAGCACATCCAATATACATGACTTACTCATAGTTATTTGTAGGTATAGTAATGTAACCGCAGGTGGTTCCCTTATTTACCACTATAATGTCTTAAAGAATAGAACTTAGTAGGGCTAACTATACAGATATCTTAGCCATAATTTTATATAGTTAGTAAGAGATCCTCTATTTAACATATATAAATAATTGAGAATATAATATAAAATAAGGATTGTCTTGGAAGAAATAGTTTTGTCTTTTAGATATTTATTTTATAAATATATAGACATATAAAATGCATATAGCAGAGTTTCTAAGATTAAACTGAATGCTTGCAAATATCATTAATAGATTAACATACCCTTCTGAACATGTCATCATGTCAGCCTCTCTGTCATTTTAAGATGGAGCAGCGTCTGTCTCCAAGTCTCTCCTCTGTGTCTTAACATTTAAAAGTACACCTATTTATACCGTAGGTGTCTCCATTTTAGGGTTACCGTAGTTCATATATGAAAAAGTAACACTTCTTTTACTTTATTCATTTTAGGACCTCCCTTAACTTGGCAAACATACAAGGCCATAACTAAAGGGTGCATACGTCCTGGAAATTTTCCTGACTTAGTTCAAGAAGGCATCTTAAAGTCTGAATAGCTTATCTTTTGTTTATACTAAGCCATAAGTGCACAGTCGTGGGAGATTCCCGGATTTTGGGAAGTTCCATTAACTTGGGGTTACAACAGTATATTGTGTACTGAAAGAGTCGTAGTATAGCCTTGAAACTTGTTTATGCATTATTGTTGTTGTAATTCGTCTGGGACAAAATGGCGCAAACATATTATTCACTGAGGTTATTGCTTAAAGAAACAGTTATGAAAAACAATATGTTCCATTTCTAACACCTTGTCAATTTGCAATATCTCTTAAAGACAAAATACATAGTTTAAGAAATACAACATTTCATTCTAAAACTTGTAATATTTGCATTTGCCCATAACAGTAATGCACTCACATTAAACAGGTCTTCTGAAATCTCAGATAGCAAAGGGTTGAGTGAAACTATTACCTCGATGTGATCTCAATGGTACCGCATACATGTAAAACATTTGTATATCAGACTCCTCTGACTTAAAGGACCACTATAGTCTAGCGACGTCATCGGCTTAATGTGCATGCGCGGCAGGAGCCGCGCGTGCATTCAGCCAGTCTCATAGGAAAGCATTCATAATGCTTTCCTATGGACGCTGGCGTCTTCTCACTGTGATTTCCACAGTGAGAAGCACGCAAGCGCCTCTAGTGGCTGTCAATGAGACAGCCACTAGAGGCTTTAGAGGCTGGATTATCCCTCAGTGTAAACATAGCAGTTTCTCTGAAACTGCTATGTTTACAGCAGGCAGGGTTAATCCTATCTGGACCTGGCACCCGGACCACTTCATTAAGCTGAAGTAGTCTGGGTGCCTATGGTGGTCCTTTAAAAGGCAAAACAGGCGGCCGAGACTCAAAATGCAAGCCGACTTCCTCTGCATGAGAGATACAGCAACCCCAGGCTATTGAGGGAGTCAGACTGCATTTTGGATCTGGACTGCACTTTTTGGTGGGATAAGTCTGATATGTAAATAGTTTAGATTCTCTTTGTAATGGCACATGATGAGCTTAAACCAGTTTCAGAACTAAGTGGGTACCCACTGAAGGTCAGGCTATTTGACTTTTATGTTCTCAGTATTCTCTTGCACCGTGTTTTCAATTGTTTGCTCTTCCCAAAAAGATATACAATGCAAACTGCAAAAAGACCATTGGCAAATTAACATATTTCATAATTAGAGTGTTCAGAGCAATGTAATTCTAAAATTCACACGCATTGCTAGCACTGTTTCCACCAAGGAAATGGTGCCATGTAGTCAGATATCAGACTGATATCAAATTCCCCATAGGAAACCATTGAATCAGTGCTATCCTATGGGGACTGCAAGTTTTACTTGGTTACTGAAGCAGGAAGCATCTCCAGTGACTGTCAGGGTAACTGCAATGTTTACATGTTTTACATTGCAGGGTTAACCAACAGGACCACAGCACCTAGGCCACTTCATTGTGGTGAAGTGGCTTGGGTAACTTTAGAGGTCCTTTAAAAATAAAAGAAGAATAGTAACATAAAAGACATCACTTCACTAAGCATCACTAATCAATAAGAGGTGTAGTTTATGTGTTATACTTTTTAAAGAATGCTTTATGGATGCTATTTACACTACTGTCAGATACTGCAAGTCAGACTACTAAATCTCATAGGTCTTTTAAAATAAATTTTACTTTTTCTTGCTTATGCTGGTTTTCACATGCACAAATAAATCGAGCAGTATGTTGTGTTTTATGAGAAAAAACAAAACTTTCTGGAGACATTTCTGTAAGGTGATGAGAGGCCTGATTAAGATTACAATCCAAATAATCCAGAAAGGTTCATAAAAAGTAATGTGACCAACTTGCATCTAAATGTGTTTATTATTTTTCGAATGATGCAAACATTTTTATAACGGAATATTTTATGATCTAAAAACAGACATCCTTCTCACTAATGTATAGGAACAAAGCTTAAAATCATTGATCAGCAGTAATTATTTTCTTGGATGAACACTTGGCATCTGAATTAAATACAATTTGTTTCTCTGTTCTAAGCAACTATCCAGAAGCAAATGAAATGAGAATATAATATAAGCCTGCTTAGAAGACAATAGTGGCTGTAATCTAATCAGCACCCTGCTTAGACAATGAACTTTCCAAGATTTTGTAGGTGGAAAGGACAGATCTAATTAAATTGAGAATGTGTCGAAGCAATTTGTGCAGTTCAATTTACAAAAGCAGATGACCAGTAAGAACACATGCTCGTAGCCGCACTGTTCATATTAATTGGACTTGAGATGTTTGCCTCCCAGCATGCAAGATCAAGCCTGCAGCAATAGATATTAGTGGCACACTGATTTTATATTCTCCAATGAACAAATGTCAACTCTCCTTTCAAGCACTTTAAGAACAGGACAAAATACACAAGTTAAAAGCCATTATGAAAAGTACATGTTTCTACTATGTTATTATCCAGGCTGAATGTTCTTACATCTTGAAAGACTAAAGAATGTATATATTTCAAATATGTGATGGTCCAGATGGCTGTTATGAAATCAAGAACCCCAGGAAATAGAGACATGTTTTGTCCATGTATAGGACTACCTAGGTCTGGTATAGTGTAGTAATGGGGTAATATGCCCCATGTGGAAAGTAACCATGACTACCTCTTTTTCAGGCATCTAATCCAGGTAATGTTGCAACAATCCCACTAAATTAGCCTGCAAACATTAACACCAGAAAAAAAAAAAAATATGCAGTGAGATCAGCTGCTATTGGAACTGGTGTCTATACATGCATTCATTAATTGCATACCTGCTGTGCTGTTGTGATGCACTAAGGGTGATTTTTATTTATATCTCATTATATATTTATATATAATATATAAATATGGTGTTGCTAGGTTCCTAAATTATACAGTAGAATAAGCTATATGCAAGTATACATACAGGAGGTGTGCTTGGCTTAATGTGTTTTAAAGCAATTGATCCCTTGAACATGTGCTGCAAAGTTTCCTCTTCATATCTAGTTAAATAACAGCAGATGTGAATTAATATAAATATGTTTAAAGGTTTGCAAGACTTACAAATAAACACAGGGACTGCCAGATAATTCTGCTTTCCTCTTCCCATTCCCATATGTGGGGCAGAGGGGTTAAACAACTGAGTAGCTAATGCTTCATCCCCTTTCTGTGAGAAATAGGGTCAAGACTTTAAATTTAAAAAAGAGCAAAGAGGTATCTTTTCCTAGCCCATAATTAAATGTAACCCTTTCCACCTAACCTTGCCTACAATTAAACCATACAAAAGTTAATTTATACTTTTATAATCAATTTTACACACTACAGATCGAGCTATTTTGTCATCTCGTAAATACAAATAGTCCAATATGTGACTTATGGGTCTTTTAAAGGATCATAAGTGCATTACTGGATAAGCAGCATAATTAAAAATGGCAAGGATTATCCTAGAAGATTCAGTTAAGCTGAACTGTACTATACAGGGCAACAGTAGCAGTCTGCAAATATATTAGATCTCTCATTCCCTCCTTCCAAATTCTTGGTTGCTAGAATGCAAACATGAGGCACAGAGAGAAAGAATATAGTCCTGGAAGGTATTTTTTTCCATCTAGGGTGATAACCAGCAGTGGAGCAAACTGGAAGAGAGTTGGGGTCTAATGAACTACATTTCTTTTTGCATAAGGAATAAAAGTTATAATGATTATAGACATTATTTTTAACGAAAAGGTTAACAGGAGGTACCTATGTTTCTTAAATACTTAGAAATACAAAGATGGTACAAAAGTGGTTCAAATTGTGTCCTTAAGCACATTTATATTCACTAACATCCCATATATAATGTTTCTAATCTGAACTGATTTTATAATGCTTAGATATTTTAAACCTTTTTCTTCATATTTAATTTAAGCCAAATTATGTAATTTAGCCAAAATATGACAAATTTGCTCACTTTGCCAAGGTATTGCTATTCATGCAAGTCCTAAATTCTAATTAAATTATGTTACAGTGTCAAATTAGCTACATTTAAATCAAATATGGTTCATTACTGCAGGATTTTACATTAAGAAATGAGATTTCAAAATTAGCATTCAGTGCCTCTCCAACAGTGTTTCTACTAAATGTTTAGTTTCTCTGTCTATTATATCCTGTATTTTCCTTCAACATTGTGATTTTAAAGTAATACTCAAGGGTGGATTTTTACAAACCATTACTTTATACTTAATTCAAAGCAAGATACCTATATCCTGTAGCAAATCCCTGAGCTATTAGTCCCTTTGGGTAATGCCATGTTGAACCCAACAGTAATTTCTCAGCTAATTACTGGTCCTTATATTGCAACCAGTTGAAGATGTACTACAGTTAAGCACATGTGGCATGATGAAAAAAGACGTGCCATAAGAATAGGAAAATGCATGCACAGAGTACAAAGATGGTACATTAACTTTAATGAAATGGAAAGGAAGCCATTGTGACTGTAATACAAATACACAGACAATTGAATAGCATACAAACAG
Organism: Pelobates cultripes; assembly: GCA_933207985.1. Lineage (NCBI taxonomy): Eukaryota > Metazoa > Chordata > Amphibia > Anura > Pelobatidae > Pelobates > Pelobates cultripes. Next base: position 142,993,017 of record OW240917.1, read on the forward strand.
ATGGTTTGTATTATCTTTGTATCAGAGGTTATAAATGTTTTCATTATAAAGAAATACAGAGCACACCTTGCATTCACACACTAAGCACACTTCACACACAGATGCATACACACTAACATTTCATATAATTACAACCCCACATTTCACTCAAATACACAAGGACTTTGAGATTATATCAATTTAATTTAAATTAAATTGCAAATTTATGGCCAAAATATCTGAACTGGAATCAAAACTGAATTCAAGATTTATTTATTTTTAAATTCTATATGTAGCGCTAAAATTGTCAACATTTGAGGAATCCATGACAATTTACAGTTTAGTGAATAACCCTGATTTCTACGCAAATCTACCCATAAATTCACAAACATAATCTGGCATTCCACACAAATATTAAACTGCATTCACACAAACACTTACTCAACTCATTTATTGACCACCTCAACACCAACGACAGAAGAATTATTTTAACCTGTGAATACAGCAAAACTACTATTAACTTTTTAGACTTAGAAATTTTTATCAAAGATGGTATTTTAAACACAAAAAACTTTTTTTAAAAAGGTTTGTACAAATACAGCCATTGATCGGTCGAGTTGTCACTATAAGCCTTGGCTGGAAAGTGCACCAAAAAGTCAATTTTTAAGATTAAGGAGAAATTGTTCTCAGATAGAAGATTTTAATCAGCAAGCAGAGTTTCTGAAAGATAAATTCACTGAAAAAAATTATCCATTGGATAATCTTAACAATATTGTAGACGTTATCAGAACTAAAGAAAGAACAGAACTTTTAAACTATAAAGAAAAAACTTCTAATAACCATCCCAGTCTCCCAATTATATTTAATTTTAACAATAAAAGCAATCATGTCAAGAAAATAATAAATAAACACTGGCACTTGCTTAAACAAGATGATATTTTAAAAGAAATCATACCAGAAAGACCTAATATTGTATTCAGGGGAGCTCCCAGCTTTACATCAATTTTAACTTCCAACTTTACTAGGGAGGATGCTGTAAAACCCCAATCCCACCTCCTACCCAATACCAAAGGGTTCTTTAAGTGCAAACGTTGTAAAGTATGTAAATGCACCAACCAGTCCACCAAATCTAAAACTACGCAATTTAAATCAAGTAAAACAAATAAATATATAATATTAAAGATGTTATCACTTGTACATCTAAGAATGTAATTTATCTCCTGGAATGCCCATGCGGTTTGCAATAGGTGGGCATGACCACAAGGAGCCTCAAAACGAGATTAGGCGAACATTGTCGTAACATTACTGGATACCAAAACCACACTGTATCTAAGCACTTTTCTATCCATAATAATGATCCAGGCCATTTAAAATGTATTGGTATAAAAAAAATTACTATTCCATGGAGAGGAGGCAATATAAAAAATATTTTGGGAAAATGTGAAATGGAATGGGTTTTTAACTTAAAAACCTTAACCCCTAATGGTTTAAATGCTGATTTTGATCTATTTAATTTCATATAATATTGTATTTTTACTATCCATTACTGCCTATTTATATTTATTTTTATATTTATTTATTGCTTTTTAATCATTTTTATCCTCATCTATTCTATATACCTCTTACTAGCCCATATATACCAATCTCATTTCAATTTATTTATTTATTTTTTGTTTTTATTGCACTTATCCTTGTCTGCTATTTTGCAATATTCTATTATATGTTTCATACATATTGTAAAAAGTAATTTTCCCTTTTTGTTTACGTATCCCCATCAATTGCACTTCTTTTAATCCTCTTTTTTATGAATTGAATATGTGTTCATTTGTTACTATAATGTCCCTTGCCACATCTAACATGGCCGCCGCTATGTTTCTACATAGCTTTCTGCAGCCCATTCCCCTTCAAAGATGGCTGCAAGGACCATTTCCCTTCTATCTAACATCAGCCGATTTTCGGCCACTCCCCTCTCCGTTCTCTGGCCACTCCCCTCTTTGAGCCTACCATATGGCTCTTCAATATTGCCGGATGTAAGCTTGGGCATGTAGCTCATTAAACAACTACATGCCCCAGAATACCGAGCGACCGGAAGTGACGTCGCGCCTATGCGTCACATGTTTTGGCTAATATGCCGAAAATCCTCTTTATTATACCCTCATTTTTATAATACAATTATATATTCCACATCCCATAAGTCATATCTATGGACTCTTAAAGCTTTCCAGCTGTTATTTGTGTACAATCACAATCTGCTCTGTGATTAGTCAGAGCAGTTTTGGCACAATTTTCAAGTTGTCCCAAGCCTATATGCACCCCAACTAGCCAGGTTGAAATGTTTTTTAATTCATTGATAAAGCCTATATTGGTGAAACACGTTTGGATATTATACTGCTTTTAATTATTGTTAATTTTACTCTTTTGCACCATTATCTTTTATTTACATTTTTATTTTATTTATTTTTATTATAACTACCTGGCCATTTACCTTATTTTCTCCTATACTCCAAAGAATCCTTAGGTGGGAATTATACCACCGTGCCTGTATCATAGAGCAGTTATCCTGCCCTATACATTGTGAGTATATTTTATTATATTTTATATACCAGCATTATTTTACTGAGAGCACTATTGCTGTTTTATTATCTTCTCCCTGAGCTCCTGTTACCATCTTAAAGAATCATTTCTAAGAATGCTCACCACATATCCCAGAGGCGGGGATTATACCGCTGTATGCCTACTACACTAGAGCTAGTATAAGCTCTATCAAATGTGAGTGGATATACAATATTTAATATTTTTTTATCCATTTTTGGAACATACTGCACCATCACTGTTTTTCGTTTTATCTCCCGCCTGGCTGTCTGTCACTACACCGAAGAGGACACTTACCGCATATCCCATAAGCAGGGATCATGCCGCTGCAAGCTATTCATACCAGAGCTGGATTAAGCTCTACAAAAAGTGAGTATAATCTCTTCTATTTTATTTGGATACCTTTTGGATCACCCTGTACCACTATCGTTTTCATCACTTATCGCCCTCCTTCATATACCTGCAAAGAGCGAAACTCTACAACTTCAGAGACCAACATAGGACCTAAGTTCCATTATACTGGACTCTATTTCATTATTACTACCTCAATCAGGACTTTAATTTTATTTACTTTGCTTACTGGCACAGTCCCAGCAGATGAGCTAAATTTTGTTCAGCCAGAAGCAAAGTCTCCCGAGATGGCGGAGAAGACTCTGAAGGGAGCAGCTTATGCCAGATGGCTCAGTGACTGGCAACTACATCACCAAAACATACCTGCTTCAGGATCTCAATGCCCTATCCAGTAAGCTGGTTGCATCGTGGCAATCCCCAGAAAAGATATCCATGACCTCGCAGGCCGCACTTCCCACATGAAAATTAAACTCAATGAGTTTTCAACAGCCCATAATGACATGGTGCACCATGTCTAAAATCTTGAGCAGAAGATAAAATCACTGGAGGAGAAGCTCATGGACATAGAAGACATGTCAGCAGAAACAATCTTCACCTTTAGGGAGATCACGGAGGACGTACTCACCTCAGACATACCAGCTTACTTCCGGGGCCTGCTCCATGCCTATGTACCAGAGATACGTACGGACATGCTCCTAGTAGGCTTTGTCCACCGAGCACTCAGACCCCATCAACTGCGTGATACAACTCTGTGGGATGTGCTCATCAAGGCACACTATTTCCATATTAAGGAACTTGTCCTTAGAGCCAGCTGGAACCAATTACAGTCACCAGAGGATTAATCCTCAGGGACATTATTTGCTGCCCTTTCTGCAGCAACCCTGGACAAAGGAAAATTATTTCAACCAGTCCAGAGAGCAAATTTTGTCTGCTACAGGTGGGGCTTCCCCACAAAACATCTGCGATGGAGGAATTAGGGTAATGCTCCAAGACTGTTCTAGCTGTAAACTGTCTCTGGAATGGAAAAGGCAAAAGACGGGCAATTGATCTTGTTAGCTCTTAATGCAACTTCCTGGCCTCTATAGCCACAACTATATCGAGCTACCATATAGTTCTTAAGTTTTTGCCACAAACTCAAATTCCTTTCTATGATCCCTCCAAGTTTTAACTTCCCCAAGCCCTCTAGATTCAAGCAACAATGGGCTAATTTCATCGCAACCCACTCTATCTCCATGAGGACCTTCCCTTGCAGGAACAAACACCATGTTTGCTGCCAGCAAAGACCTTAATGGCGTAATTATAACTCTTTTACACTAAATGTTTACTAAGAATTTTGCCCACACTTATAGATGAACATTTTGATTTGGTGTCATGTGGGCTGCAACTCTACCGGTAACCCACATTATTACACTAATACTATTGGGACATCCTTACCACCTCCCTGCTTAGCTGAATCCCCAACTGGAGGATGCTAAATCCCACTGCTCAGCCCTAGAAATGGGAGAAACATAGGAGCTGAAAGCTGATTGATTGGCATAACAACACAAGTAATGTGTATGTACCCTCTCCAAGTTAACCCTCCCTAGCCTAATATACCGGTCTCAAGCAAGCATGTGTGGAAGTAATGCCTTCCCATATAATTATAGAGGGTGGGAGGAATATAATAAGTCCCAGGACAAAAGGGCATGGACCCAGCTCTTAAATGATTAGAAGGGAGGATGTAGTCCTGACTGGAGATAAAACTTAACATTTATTAGAATATAAGGATAAAAATACAAAATCCTTGTGTTTGACCCAACTAGTTTTCCAACACACTCTAAACACCTGTGTGGTGACCTCTCTGCCCACACTAAAACAAATTATACATACATACACAGTAGGCAGAGTGTAGTTGGTTCTTGGGTAGACAATGTTAGGTGGGATAGAGATAGAGAATGATGTACACTATAAAAACAAAGGGAATAACAAAAACCTAGTGCAATATAATAAGGTACACTTATGTAGATAATCAGACAATCTTTAGTCTTGTACTCACAAGGAAAGAGCTAGTAATGTTAGGCTCAATATGAATGCCTGTGGGAATATCAAAAGGGATCCCACTTCCTTTCTGTGCACCTGCTGATGTTTCATCCACTTAGGTGATAGTAGATACTCCTATCTTTTCTCATAAGTTCTAGTGGTAAATGATCAGCACAATTGATCTAAAATAGAAAAGAAATAACTAGCACTTATGAGAAAAGATAGGAGTATAATAATCAAACCAGCGGATAAACAGGGGGAACCATCATCTTTAGCAAAGAATAGTATCCTTTCAGACTCTCAAACCTACCAACGACTACCATCCAACCCTATGGGAGAAATTTAGAATATTTATAGAAAAAGGGAAGGAATTACAAATTCTGAACGAGAAAGAACCCTAGTATTTACTCATGACCAACCCACGGATACCGGTTTTCTACCACTTACCAAAGGTACACAAGGAGCTAATTAATCCACCAGGCAGACCCAGAATAAAAAAATAGAATATAAAATAAATAACAAAATCGGAGCAGATTATAAAAGTGGTAGATGTACATGCATGAATAGGTTAAGATTATTAAAAAAATGCATACAGATATAAAGTACAAATCACAGAAAACAGGCCATATCGAAATCAATATTCATACCATGAGGTTGCATAGTTTTTAGGGTGTATATCCAGTAACCTTCTCTCTGTCTAAGTTTCAGTACTAGATCACCTCCCCTTTCATCGAGTTATACCCTTTCAATTCCAATACATGAAAAGTTATCAGGGTCAAATTTCTGACATTGGTTGCAGTGGACAGGAACTGAATTGGAAAATATTTTCTTTTTAATATTATTATAATGTTCTAAAAATCTCCTTTTTAACGGTCTAATTGTTCTCTCAACATATTGGGCTCCGCAGCCACATGTCAGAAGATAAACCACATGTGAAGAATTACACGTAATATGCTCTTTGATTTATATTTTTTTCCCTGTTCTTGAACTAATAAAATAGTGAACCTTATGGCACTTATGATAACTTTTACAAGATCCACAGGTATAAAACCCTACGTGTTTGTAGATTTCTGTTTTCTCCTTGTTCCTGAAAGTGCTGCGTGCCAAAACATTTTTAAAACTTTTTTTCCTTTTCTAAAAATAATTTGTGGAACAGGGGGAAGTTCTGTCTTTAGGAAATGATCTTCTAACAAAAGTGGCCAGTGCTTATTTAATATTTTTTCTTATTTTGGTGGCATGACTATTGTACTGGGTATTGAAAGAAAAGACAACTTTGTTATTAATAGGAGGAACAAATCTTTTATTAAGTAATAGATCTCCTCTATTTTTATTGTAAGAACTCATAATTTCTTTATCGATAAACTCTTCTGTGTACCCCTTCTCTATAAAATCCATTAAAATGTCTTCAGCACCGTTCCAAATAAAAAGGACATCGTCTATGTACCTTCTCCAGAGTACCAAGTTCGCACCAAAAGGATTATTGGACCAGATGTAATTTTTCTCCCAGTGATCCAAAAAAAAAATTACATCTGGTCCAAAAATCCTTTTGGCGCGAACTTGGTACTCTGGAGAAGGTACATAGACGATGTCCTTTTTATTTGGAATGGTACTGAAGACATTTTAATGTATTTTATTGGTTACATTAACGATCATTTTTCTTTAATTTATTTCACCTGTTATTACCTGTAATGAGATCAATTTTTTAGATCTCACCATTTTTATAGATGACACTAAGATTAAGACCAAAACTTTTTTAAACCTACAGATGCAAACAGCTACATCAATAAGGATAGTAGCCACCATCCCAATTGGCTCTGAGATGTTCCTCAGAGCCAATTTACTAGACTAAGGAGGAATTGCACAGAAGAGAAACTTTTTCTACACCAGGCCACAATGCTAAAGAATAAATTTTTAGAGAAGGGGTACACAGAAGAGTTTATCAAAATCAGAAGAGTTTGTTTGTTTTTTATCTGCACTATTGTGGTCTCTCTTTGCTTCATATTTTAGGTTGTGTATCTTTATATATATGTCTACATTTAAGAAGACATTGAGGAATCTTCACACTTCCTAATTTAAAGGGGTCATTTATATAATTTTAATTTTCCCCCTTATTGCCACAAGGGTATTCAGATTGCCTTTGGTGCAATTGTTTTGTTCATAAGAAAGCACTGGCACATTCTAAGAGATGATCCCATTCTTAATAATTTACTACCTCCCAAACCTAGAATAATCCATAGGGGAACCAACAATTTAAAAAATATTTTAGTTAAAAGTCGTTTGGAGACTGAGAAACCGGAACACTTCCTGAAAGAACTTTTGGGGTTTTATAGATGTGGGAATTGCCTACCATATAGGGAAACAAAAAGCCATAAAATACACCTTATAGACATAAGTGATTTGATAGGAAAATCACATTATTAAAGACCATTAACATGTCACTCAAAAGGGGTCATATACGTTTTAAAATGTCCATGCTACCTTTTATACATAGGGTGAACTATTTGACCACTCAATGTTAGAATCGCAGAACATATACGCAATATCAAAAAAGGTCTAAAAACACACAGTGTCTCCTAGCATTTTTAAACAAAACACAATCAGGATCCAAAGGTTTATTCTTTTGTGCCTTGAAATCATTGAAAAAAGATTGGAGAGGAGGAAATTTCATCAATAAATTAGGCAAAGAAGAAATTAGATATATTTTTAAATATTAATACCCTCATCCCACATGGACTCAACCTAGATTTCGAAATATGTCATTTTTTTAAGAATAAAATAATGAGGAGATAATACCTATTTTTAACCATAACTACAGTATGAGGATCTATAATGAGATTTACAAGTATTTGTGAAGTAGTTACAGTACTTCCAGATTTCTATTCACCATTACTAAGAATATGTACATCCTATACAGACTTTTATTTTATATTATATACTTTATTTATTTTTTCAATATTTGATTACCCCTCCGGCAGAAGTATTTACTATGACCCACAGACCCTTCTTTTTAATAATATTTAAGAATTTATTTTTATTTTTTATTTTTTTCCCCTTATATTTCAGACTATATCAGCCTCTTAAGAATTTCACATACTTCATTGTTTATGGCTGATAAATTAGTCATCATAAATATTTTGATCTCTCCTCCCTTCTCTGTACTTACTTTATTTATTTAAAACTACCTACTTTTTCCCTAAAAGGGCATCATGTTTCCCTAATTTATTAATACTTCTAACAAGGGGATATCCTTAACTGGAGAAAGAAGGAAAATGGAAGAGGAGAGATAACCAAAAACACAACAAAAGGAAAAAGACTTTTCAGGGGGAACAGTTATCCTCCTTCTCAGAGGTTTAAATTTGCATAGAACTAGTTTCATTGAACAAAATTCATGACCAATTGTTTGATAGAAATATAGATTGACACTTGATTTGGCCAATCAGGCTTAAAGTTCCCTCTAAGAAGGTGAATACTATTTTGGTCAGTTTTAGGTAACGAAATGCATATCAGTTGTACTTTCTCTTGAGAGGCTGCATGCCTGCAGCTATTACAACCCCAGGTTCCCATTATAACCAATCCCAAAGCCCCCGGCCCTGCAATGGCATGACAAAGTCGGACACCACTATTGCAGACACCTGGTAAAGTTGTTCTTACACCGACCGGAGAACTTGACCCCCCCATATGACACCACCATTATCTGGATAAATACTTGATACTATGCATATTCCTACACAGACCTAACTTATGCTGGCAAGGGGGCAGACACACTAAGTGGGTATCACCAGTATGGGAGCATACAATCACACTGTCACACAGTAAAACATACGAGTGGACCCAAGTATCGTCTTTTAGATGGGATCGGTTAAACTCCCATCAGGTCTTCTTCAAGTAGAATGGTCTATATTCACACCTACAGGCAAATTCGGTGACTGCTCGTGCACGCCAACCCCTGACCGATAATGGGATGCTCTGCTGAGCTTCTTCCCGTTAGTCTGGAAATGTGCGCAACCTGCACTGACTATCTGTATATGCCTTGTTTCATGTTCAATTTACCGTTACCATTTTATTATTTGTTATTCCCGCACCCTTTAATCCCCCAGAATCCCTATCGAGCCTATTACCTCAACTGCCGAGACCCACCAAGTTGGAAACCATGGACCCAACATTTTTTCTTAGCATACCCCACACTCAATGTGGCCACCAATACCACACCTACACAAGCTTACGCATTGAGCCTGGACACCCACACTTGGAAGGGACCAGGCAGAGTGCCTCACGACAAAGATGCGGGACACACAGATACCATACCTCAAATACCTATGGCTGACCCAATATTCCAAATCCTCTCACTCAATGTTAACGAACTTAACAGCCCCCACAAACGGCGACTTGCTGTACAAGAAATGCACAAGTCCAAAGCTGCAGTGGTTTGTTGTCAGGAGAACCATTATTGCACATGCAATCTGCCCAAATTACACACTAAAAAATACCCATAGGATTTCCATGTTCTTTCCCTCCATAAATCGAAGGGAGTCTTCATTTTCTTCCACTCAGATTGGGCCTTCAACTTAAACACACAGTACGCAGATGAACACTAATAGTGGTGGGAACGCTGAATGGAATCCTGGTTACCATTGCCTCGCTCTACGCTCCTAATGAAGCACAAATTCCCTTCCAATGCAAAGTCTTTCGGAAAATAGCTTCCATCAAGCAAGTTTACACCATAATATGTGGCGACTTCAATTGCACTTTAGATCCCGACATAGACATTCAGCGGGAGGGAGACAAGTGTCCCCTTCCATTGCCTACTCGAACAGTCAATCCCTGACCTCCTTATTACATGCCCATGACTTGTATGAAACGTGGCGATGCACAGACCCGACAGGGAGGGACTAAACGTTTTTCTCCCCGACCCATCTCTCTTATTCACGCATAGATTTATGCGTGGGGGACAAAACCACTCTGACCAATATTGCAGGGGTCTCCGTGGGTGCCAGTTCATGGTTGGACCACACCCCCCTAACAATAACCCTCAAAGCACAACATCCAGCGAGTGGCAGGGGAAAGTGGAGATTGAATGAGATGCTGTTAGGGGATAAAATAGCGAAGCCAGACATAACAGCATTAAAAGACTATGTTGTACACAATACTAGTGATCAGATGCCTATGTCCTCAATGTGGCTTGCTCATAAGGCAGTCATGAGTGGGGTATTTTATACAACTGGGTGCAAGGAAGAAACGCGTGCTGATTGACACCCAGGTTCATTTGGTACAAGAGCAAAATTATCTGGAAAACCAGAATAAGCACAGCCCATCTAAACTACTAACCAGGAAACTGGAAAAAGTACGAAGCAAACTACACGTGATCTCACTGCTTACAACCGAAAGACATATCACTGAGACTAACATTCTACACTCAAGGGTACAAGGCAGGGAAACTATCAGTAAACAAACTGAAAAACAAACACATGCAAACTAAAATCCTCTTTTGCAGATGCATTGGTCAATGGGAAAATGATATTGGACAGAGCTTTCCTCGATACTAATTGTGAAGGCCTCCTCCAGTAGCCTATCTAACTGGGAAGCATTTTGCAAAACATTGATGAGATGGTATTTGGTTCCTGCCAGACTAGCTAATATATACCCCAATGCCTCCCAGCTATGCTGACGGATCTGTGGACACGAGTAGAGAAGGCTATTCTTGCCTCAATTGCGGTCAAAATTCTCTTTCGCCCTGAAAATTACTTGCTGCATCTAGCACCAGAAATCCATACATCCACTCACAAGGTGGTAATCACTCACATCTTGCTAGCTGCCAAAATTAGTGTTGCGAATTATTGGAAACATCCAAAACCATCATCAATGAAGGAGGTCCTACAACGAGTAGAAAGGATATGCTTAAATGAGGAAATGGTGGCTCAGTTAAAGGGAAAAACTAACCTTTGTGCTAAAAACTGGACCAGCTGGCTGTCCAAGCAACACCACACTCAGCAACCTGAGGCAGAAGATCAATGAATGTAAACTGAACCCTAGAAACCTTGGGATGGGAGGCCCTAAAGGTCCACTCACAAGTCCGCAGCTAACAATAAAACTATATCATTATAAAATTACAAAAAATTGGCCACATGGTTCAGGGCAACACCCCCCTGCCCCCTTCCCCGATCTCCCTCAACAGTTAACTACCAAAGTTCCCCCAAAGATGGTTTCTATACACTTTAACAACATGACAAACCTAAGACATATGCCGTGACTAGTGTGTATACGTTGTGGACCACAAATGCTAAATAGCATACTTATGGTTGTAGGATGTCATATCGCATACTTAACAAATCAATTTTCCTTTCTGTACAAACCAGCCCATTGATGTATCCATATCTCAATGTCTATTAATGCATGCTCCTGCTCTCCTGTTGGTAATGACAAGTACTCATGGCATACAATATACAAAGTATAATGAAGGTAACAATTGTTCAACGTACGCACAAAACTGTCTGCACTAAAGTCATGTATTATGTCTCAATACTGTTGGTATATGTATCCCTTGTAATATGCTCCAATAAAAACTATAAATTGGATAAAGGTAAAAAATCATACTGAAAATTTATTAGTTGTAATTGAACTTACATCAGCGGCAGGGAGAGTGTAATAAAGGTTAAGGGGAATTTATATATATCTTGATAAAGACCGCTAGACGGTCGAAACGTTGATTTATATGCGTTATATTTAATACATTGATTTTCAAAATCCATTGAGTGCTCTCAATTCTTTCGGTATATATATATATATATATATATATATATATATATTGATGAAAAAAGCCAGCACTCAGGGACTTGTGGAAATTTTTTTTTCGGTTTATTTCAATACAGTCAACGTTTCAGTTCATATTCATAAACTTTCCTCAGGACATAAAGGAAAGTTCATGAAAATGAACTGAAACGTTGACTGTATTGCAATAAACCGAGAAGATTTTTTTCCACAAGTCCATGAGTGCTGGCTTTTTTCATCAATTTGTGTACTGTGTAGCTGAGCACTGGGCAAGATACAAAAGGAATGCTGGGGTGCAGAACCTCTTTAAATTGTGTGTATATATATATATATATATATATATATATATAATTTATCACTCGTTTACACTAAGTCCTAGGATTATTGATGTATAAAGGGGGTGTAATTAAACTCTTCGTTTAACCTTTCGAGTGCCCGAGTGTTGAACTTATAAATGTATCTGGATTCTTTTTGTAAGAGTTTCAGATTAAAGTTGCTTTTGCAAGAGTTCATGATTAGATTTTCAATGACTTGAAATCGAAGATTGTCAAGATTACTGTTATGGACATTCACAATGTGTTTGGCTACTGCTGTTATGATTCCAGTGCTAGTAACAGAGCCCACATGTTGAAGAATACATCTATGGAACTGTTGGTATGTGTAACGGCCACCCAGAGTATCAGAGGGGTGTATGCCATTGGAGACGCCCTTTTTCCTTGTAGAGAGGTGTGCTGTAGTATTCTCCAGATGCCATCTCAGCTGAACAGATAGTCAAAGGTGTAGTAGAGCTCTTACAAGAGCTAGTGATTAGCTGTGAAGCAGGTTCCCTACAAGCACAAGACAAGGCTAAGGGTTAAGCAGAACTAATTTTTAATGCTGGCCTTTTATGCAAGTTTTCCCACAAGGTTACCACCCAGGTGGACCTTGTTGGGCACAGGAAAAAACAGTGAACAACCAATAAACATAGAGTCATGTAAAGAGTCACTCCCATACATTACACACAATCCCTTCCCTCTGCTTAGGAGATAATGGAGTTACTGTATCATTTATACATTTTCAGAAATACCCTAAAATCATATCCAAACCCCAAAAAACATACATTTTCTGATAGCCCATAGCTAGGGGAACAACATGTTAAAAAATCAGGTGATTTGGTTCAGGGGTTTGAAAATTAGATGGAAGTCCCATTTACGCCCAGAATAGTTCAATGAATTCAGCTGGTGCGGCAGGTCTCTTTCGTACATTGTAAAATGTTGAACAATATTTCACATAATCGTTAGTGCGATGGTTCATGCGATGGTCGTGTGTCGCTTCATTCGTATATTATTTCTACCGAATACCGCCTTCTTCGGATGATTTTACACGAATATAAGTGGTCCTTGAAGTCTCAGTGGTGTTCGGGTCATTGAATGTCCGAAAATAGTTCCAGGCACTCAACGACCAAATCCTGCTGGACGCGTTTGACAAAACAAAAAAGGTGGTTGCTGCCACATGTTCGTACATACGAATCGACGGCCACCTAGTGAACCACTTGGAACGTTGAGGTTGCGGTTTGGCATAGTGTCAAATAAGTCAACTGACGGCACACGACTGGCTTGGGTGGTCGAATGTTCGGTAAAATGTTCGTATACGAACAAATTGGGTATAGTTTGTTCGTTTGAATTCGTATGCTAGTTTACTTAAAGGGTATTGTAACAAAGAGTTCCGAACTGCAACAAAATTATACATCCAACGCACAGAGCATCTGTTACAGTATGTCTTTCCAATATATGGTTTTCCACAGGTACAAATGATTAACTAGATGACTCTTGTGGTACTGCAATTGACAAAGGCATTAGTTTGTACTTCTATACCCATTTGGTTAGATTTCGTAGTTTTAGAAGGAAGTATGAAACTGCAAGCTTTGCAATGCCCACACTTGAAGGTGCTCTTGGTTGATGTTTGCTAAGTTTGGTCCGCTTTGGTTGTTTCTAGATGGCTGTGTACCAGAAGATCATATAAGATTTTAGATCTTCTTGGCAAGTCTGGACGTTGTTTCATTATATAGTAACATTCCACATAAAAAAAGGCATTGACACATGTAAATACTTCCTAGACAAGACCACTTATAGTGGCAGCCAAAAATAATTTATTTTGAAGCTTTTAGAATTTGTACTCACTAAGAATTATTTAATCTTTAATAGGAAATTCTACCTTCAACTGAAGGGCACAGCGATGGGACGGCTTGTGTGCTAATCTTTGATCAACCTCTTTCTAGGGTGGTGGGAAAGCAAGTAATTGGTTTCACAGGATTTCATCATGTACAAACAATACATTTTCAAATGGTATAGATACATAGATGATATCTTACAATTATGGACAGGTAACATAGCTGTCTTCCAACAATTTGTAAATCATCTTAATGTTAATAACATAAACCTCAAAAATATTTTTTTCTTGATCTCAAAATCATCCTGTCCGCAGATGGTACCATTCAAACTCAACTTAACCGAAAATCTACATCAATAAATAGTCCAACATTGGGACAGCTATCACCCGCATAGATTGAATTCTTCTATTCCATGTGGTCAATATCTGCAGGCATGTCGCAATTGTTTGGATTACTTTTCCTTTCTCCAAGAATGCCAGGAACTGAGAACAAGGTATCCTAATAGAGTTTTAAAAAGAGCCTATCAAAAAGTTTGTCTTATAGACAGATCTACCAGTCTTAGGACCACAAGCTCCACATCCAAGAAGGTCACTAGATGTATAGATGTAAAGCAACTTATGATAGGGGTTGACCCTCCATGACAGAAACTTTTAAGAAATACTTAAAAGTCATCTATTTAATCACTTGTTGTTATTTAGTCGTTCGATCGTGTCCGACTCTCCGTGACCATGTGGACCATAGCACGCCAGGTACATCTGTCAGTCACTGCCCCTCTGAGCTCTAACAACTTCATGTTTGTGGCTTTAGTGACCTCATCTATCCATCTCCATCTCTGTTGTCCCCTTCTTTGTGTGCCTTCAATCTTTCCCAGCATAAGAGTCTTCTCTAGAGATCTTGCCTTCTCATTATATGGCCAAAATATTTGAGCTGCAGCCTCATGATCATAGCTTCCAGTGAACAGTTTGTCTTGATTTCCTGTAGTACAGATCTTCTTGCAATCCAAGGGATTCTAAGCAGTTTTCGCCAACACCACAGTTCACGGGCATCAATTCTACAATGCTCAGCCTTCTTTATAGTCCAGCTCTCACATCCATATGTTACTAGTGGGAATAGCATAGTTCTGACTATGCGGACCTTTGTTGATAGTGTAATATCTTTTGTTTTTACTAGCTTGTCCAAGCTTGTAATAGCTTTCCTCCCCAGAAGCAAACGCCTTTTAATTTCATGACTACAATCGCCATCTGAAGAGATCTTGTATGCCAGGAAAATAAAATCTGTCACTGCCTCCACT
This sequence comes from Pelobates cultripes, assembly GCA_933207985.1. NCBI lineage: Eukaryota > Metazoa > Chordata > Amphibia > Anura > Pelobatidae > Pelobates > Pelobates cultripes. The sequence continues at coordinate 143,008,163 of OW240917.1, forward strand.
TCTTCCCCATCTATTTGCCAGGTACTAAGACTGCTGTTTGCCATGATCTTAGTCTTTTTTTTAATGTTAAGCAGCATGCCAGCTTTTGCACTCTCTTCTTTTATCCTCATCAACAGGTCCTTTCAGCCATCAGAGTAGCATCATCCGTGTATTGTTGATATTTCTTCCAGCAATATTGATTCCAGCTTTGGATTCATCCAATCCAGCCTTACATATTATGTATTCCGCATATAAATTGAATAAATAAGGTGACAATATACAACCTTGTCACACTCCTTTCCTGATCTTGAACCATTCTGTTGTCCCATGTTCGGTTCTGACTGTATTCTGTCTGACGTATTCTTCAACATGTGGGCTCTGTTACTAGCAATGGAATCATAACAGCAGTATCCAAACACATTGTGAATTTCTATAACAGTAATCCTGACAATCTTCGATTCCAAGTCATTGAAAAACTAATTCATTAACTCTCGCAAAGGCAACTTTAATCTGAGACTCTTACAAAAAGAATCCAGATACTTTTATAAGTTCAACACTCTGGCACCCGAAAGGTTAAACAAAGAGTTTAATTAACCCCCTTTATACATCAATAATCCTAGGATTTAGCATAAACTATTAATAAATTCTCGGGGATTAATAATTCCTCCCCCCCAAAAAAAAAAAAAAAAATATATATATATATATAACATTTCCCCTTAACTTTTACCACACTCTCCCCGCTGCTGATGTAAGTTCAATTACAACTAATACATTTTCAGTTTGAATCAATTTTTCACCTTTATCCTGTCATTAAGGACATCTCACGACCACCTCACTTGTGATTCTACTCATTTCCTACCTAACTAGATAATTTCACTAAACGTGGAACTAATATCATTGGATCCTTGATATCAAATATCAACATACTGTCCTCAACTAATATGCTAAAAAGTTCGATGGACATTCCAAAAAATTACATGTAAAGATTTATAGGTTTAGAAAATCAATAAACCATCTATTATTCTTCTTGACAGTTCCACTACATCCCATGAATAGTGACACTATTTCATTAAGTTAGCATGTTTGCAACATTCTATAAAACACTAAATGAATTTCAGCACTTAAAGGGTTAAGTAACTAACTAACCCAGCTATGTTGCCCAATTCCATATGACCACACCTTCTTACAGGGAAACTTAAGCATGACTGACCACATCAAGTGTCAATCTATATTTCTATTAAACGATTGGTCATGAATTTTGTTCAATTAAGCTAGTTTTATGAACATTTAAACCTTGGAGAGGGAGGTTAACTGTTCCCCCTGAAAAGCAGCGAAACTGGTGAAGCATGCGTCACCGACAAACCGACGAAACACGCGTCAAACCTTTTTTGGATATACTTTATTCAGGAGTATATTTTGACTCTTTTTCACTTTATTTATAATTATTTTTTGGTATTCTTATTATCATTTTGGTTTGGGATTATTATTTTTTATTATTTCTTCTTTTCTCTTGTTATTGGTTTAGTGAGCACTTGTATATACCCTATATACTTCTGGTCAGTGGCGGATCCAGAGCCTGATCTCGGGAGGGGCACTTGTAGATTATTTAAAGAAATAATTCAGACACAATAACCACTACAGCTCAGTGTACCGGTTATGGTGTCAATAGTGCCGGGACCCACTCCCAGAGTAAGTAGTCAAACCGTTTAAGAACAGTTTGACAAAAAATCTAAGGTCTGCTGGGAAATGGGGCTGTAATAGGGCATAGGAACAGTGGTGTGTGAGTGGTGCAATGTTTAAGGGGTGCAGTGTGTGTGTATGGGGGGCAGTGTGTATGGGGGGCAGTGTGTGTGTGTGTGTATGGGGGGCAGAGTGTGTGTGTGTGGGGCTGTGTGTGTGTGTGTGTGTGTATGGGGCCAGTGTGTGTGTGTGTATGGGGGCAGTGTGTGTGTGTGTGTGTATGGGGGCAGTGTATGTGTGTGTGTGGGGGGCAGTGTATGTGTATGGGGCAGTGTGTGTGTATGGGGGGCAGTGTGTATGTGTATGGGGGGCAGTGTGTGTGTGCATGGGGGGTGTGTATGGGGCAGTGTATGTGGGGCAGTGTGTGTGTGTATGGAGAAATGTGTGTATGGGCAATGTGTGCATACACAGTGTATGTATGGGGGCAGTGTATGTGTATGGGGAGGCAGTGTGTGTGTGTATGGGGCAGTGTGTGTGTGTGTATGGGGGCAGTGTGTGTGTGTATGGAGGCAGTGTGTGTGTGTGTGTGTGTGTATGGGGCTGTGTGTGTGTGTGTGTGTGTGTATGGGGGGCAGTGTATGTGTATGGGGGCAGTGTATCTGTATGTGGGGGCAGAGTGTGTGTATGGGGGCAGTGTGTGTGTGTGTGTGTGTATGGGGGCTGTGTGTGTGTGTATGGGGGCTGTGTGTATGTGTGTATGGGGGCAGTGTATGTGTGTATGGGGGCAGTGTATGTGTATGTGGGGCAGTGTGTGTGTGTATGTGGGGCAGTGTGTGTGTATGGGGGCAATGTGTGTATGGTGGCAGTGTATGTGTGTGTGTGTGTGGGGGTGAGGGGGAAGCAATGTATGTGATTATAAAAAAAGCCCCTTACCCTTCTTATCACACACATTCCCCCCCCCACACACACTGCCCCCATACATACATATTAATTAAATTTAAAAAAAAACAACCCATATTATATTAAAAATATTAAAAGCCCCCCCACCCTTCTTATGTGTTTTTTTTTATTTAAATTTAATTAAAACAAAAATTCTTAATGTCCCCCCTCCCTTCTTACCTTAACTGGGAGGAGGGGGGACATTTCTCCATCCCTGGTGGTCCGTGGGGAATCCCTGGTGGTCGCAGTGGTGAGAGTGAACTCTAGCCTTTAGCTCCAGGGCTAGAGTTCACTCTTGCGAGATTTGGAGCATTGCCATGGTAACCGCCGCAACGCTCCATGCTCGCGAGAGAAGGACCCGGAGGAACTGCAGGCTGAGCTCCCAGGTCCTCCCCCCCCCCCTGGATCCGCCACTGCTTCTGGTAGCACTATAGGAAACATTTTTTCTTCATCCTTTTTCTAATCTTAATCCAAGAGTGAGAGAACTCATTCACCTTAGGTTTAGTACCTTCTGAGGCAATAAAGTTAGGAATTATATATCGTGTACTCCACAATATTTTTATCCTTACATTCTAATAAAAGTAAATTTTTATCTCCATCCAGGACTACAACCTCCCTTCTAATGACTTCCCATGTTTTACTTTCTTGTCACCCTCACCACAATTGATCCCCAAAGTCTGACTTTGGATCTTTCCACTGTGGCCAACAAGTATACTTTTTCTGTTCACGTTTAGCCTTCTACATGACCAGCATAACAAGGGGAACTAATCACTTAGGTACACCCCACACTACCACACAGTGTGTAAACATACTGCACGATGTTCACAAAGACATAACACCAAAAGTTTATGCTCACAGTTGTTCCAACTGGAAGAGCTCAGAACCTCTCTATTGGCTTCACCACCAATAATTTCTCCACTTATGTATGTCATACAAGTTAAAAAAAAGTTTCTGATACATGCTTACCATACAGTGCCCAAGTCTCTCCAGGAGATGTTTCTCTCTATTACCCCCGCAGTGTGCTACTGCCGCACTGCCTCTCCAATGGAGAAATTTTGTACATACTGTTTTAATATTTTTCCTTGTTATTACCCCTATGCCCACCAACATCACATCTACGCCCTCATCACACTTCCTGTAGGGTATCTCTGTGCCGTAAAGGCTAGCAAGACCTGTCCACAAGAATGCCAACATACAGTACATCCCTCTATAAATTGGGCTGGAACACTCCAATTAATACTAACAGACATCTCCGTGTTACCCTCTTGCATCATCATACACAAACATACTAATTAACACATCTCACTTCCCCCACTAGCTCTAAATAACCCAAACATCATGTTTACTAACTACCCATATGAAAATACAAACACATAATGTACACAGGCTAAATACCCCAAATAAACAACGTATCCTTCTAGAAGATGCCAAATGCCACAAAATAGACATCCTTTGCATACAAGAAACACATTTTGTAGCTAATAGAGTCTCAATGTTCGGACTTCTCGAATACCCTATCCAGTTCCATGCAACACACTCAAATAAATGGAGAACTATCTATCCAATTTACAGATCTCTATTCTTTTAACTATTGCAACTCAGGAAAGATAGCCAAGGTTGATTTATTATAGCACATTGTTTTCTTAACAACGTATCTCTTACACTGATAGGGCTTTAAGGACTAAATGAACTTCAACGAAATTGTCTACACAAGGTACTACATAAACTACCTCCATCACAGACTGACCTGGTGATTTACATAAGGACACAACAATACCAACCGCATCCCCCAGACACAGACTGCTAACAAACAATTGTAAGCTATCACAGAATTATTACTGGAGTACGGCTTAAATGATGCCTGGCACACCTTTCATCCCAATGACAGGGACTACTCCTTTTTCTCGCAAGTACTCAAAACACATTCCAGGGTCTCTGGTAATCTGCTTCTTAATGGACCACTATAGGCACCCAGACTACTTCAGCTCAAGGTAGTGGTCTGGGTGCCAGGTCCCCCTAGTTTTAACCCTGCAGCTGTAAACATAGCAGTTTCATAGAAACTGCTATGTTTACATTGAGGGTTAATCCAGCCTCTAGTGGCTGTCTCCCTGACAGCCACTAGAGGCCACTTCCGCAATCCTCAATGCGAAAATCGCATTGAGGACACGCTGGACGTCCATAGGAAATCATTGTAATGCTTTCCTTTGGGTGGTTTGAGTGTGCGTGCAACTCTCGCCGCGCATGCGCATTCCGAGCTGACGTTGCCAGGGGGAGGAGAGGACACCAGCGCCGAGGGAGCCCGGTACTGGATTAATGTAAGTAGCTAACAGGGTTTTAACCCAATCTGCCCAGCAGGAGGGGGGCCCTGAGGGAGGGAACTAATAACCCTATAGTGCCAGGAATCACGCCCCAGTAACCCTAACTTTACAGCACCAACTTCAATACAGAGGTCAAACTCCTTGGCGCTTCAATGATACATTACTGCATGAAACAAAATTTGCAAAGAAACTAGAAAATGCAATTGTGTCTTATTTTCCCCTTAATAATAAACCAAGAATCACGCATGCACCTTCTGGCAGGTGCAAAAACCTGTAAATAGGGGTCTAGCACTGAGCCAAGCCTCCATCCTTAAGCGCACAACACAAATGGAATATGTCTCCCTTCTTCACACATTCTTCTTCTTCACACATTACGAGACGCCACGGCCGCAAACTACCTAAACCTCTCAGATCAGCACACGCCCTTGATAGCCCAAATGACGCATAACACCCAGGGAAATAAGGCTGGGAAGCAGCTTGCCACTACAAAAATACTCCCATTCCAAAATCACATACATAATAACAGACAGGGGACAAAAAAATTACAAACTACAAGACATCAATAACTCCATGGCTGACTACAATTCTACACTATATAATTTACAATCTGACCGAACACTACACTAACCCACCCCTGCGGAGACTGATAACTTCTTAACCAGAATTATTCTACCACACATATTAGAGGCCCAGCTAACTTTACTGACAGTTCCAATTTCAACACAGGAAATATTAGATGTTCTTAAACCCCTGCCACTCGGAAATTCCCCAGACTCCAATGGCTTCACAAATTCCTGTTTATTAACGCTACGGCACATCTGTGTCACAGTGCCTAATCAGCACCTCAGTGTGACCGCATCTGATTGGTGAGGTCACACTAAAGGAGGCAGAGGTTACTCACCTTAATCCAGAGCCTCTCCCTCCATGCAGTTCTCAATACAGCGGTCGGGTCCAGCGTTAGGAAAGCCGCTGGCCGCTGCAAGGCGGTATATAATAACGCCACCCACAATGACATCACTAGTGACGTGAACGTGCGTGCGGCATCACGTTTTCACTGTGCATGCACGTTCTGGGATCATGGGACCCAAAACAGCCATTAGCAGGGTTTACTGGGTTATTTAAATCCAAACCTTCAATGGTTCAGGGCCCTGTCGTGGTTTCCATCCTCTTGGTTATCCGAGAGCGCGTTCCTGATACTGTTTATTGGTTATTGATCTTGGCTTGACTTTCCATATTTCTGGTATCCCTGACAATTTGGCTTTGTTCTTATCGCATGTGTTCATTTCTGTATTCCTGACCTCTTGTGATTGTCTATTCTATTACGTTAAAACCGGCTATTCTAAGGCCCGGTAATACGTTATGGTTTGTCTTTGTTACATGTTTTACTTAATTCTGCATGTTGGGCCACTGGTTCGTCCTGACAATCTGGGCCCCCAAACTAGAACCTGTCTTCAACTCTATCATACAGTCTGGAACCATCCTATCTGAAATGCTTCTAGCTCATATAGCAACACTTCCCAAACCAGGGAAACCCCCAAACAGATGTCAGAACCAATATCCATATTGAATACAGATATCAAACTATATACTGCTAGGCTGTCTTCATTCATTCCCAATATAGTCCACTATGACCAAATGGGATTTGTGAGTGGCAGGCAGAGATCAGAAGGCATCAGAAAACTGCTAGACTTTATGGGTAGGCTGCAAAGGGGAGGTCACCATGCGTGTTTGTCTCGCTTGACGCAGAGAAAGAGTTTGACAGATTGCATTGGCCCATCCTTCTTGCGGTTCTCAAAATGTTTGGATTTCCACCTCAATTTACAGTGGAAAAATTAGATCATAGTGGTTTTACCTCACATCAATTCACCATATCGAATGGATCTAGGCAGGAATGCCCTCTCTCCCCAATACTCTATATTTTAGCTTTAGAACCCCTCAAACAACTAATAAGAGAAAACAGGAACATCCATGGCATCAAAATCGGAAAAGATCAACACAAACTTACACTATTTGCAGGTGATATCTTCCTAGATGTGACACTTACACTAGAACACCCACAAGAAACCATGCACAATCTGCACAACACACTGAAACAATATAGCAACTGCTCATACTACAAACATAAATGAAACTCAGGCAATGGGAATAAACATCCCTCATGCCGACTTCACTTTGCTAAAGCACTCATTCAATTACGAATTTAAACAAGACATTGGCCAAGATGTACTTACTAATCTTAAACACTTCTATATGGGGGGGAGGGGGAAAGATAGCTGCATCAAAACTAGATCACCCCTTCTCTTTGGACCTACAACACTATTACCAAACTGCGATTATAAGCCCCTTGTTTATAGCACATACATGGTCAGATCCAACCCCTTGTATGAGCATTGAAGCATTCCACACTGGCAGGCAAAATCTTCCCATTGACCCCGAAATCTTTACGCCATACATACACAGGCATGTTTCCAACCACTGTGCTGACACTTTATTGCTGGGATACCTATCAACACAAACACCACACTGAAACACACATCTCCCTGGTATTACCCATATAAGCTCTTTACACTCTCATACCAGATTTCAACTACAAGGTTTGGTATAGATCTTGGATCACCTCTTTGTACCAATTATCCCAGAATGGCAAACTTGTCTCCACAATAGCTAGATTTTCGTATATGCAGTTAAAGTCCTGACTACAAAGAATCTAATGTCACTATTGCACCATTCTTAACAAAATGGGAAAATGACTTAAATTTAAAATTTACAGATTCCTAACAAAAGTCTGTATACAAAGCACACAAACAACTAACTTTGCAATTCCCATGTGGGGCTATCAAGGAAAATCCTTTACTGCTGGTATATGGTCTCTACTAGACATGTGCAATTTGTTTCGTTCCGAATGTAAATGTGGACAAATTTTGTGCAATTCGCACATTCGGATGCTTACGAATGGCCGAAGTTCGAATTGCCGAATTGCCAAAGTTCTGAATTGCCGAAGTGCCAAACTGAAATGAATATCATTAGTCCAAATTGCCAAAGCAGACACATTTATTTCCTTAGTCGAATTTCCAAACCGAACCAAATTTTTTTGCTGAAGCACCTCAACACACAATGGAAGTTAGCCAATGAGACACACCCCTGGTGTATATAAGCTCACCTCCCCTCAGTGCCCTGTTGTGGTCTTTGGTTTACCATTGAGCGTTGCACTTATAATTTGGATTTCCCGGTTATTGACATAGGCTTTGTCTATCGTTGTTCCTTTTCCCTTGACCTTGGCTCGTGTTTTTGACACTTTTGCATAACCTGACCATTCTAAGGATCGGTATTGTAATTCTCTCTACTCTGTCCTGTCTGCGTGTTAGGGTTCCCTAGTAAATGTTACACTTTTAGCGTAAAACTATAATGGACATTGAGGTGTTCTGAACGCTAGTATTATTACTATTGGTATTTAAACAGCACCAACTTATTCTGCTGCACTTTAAAATATTTTGAAAGGGGGAACCTTAACAATGAATAAAACAATTACAAAATAATACAGGAGCTATAGGTAGATGAGGACCCAGCTCAAATGAATTTACAGCCTAAAGGAGGTGGGGTATAACAGCACAATAGGACAGTAAGGGGAACAGCAACCAAACAAGGTGGAAAAGTAGCAGAACTGGGGGTGAGAGTGGAGTGTGGCTCTTTAGAAGAGAGCAAGAGACAGATGTGTGATAGTTACTTTGTGAGACAATAAGAATTTTTCAACAGATGGGTTTTGAAGGACTTCTAAAACGATTGAAGACTAAAACTAAACACATTATAAATCAACCTCTATCCAACTGCCCAGCAGGTTTTTTTTATATGAACTATGGATCAATCTGAACCTTTCACATTTTAACAGATACAATTGTATAATGTTAAAATTGTATTGAAACAATCATGACAACATGCTTCGAAAATAAATTCTGTAATTCAAGTATCTATGTTTGAATACTATATCATTAAAGGAGCACTGTAGGCACCATAGCAGCTTCATCTTATTGAAGATGTTAGAGTGCAATCATACCTATTCCCAGGGATGTATTTACCACAAGGCAAACAAGGCATTTTGCCTAGGGCGGCACTTTCAAGGGCGCGCAAAAAAACGCCACCCCAAGCTCCCAAACAAATGCTTTGTTTGCCTCATGTCCTGAGGATGTCTTTTTTTAAACTACTAATATTCTAGCCAGATGGCAAGGAAGCGCTGTCCTCCACTCTTCTTGCTCTCTCACGCTCTGTGAGTCTGTGAGTGAGTATAGCTGTCAGTGCATGTGTAGCTGTCAGTGTGTGTCTGTGAGTGAGTGAAAGTGTGTGTCTGTCAGAGTGTGTCAAATCAGTGAGGATGGGCATGTCTGTGAGTGTGTCAGTGTGTTTCTGTCATTTTATGTGTATCTGAGAGTGTGTGTCTGTCAGTGAGTGGGTGTGTCAGTGTGTGTCTGTCAGTGAAAGTGTGTGTTGGTTAAACAGTGTATGTGTGCCAATGACTGTATGTGTGTGTCAATGACTGTGTATCTGCAATTGAATGTCAGTGCATGTATCAATGAGGGCCTGTGTCTGTCAGTGAAAAAAGTGGCCTTGACATGAATTGGGGGGGAAATTAAGATTTGGGGGGTGCCCAAATTTAGTTGTGCCTAGGGCAGCACAAATTCAAAATATACCACTGCCTATACCCCTTGTCTGACCGACCCCCATAAATGTAATATTGTAATAATTAGAAGGCTTGAAAGTGTGACTACACTATGCTTCGAAGCCCTCTGACTATGAGAGCCAGGACTTCAGATCCTCACATTCATAAAATGGCTTTGTTAATTAAATCATGATGTTGCTGACAGAGTGGAAGGATTATTGGGAGGGGCTGGGAATGATCCAGCTGTCATGGTCCATATTGGTACCAATGACAAAGTCAGAGGAAAATGGAAGGTCCTAAAGAATGAGTTCAGGGAACTAGGAAGTAAGCTTAAGAAAAGGTCCTCCAAGTTAATATTTTCAGAAATATTACCGGTGCCGTGCGCTACAGTAGAAAGGCAGAGGGAGATTAGGAGACGTCAATGCGTGGCTGAAGTCTTAGTGCAGGAAAGATGGTTTGGGGTTTTAAGAGCACTGGGACGATTTTGCGCTTGGATACAACCTGTATAGCCGTGATGGACTGTGAACGGAAGAGGGTCTTCTGTGTTGGGGGATAGGATGGATAGAAGGTTTTAAACTAGTAGTGGGGGGGTGGGGTGGAGGTCAAAGCAATCTAGAAAATTGAGATATACTGAGCTTTAGGGGTGGGTATGGGGGGAGGGGCAAGCTCAGAACATAGGAGGTATGTAATAGTGATAAAAATTTACAATACATACAAATGACTCATGATGATATTAAATGTATGCTTACTAATGCAAGGAGCCTTTATAACAAAATGGGGGGAACTAGAGGCAATGGCATACACTAAACAATATGATATAATAGGTGTGACGAGACCAGTCTCACCACTGTGCATTGGAGGAGCCTAGTTGCCCGCCTGCTGCCTTTAGACTATGGCCCCATGTTGAAACGCTTGATTTTCCCCTGCAAATACACAAAAGCTGGGTCATTTGGTGCTTGCCCTGTTTGAGCGGTGATATCCCAGATAGCTATGCCATGGAGTCCATTCGTATAATGAAAGATTATGGGAAAGACTTTGGCTCCATGGCAATTGAACTGTATGTGTGTGGTCTGAGCGCCATTCAGTATTAATGTGCGCTCAGACCTAAGCTATCTGGGCATATGTTGCATGTCTGTATTTTATGTCATAAATGTAACCTTGTGTATTTTATTGTATTTTACTGTCTTTTTAGTGCCATGTGCTTAATGGAGTTTTGCCTCTGTCCTTGGAGATAATTGGATTACTTCCCAATTATCCCCAGGATAGAAGACTATGTGGAACTGGTTTTGGGCAGAAAAGCCATGCTTCCTTTGGTCACAAAGGACTACGATCTATCTTTTGAACCACTGGACCAATTTGGATGATTTTGACATATGTTTGTATTTGGAGTATGTGGATTCTGAAAATGGAAGTTTTATGTGAATGTGATTTATGCTTTTAAAGTTATGAATAATGTGGAAAAACTGTATTTCTCTGGCTGTGATAATTACATTACCCATTGTGTAAGGTAATTGTATCACAGGCAGAGGGGAGGATTTTGTGTGGGAGTGTCTGAGTGTATTGTATGTGTTTATTGGTTGTTTTCCCAAAACCCTGTGGGTGGTACTAATGTGTATATAAGAACAATAAACCCACAGCTCTGTCTGTTCACTGCTTGACCCTCAACACGGAGCTTTGTCTCCTTCTTGGGGGGATTTATGGTATGCTGTTCCAGTTTGACTGCTAGGAGTGTAAACCTTTCGTATGGTTCTTCCTATTCGGCTGTTTACAGCATTCGTATGGTTCCGATTCGGCTGTTTACGGCATTCATATGCTTCTCCGGTTCGGTGGATTGGTGTCTACAGTAGCTGTGCCTGTGTCTCTGGAAGGGGAAGATCTACTAAACGGCGGTTTAACCCTTTTATGCCTGGGGGTGCCGTTACAATTGGTGGCAAGTGGCGGGATCGTTCCTACATCCATAGTTCCTACGAGATTAAAGCATTGCAACCCGTAAAATGTTGACACCTGTTGTAGGTGCTGGGAAGGCACGGGCTCCATGCTCTATATCTAGTGATCCTGTCCCAAACTTTCCAAATATTGGGCAGATGTAACAAAGCTGATCAAGATTGCACCGGAACCAAGCTACCTACCACCCCTGAAACTTGTAGACTTCTTCTCCTGCCCTAAAAACTACAAAAACAACACAGATATTTGATCTACCATGTGCTAATTGTGGCACTTATGGCCATAAGCAGAAACTAGCTAAGTATTCTGTGGGAGTATATAGACTAGATCTAAATCACACGAAACTATGAAGCGATGGCATGTAAAACAATGTATCCTGCTATATTCTGGAAATGAGTGTGGTCCCACTAGGATAACTACCTAAATCAAACACAAACCCAACATATGCTGCCATCCCCGACGGCTGAGCATTAGGCACTAATAAAGTCCTTGGACGTACTCCAACAGCTGTGTCCATCTCGCTATGCTAAATCACTTCCTCATTTATTCATAATCTCCCTACTCAAAAGGCCTCTTTTTGTGCACTGCAACATCCGTCGCTTGCTCCCTAAACTGGATGCACTACAAGCCTTGTGTTCCCATTACAAACCAAAAATCATTGTGCACTCAGAATCATGGTTAACAGCTAAAATACCAGACTCCATCATTGCAATACACGGTTATTTATGTTTTAGAAATGACAGAGCAAAGAGAGGAGGAGGCATTGTTATATATGTTGACAAGTCCCTAAAATTTACTCCTTAGTAGCCCAACTACTAAGTGAAACTTTAGCTCAAAATGAAAAAAGTGAACTGTTGGTTTTTGGAGATTTTAATATTAATTGGCTGAATCCTAAAATAATAAATCATGTACAGTATTTAAGACTTTGCAGCTAACACAATTAATTTCCTCCCCAACTCGCATTAGTATTAAAAGCCAGAACCATACCTTGCTAGATTGGATTCTCTCCACTTGTCCTGACAGAATCCAGGAGGCGGGGGTTCTCCCTAACAGTTTCAGTGACCACTGTTTAGTGTACTGCATACGCAAAATAAAGGCCACTAAATCCCCTCCCAAGATTATAATCACCAGGTCTTTAAAAAATGTTTAATCTTGAATCCTTTTTAAATTATCTCAAGAACATACCAAGGCACAGATTAGGTCTAACACCAGATCTAGACTCTGCAATTGCATTTTTTAAGTCAATGCTCTTGTGTGTTTGGAATTTGCATGCCCCTCTGCATAAAGTGTGACTAAAAGGGACACACCTGCTCTGGGTTACAGCTGACTTCATTTAAATGTAATAGTTTAGAGATTCATTGTTGTCAAAGTACAAGCATACTGGTTCCATGAATGATCACTGTACTTACAGACAATGGCGAAATGCATGCACAAAACAAACAAAAATGGCAAAGGCCCAATATTTCAGTGAAAACAGCAACCTATGAAACCAAATAAACTTTGGAAAATCATAAATAGCATACAAACCCCCACAATCCACTCCCAACCCTCCACTGTCAAAATGGACAACCAAACACTGCAACACCCCCTAGGTGTAGCTAATGCCTTTAATAATTATTTTGTTGGATGTGCTAACCTGGTTGCTAAGATAACAAATGACACTTATTTTCAGACCGCAAATAAAGATCAGGCCCTGACAAATCTTCAAAATCCTCATATAGAGAAATTAAATTTTAGACCTGTGCCTGTTAGTGTCATTAATAAACATCTTAATAATTTAAAAATTAAAAAAACAGTGTGGACCAGATCAAATCCCAGCAATGTTGCTGAAGCTCAGTGTGCCAGCAATTGCTAAACCTGGCACGATAAACCCTTATCAATAAATCCCTGGTGACAAGATAAATACCAAAACTTCGGAAGACTGCAAAAGTTGTACCTATCCATAAAAGTGATGACAATACTTTGGTATCTAACTATTGCCCAATATTATTGCTATCAGTATTGTCAAAAATCTTGGAAAAATGCATCCACATGCAACTATGTGAATATAATCAATGATTAAATTATCTGACCCCTGATCAATCAGGCTTTCAGCCAAATCACTCAACTTTGACTGCCCTCTTAAAAGTTTGCAATGACATCCAAATTGGCATGGAACAAGGAGACTTAACTTGAGCTATTTTCCTTGATTTTGCCAAGGCATTTGACACAGTAGACCATGGCATTCTTTTGCAAAAACTTAAAAACTCAGGCCTTGGTAATCGTCCGCTAACCTGGTTTTGATCGTATGTTTCAGACCGATTGCAATATTTGGCCATTTCTGATAGCGCTTCCCTCCCTCTTCCAGTCACATGTGATGTTCCCCAAGGCTCCATACTCAGCCCCCTGCTATTCACATTATTTATAAATGATCTGTCTATCATCTGCAAATCCTCAACGGTACACATGTATTCAGACGACACTGTAATCTATGTTAGTAAACCCAAGCTACCGCAGCTTGAGGCTGTGCTCCAAAACCAATTCACAGAGGTAGAAAAATGGATAGCGGATAACAAACTCTTCCTAAACACTGACAAAACTGTTACAATGATCTTTGGAATGGTACCTAAATTACGTAAACTACAAAATCAACAACTATGTATCAGAACAATTCAAATAGCACACTGACAGTAGTCTGCTCTTTTAAATATCTAGGTATGTTGCTAGACCCCACTCTATCCTTTGGCCTTCACATTGAAAAAAATCTCTTCAAAACTTTACCCAAAACTAGGTGCCCTGTACAGAAACAAATACTGCCTAAGCCCTACAGTAAGGAAACAGATAGTGCAGCAAATGCTGATGCCGGTCATTGATTATGGGGATGTAGTGTATGTACCCACACCGCAAACCCACCTTAATAACAATAACAATAACAATAAGTTATATAATTAATTGTGCCGCTTTGTACTAGAATGTAATTACTTTACTCACCACTGTGACATATTAAAAGAGCTAAACTGGCTGTCACTGGAATCCCAACACACTCTTAATCTTTCCAGCCTTGTGCATAAGAGAATTTCTGGGAAGCTCCCACCCTACCTGAGTAGAGTGCTCTCCCTGGTTGTTCTGACCTCCTATAACGTCCGATCCAGTACTAGCACGATATTTAGCATACTGCAATACAAAAATAAAGTGGGTCAATCTTCATTTTCCTAAAGAGCACCCCAATTATGGAATAACCTCAGGGACACAGTCAAATCTTCATTCAATCTAAAATCTTTTAAATAATCTATGGCAATATACCTCAATACAGAATGCATCTGTCATGGTTGGGGTAGCTGTGGCTCACATGACTTTTCCGACCCGGATGTGTACGCACTCTACTAAGCAATTGATGGTGCACATGGGGATACCTCACACGACCCTGTGTGGCATTGAATTTCGGTGACCAAGGCTTGAGCTGGGGTGAGTGTCAGGATTACAGTATGATCCAGCACGTAGAATTGTGTAACACAGAGGACTGATAGGTAACGTATACCGGACCTTAGAATGGCCGGACTAACGTACCAAAGAATAGTCAGGAATAGCTGAGGTCAAGGGATACAGAAAGAGACACAATGATAAGGAAAAGCCAGGGGTCAGGGATGCCAGAAAACAGGGAAGTCAAAAATAATGCAAAAGTCAAAATACCAGAATAACCAGAATCAATAACGTGCTCTCAGACAACCACAAGGGAAACCACGACAGGGCACTGACCAGGATGAGAACTGGGTCTAAATACCCCTCCTCTGGATCTGATAGGCTGTAATTGGCCTTTGACCTCAAAGGCAGTTACCAGGATTCCATTTGCATAATTGCTGTTTAGCACAAACCCTCCTGTGGATTTGATTGCTGCTTGGCACAACTTTTCCTGTCAGGACAGTAATATTGTTTGGCACAACTTTTCCTGTCTGAACAGTAAATTCCATTAATCACATTTTTATACGTGGATGAATATGTGACGGTGAGACGGCCGCTCTCCCAGTTCTCCGTCCGGTGCTTTGCTGTCCTCCCCTCTAGACCAGTGGTGGTTATCCCGGTCCCCACTGGAAAACACCACTACCCGCAGTCACCCTTAAACAACCATTTGGCACTGATCCTGGACAAGGCAGATTTCCCCAAGATGGTGGACATGCTGTAGCCCTGTGAACAGCAACCTACCAAGAATGCACAGAGCGCATGTAAGCTAATACTGCTGTACCTGGATGGGGCTTTTGACAAATTCTGGGCCAAGCAATCAGCCCACCTTGAAGCGCCAAAGGCTTCTGTTGAGGAGAGAGAGTGGAGAGAAGAGGGACGGAAGAAGAGCTGGGCGCTCCTTCCACAACAGTGTTGCAGACTCTCACAATTGGCCCACCCAGGCTGAATACCAACAGGGAAATACTCCCAGAGCATCAGCCACAGACGCGGGGGATCCAGCAACAGCTCATCAGGATCCACAGCCTTCCCCTGCAAGGGAAGAACTCTGCCTCATAAATGAGCACCCAAGTTTGTGGCACATGGATGCAGGCCTTCAAGATGGCCTGGGGCTGTGGGGAAGACTTGCTTGGACTCTGCCTCATGATACCGCCCAATCACCTCAGCCTTGCCACCAAGCCGGGGCATCGGCTGATTCGAGACTCCACATCCCGAGCATTAGGATAGTAGGAAGTCGGGCCCCCATGCTGACCTACTCCACTGCCCATGGAATAGATACATTCCTCCATATGTTTTTACCCACATCGAGTACCATTCAATCTTTATTTGACCATTATTCCTGCAAATATGCTGTATCCCAGTTTAGCTTTTATTTTGTATGCTTAATGATGTTGATCCACTGATATATCTACATATGTTTGTTTATATTATAAAATTGTGCATGTTTTCTCAGTTACCCCAAATGTAATACATGATGAAATGCCGGAGGATTGCTGTTGGGGCACCTCAGGCTTGTATGTGATTTTCTTATGCACTGCAAAAATACAAAATTAAAATATAATTCTTGTTATTTTTGCTCTTATTCCTATCATATACCCTTATACCCTCAGATACCCTTACGATTTATAAGGGTGTGTTTTTTTTTAATTTTTTTATTACAGTGCTTCGCTTACTTCACTAGTGTTGTCTTTGTTTAGCTACTCAGCTGTTTGTTTCTTTTTTTGCATGATGTGTATAGTTGGGAAGATACTTTCACATGTGTGGTAGCAGCTTTTAATATACTTTTGTTTATGTGCCTATCTGTCACAGATCACTTTCTATTAACTTTGTGACATACCCAAGTCTGCGTGAACATGCCATAAAGCAAACAGCAATTTTAATCAAATTTTTTTACATTTTTTATTTTTTTTGCAGTGCAAAAGGGTTTGACATACATGCATGTGGTACCCCAAAGGCATTCCACTTGCTCATTCACATAAACAATTATAACAGTAGGGTGTATTTTAAGACTTGCACAAATTTTTTAAAGTAACGGTTACTGTTGCAGGCATTGATAGCATGAAAGAACAGGTTATGGGATCTCGGCAGTTTGCGGCAGTCCTTCTAGGCTAAACATTCAATATCCATATGGTAGCGTCAGTTACGCCCGGGTTCATGGCTTAATTTGCTTAGTACATGCTGAGATATAGCAAAAGCAGCGTTAAGGATAGTTATAGGTTGTAGGCAGGTATGACCAGTGCACGGGCTAGTCTGTTAATGACATGTATTATGCAGGTATCAAAAGATTAAAATATAAACATATAAACATCAAAGATATTCCGGTATGTAGCGCTTCCCTGTCTGAACAATATAATGGATACTTTTTAAACAATTAGTATGGTCACAGGTCTACCTACAAGCTTAACTGACTTGAAAATTTTAATCACATTTGAGTGCATATAGTCCTTTGGTGAGTAATAAAACTTTTGCTTTGTGGGAACAATTAACTGTTTTATCAGTTGTTATTTGTCCACATATGATAAATTTCAAGTCACTGACACATCCCAATTCAATAAATTTCAGTGTAGGTTAACAATTATAAATTGCAATAGCATGGCCCAGAAAATGTTAAAGATCAACATTATATTTATATCATCGTAAGGTTGACTCAGTCAGTTAATGTTTGACCGAGTCAGTCAATGTAAGTTAGTTTGCGTTGAAAATTTGTCAGCAAAGCTTCAAAGCGTGGGCTCATATAAGGACAATGTAATCAAATAAATGAATTTAAAAAAATAGAATTCTGTATGTTGAACTAAAAGTAGCTACACATTGAAACTACACATTGAAATTCACACAAAATGTGGCTAGGGAAACACCCAACCCACTAATCATTGTTCCCCTTGTTAAAATATTCCACTCTATTCCAACTATGTAAGGGACTGGAATTAAATTTGTAGGACTATTTTATTAACTTTCAGTCTGGTCCTGCATCATGGATAGCTGCAAATACTGAGGACCTGAAAATGAGTTGGACTTCTATACATATATAAATTCAGAGGTAAGCATTTATAGTCCAAAAATTATCCAGTTGGCATAGTGTGAAAAAAAACGGAAAAAAAAACAAAGCAAACAAACAAACAAAAAATAACATCAGGGTGACTTTTTTTGCATGAAGCTTTACCACGTACATTATAACATTTTAGGTGGGGACAGATGGGGTGTTAAATACATTATGGTTACAATAAGCCATTTTCAAATGTAGTACTGACTAATGCACAAATAGCAGTGAATTACATGGCAGGATCAGTGAATAGTTTTGAATCTGAGTAGAAATTGTTGGTAAGCAAAATGTAATTTGATTTTGTATTTACCTTCTAAAATTCAATGTGTTCTCAAACCCAGTTTTACAAGACTAATGAAAAATCATTGGATGCAATTTGCTGTAAAATAGAGCAAACTCAGAATGGCAAACTACACAAATTCAATGCAAAATGAGCATCCACGGCTCAAAAAGCAAAATCAGCAAAAAAAAGTTTACAAACTTAGTTCCAATTCAGTTGGTTACAATAATTTTAAATCATGTATGAATCATATTTTAATCAACAGCAAATGTTTCTAATCATTTATGTACACCCTTACCTGACTCTATACCGATCAAGGTCAGCGTATGAATGAACTTCCAGTCGCCATTTTGGAATACTTCTGTTTTCTCACGAGGTCTTCCACGCTGAGCTGTGTCCAGATATCCAGCTGCAGGCTTTTTTCCGTCCGACCAGCTTCTTGCTTCTTTCATCGCTGCAGATCACATCCTAGTGACTCACAAACCGTAAGTTGACCTACCCGTTACTCCAGGCAACAGTCCCACGGCATCATACACGGGTCAGGTCCTCACTTTACGGTTATGTTCGGCGATTTCATGCTACACTGCATATTCAGTCTATCTTGTTCATTTTCAGCAGTTCGTTTACACGGCCATTTCAGGCATATCTCACGCTATGTGTTCGGGCTTTTCGGGATTGTATTACAATGTATTTCCCAGTTCGGACACTTCACTGTCAACTCATTCGTATAAAATATCTCAGTTTCGTGCACTTCAAACGCACGAACAGATTAGATACACATGGTCCCTTAGTCTGTTATTAGATAGTCATGGCCGGTTCGTGCAGTTTACACAGCACAAACAGGATACATTAATATTAATCTTTAATTTACTACAGACACAGTTTGTGCGGTTAAACACGCGAACATGCAGTTTTGGGGGATTTTTAACTTATTGTCTTTTTGGTATTAACTACTGATTATTTATGTGTTACATGGACATGGACATGGGTTCTTACTTTAACCCCTTCAGGACGGGTGACGGACAAGGTCCGTCACAGAGGGGAGACCCTTAATGACGAGTGACGGACCTCGTCCGTCACGCGGTAAAATTAACCCCGATCGATCGCAGGGTTAATGGTGCTCCGGTCTGCCTCTGTATTAGAGGCAGACCGGGAGCACCCGGTCAGGCTGCCCAGCATATGTGCTTTATATACTTACCTTCCGCCTCCCTGCACTTCCTGGTTCTGTGTGAAGTGCAGGGAGCCGGAACAGTGCTAATCCTGCCCCCTGCTGGAAAAAAAATAAAGTTAGTTTAAAGTCCCACCCCCCCTTTACCCATTGCAATAAAAAATTAACCTCTCCCCTGCCAATTGATCACTGACTACAGTGATCAATTGGCAGGGATTACATTTTACTATGTTCTGATTTTTTTTTTTAACCCCTGAGGGTTAATTCTTTTTTTTTTACCCTCAGGGGTTAAATGTATTTAATTAATTAAAATATTTTACAATTATAGATTTAGCTAGCTGGGGTGGGTGGAAGTTATGGGAAAATGGGGAATTTACTGTTAGTGCTGCTTACTGCTAGTTAGGGGTTAACGATAAAAAAAAAAGCTTAGAAAAATGTTAACTCTGTAAAAAAGTTTTAAGAAAGTTTAGGAAAGTTTAAAAAAATTAATAAGCAAAACAAAAGTTTAAAAACTAGTTTTTAAAAGTAAAAAAGTTAAAAAAGTTAAAAAAATAATTTTAAAAACTCTCATTACCACTACACCTGGAACAAACTAGAGAAAAAAGTATCCCACGCCAAGGTTCAAAATATGCCTTTTGAATTACCCCAGGGTGTATTCTTTAATAAATAGTATGTGTTTGTGGGGAAGATTCAATAACCAACCATCTAAACTACTCCAAATTGGAACATGGACACAGCGTAAAACTTCAAAGTTAGAAAAAAACTGAATGGCTGCATCTCAAATGCGCCCCTTCAACATCCACATATACTTGGCAAAGGTACATACGGGGGTATTGCTGTACTCAGCCGACATAGCTGAGCAACATATGAAGTATTATACAGTCACACATAAGGTTTGCAAAATATACTGCGCAAACTCACTTTGTATGTCAAAAAGGCAGAAAAAATGCTTATTACCACTACACTTGGTACAAGCTAGCCGAAAAATGATCCCACGCTAAGGTTCAAAATATGCCTTTTGAAATACCCTGGGATGTCTTCTTTAAGAAATGGTATGGCTTTATGGGGTATTTGGATTATATAGCCTGGTAAAATACTCTAAAATGGGACATGGGCACAGCCTAACAATTTAAAGTTTGAAAAAAACTGGAATGGCTGTGTCCCAAATGTGCCCCTCCGATGTCCACATATACCTGGCAAAGGTACATACGGGGGTTTTGCTGTACTCAGCCGACATAGCTGAGCAACATATGAAGTATTATACAGTCGTAGAACACATAAGGTTTGCAAAATATACTGTGCAAACTCACTTTGTATGTCAAAAAGGCAGAAAAAACGCTTATTACCACTACATCTGGTACAAGCTAGCGGAAAAATGATCCCACGCTAAGGTTCAAAATATACCTTTTGAAATACCCTGGGGTGTCTACTTTAAGAAATGGTAGGCCTTTGTGGGGTAGTTTGAAATTAAAACCTGCGAAGATGCTTGGAAATTGCACATAGGCCCAGCGTCAAAATTCAAAGTTCGGTAAAAACGGATATGACTTGGTCTCCTATATGGCACTGTAGCTTCACGAAATAGTGCCAAAGACATTCATTGGGGGTGTCTTTTTACTCAGACTTAGCTGGGCATAATTTGGGAGGTTTGAACTTAGTGGCACATATGAAATATACAAGATGCCCAGCAAAAATGCAATCCGTATGTAAAAAATGCACAAAATTAATTTTTACCACATACTTTGGCATATATTGGTGAAAAAATGGGGGTATGTTAAGGCACAATATGCACCTTATGAGATACCCTGGAGTGTCTACTTTTACAAATGGTAGGCCTTTGTGGGTTTTTTTTGAACAGTCAAACTCATTAAATCCATCTCTCAAAATTCTACTGTGAATACTGAAAAGGACAGGTATCCTATATGGCACTGTAACTTCACAAAATAGTGCCAAAGACATACAATGGGGGTGTCATTTTACGCAGCAGATGTAACTGAACACAAAATAAAACTTTGTACAGGAATAGCACACACCAACTTTACAAAATATACATGAGAATTTCTTTGTTATAAGTTTGTGTGCCAAAAACCAAAAAAAACACAATTTTACTCCAATATTTAGCAGAGGTTGGCGGTGAAATGGCTACAGTAGAAAGTGTCAAAACAACCTTAGGTAAATAGCCCGTGATGTCTACTTTATATAAATATATACTTTTGTGTGGCAATTTTGTTTTCTTTTATGGCTATTAAGCTTACAAGACAAACATACCAAATTCTAAAATCGCTCCACATTAAAGGTTTAGTTTACTCCTTGTGCTTTGTGACCTGTAACTACCAAAAAAAAACTTAAAATCTCAGACACATTATATATTCTGTAAATCAGAACAACTAAATTAATTTATTTTTAATTACTTTTCTTAACCTGCACTAATTATGCACGTATTATTATTGCAAAAACTCTAAAAAAACACAAAATTTTCATTTTTTTAAAAAAAATTTTGTATTTTTTTATAATAAATAACCATTTATATATATATATGTGTGTTACATCAAATTAAAGCCCTTTCTGTCCTTTAAAAAACAATGTATAATATGTGTTGGTGCAACAAATTAGTAAAATGCAAATTGCAGTTGAACACAAACAGCAAAAAATGAAAAAAATGCTGTTGTCATTAAGTGAAAGACAAGCTTTTGAAGCTCTGTCCTTAAGGGGTTAATATACACATAATGGTGGCTCTACACTGCCACCTACAGGTCAACAAGTACATTACCATTATTAAATATTACAAACTCTGACATCTATACATGATTTCTACCTATACATGATTGATTCTGCCTTGTCCAAAGCTAAGTCAATTTCTTTTCCCAGAACTCCACAGTGAGTACAAATAAACAGAGAAGAGCTGTCATTCCACAAAGGTTCAATATAGCTGGAACCTCAGATAGCTAGGGAAGTCAATGTATATTGAATAATTTTTCAAAAGAGGAAAACGTCCTAGTATATTTAGTCAACCTCCTTTTATTAGTTATATGAGAGGCTTGAATTTGAGAGAATTTCTATTACATGCAATCATACTGGCTACTTTGCCTCACCTAATGCCAGCTAGAATATAGGTTGTTTCAGATGCCTCAGATGTACAGAATGTAATCACGCTACTTCTGGTAAATGTTTTAGCATCCACATTCTGGCAAAATATACCACATTAAATATCATATAACGTGTACAACAGAGTTTGTGATATACAAAATTGTATGCCCTTCTGGATTCCGGGCCTGTTTCTATATATATATATATTATTGCTTAACTTCATATATACAAAATTAAGGTATCAAGTTACATTCACCAGATGATTTAGCAACATTGTTTTTACGTATCGGAAGATATGCACACTGTGTATTTGTTTATTGGTATCCATGGTGATGACTTCTGGCCGCGTCATTGAGCGCGACGCCACGTGACTGCGGGAGTTTGCCGGGCAGCCCGTGGCAGTCTCAGTCCGAGCGTCCATGAAGTCAGATTCACCACAGGTGGGGTAAGTGGATGTCATCATTTAGGCTATATATGTGGGGTTGGTTTGTATTTCCAGTATGTCCTGATGAAAGCTTGAGGGGATCAAGCAGAAACGTTGACTGTACTGTTTTAGTGGAGGTAATAAAAGTTAAATTTTATTTATAGTCCTTGGAGTGCTATCACTTATTATTATTTTTATATTTTTGGCTGACAAGCACCAGCATTTACTTTGGAATTAAAGGTGGAGTGCAAGATCTATTGGATTTTTTTTATATATATATATATATATATATATATAGTGCACAATTAATTAAATCCATCATCAAAATTAAACAGTTAAAAGTGATAGTGCTGGCCTCTACAGCAGCATCACTGCGGAGAAATGCATGTTCCAAGTGTGCCCAAAATTCCATTTTTTTCTATGTATGGAGTGAAGACCAGATTCCTTTTGGGTTAAGCACCACTCCCCGTCCCCAGCTTCAGATGCTTATGTGGAGGTGACATAGATATTGTAATGGCACCCCGGGTATAGAAGGGGTTAAAGCCGTTTAGGATATTTCCTTCCCAAACACAAAGGCAGCTACCGAACACTCCAATCAGCTGAACAAGCAATCATACGAAATCCACACTCCAAACAGCCGAACAGGAAAACTGTGATGAAATGCCTTTTGTCACTGGATTTTTAGGTGACAAGTTGCCCTTTGCCTCTGGCTGTTGAAGGAGCCTGAGTGTCAGCCTCCTGCCTCATGACTACGGCCCTGGGTTGTATGGCACTTTACAAACATGGTTTGGGCTAATGGATTTATATTGTGCTGCTGCTAGCCCTTTAAGACCTGCATTGTGGTTTATGGGACTGGTGCTGGCCCTTTAAGCACCTTTTTGGGGCATCGGGAAGATTGGGACACTGCCCCTTTAAGACGGTGTCCCCAGACTTGTTTGGGACACTGTCCCCAGACCTGGTTAAAACCCTTTGTTCCTGGCTATTTCCCACTTGGTTCAGTAAATGGGGATTACTGAACCAAGTACCACACAGGCGGACCACCTGTATTGGGAGTGTGTCGGCAATTTACCTCCCAGAAGCTGCGGTTAACCACAGCTTAATTGACAATGCTGGGTGGCCTTTGTTCGTTTGCCGAACACGTGGTGGCGGCCATCTTTGTTCATTCGCACGAGGTCAGCGGTATGTGTAGCCAAATTCATGGAACTAAAATCGGCTACACATTTCCGCGAACACCGCTGAGCCCTACCTTCGTCCACAATGATTTTGCAGCCGCAGAGACTAAGTCCCATTCAGCGATGGGACTTAGTCGTTTTTTCAGCCTGAAATAGACCGACCGCAAAGCCCAAATCTATGGAACTGTTTTGGGCATGAAAATGTGCTTGCGGTCGGTCATGAAGGACTTCCGGCTAACTTTTTAACCCCTGGATGGAATTGGCTGAATTTTGGTTATGTTTATATTTAAAGTATGCTGATTCTGAATATGCATGCTGGGTGTGTTTTACAGTTTTCCTGTAAATGATTGGTTGTACTGTGTCCCACCCTGTGGGATGTCCCCTTGCATGGGGACTCGCAAAAAAGCCAGTGTGTGGTCATTAAAAGATCAGATCATCTTGTACCTTCATGAAGTTTCAGCTCATGTTTTGGGGGTATGATCACTAAGCTCTGCTAAGAGCTTGTTCCTGTTCCTGCTCTCTAGAATTCGGAGAGAGGTCGACCTACTGGAAGCTGGACCCTGGTCTTGGGTCCAGAGTGGGTGGAGACGGCGAGACCCCAACCAAGCTGCGGCGGTTCATGGGGGCTTCAGTGGTTATGGTGTCGGGCAGAGTGCTTGGAGTCCTCGGAAAGCACTAGGAGCATCCGTCGGCGGAAGGTACCCGGTCAGGGTGCCAGCGGTTCCGTTACAAAAACCATACGAATAAATCCCCCCAAGTACGAGACAAGGCTCCGTATTGAGGGTCAAGCAGGAATCTGGTTTAATGTTGCTATCTGCCTGGTATTTATGCAGGTCTCCCTCCAGGTGGACACTCCCCTAGGGGACCTGGTGGAAAACTGGGACAAAATACTACAGTAACCAATCAGAGCATTGCAGAGATAAACACTCCTACAGGCACATTGTAAACCCTCCTCTCTATCCTGGAGATAATTGGGAAGTAACTCAATTATCTCAGAGGATAGAGGCAAAACTCAATTTTACACATGGTAATAAAAACACATAAAAATATACAATTTGGAAACTACCGAATGAAATAGGTACATTTAACATATTCCCAGATAGCTTAGCAGTGGCGTCGCTAGGGGGGGGGCCAGAGGGGGCAATGGCCCCCACTATAACATGCTGTGCCCCCCATTGGGCCCCCCCAAATGCCGGCAACTTGCTGGCCATGTGTTTAAATTATATTCCCTCGGGCTGTAACAATCTGTGACAGCCCGAGGGAATGCAGTGCTGGGTATTGTCTGTGGCTGGAGGGAGCACTGACAGGTATAGGCCCTGCCCCCAAACGAAGCCCTGCCTCCCACACATAAGCCCCGCCCCTGCAATTAAGTAGCAGACAATGCTGCTGCTGGAAAGGATGGAAGATGGCTGTCTGGCCCCCAGCAACAGCCTCCAGTGACAGGTAGGCTTGGTGTGTGTGTGTGTGTGTGTCTGTGTGTTTGTGTGTGTGTGTGTGTATGGACTCAGCAGTCTGTGTGTGTGTGTGTGTGTGTGTGTATGGACTCAGCAGTCTGTGTGTGTGTGTGTGTGTGTATGAACTCAGCAGTCTGTGTGTGTATCAACTCAGCAGTCTGTGTGTGTGTATGGACACAGCAGTCTGTGTGTGTGTATGAACTCAGCAGTCTGTATGTGTGGCCTCAGCAGTCTGTGTGTGTGTGTATGGACTCAGCGGGCTGTGTGTGTGTGTGTGTGTGGGGCTCGTAGTCTGTGTGTATGGACTCAGCAGTCTGTGTGTGTGTGTGTATGGACTCAGCAGTCTGTGTGTGTGTGTATATGAACTCAGCAGCCTGTGTGTGTGTGTGTGTATGGACTCAGCAGTCTGTGCGTGTGTGTGTCTGTGTGTATTGACTCAGCAGTCTGTGTGTGTGTGTGTGTGTGTGTGTGTGTGAGTGTGTGAACTAAGCAGTCTGTGCATGTGTGTCTGTGTGTGTATGGACTCAGCAGTCTGTGTGCGTGTGTGTGTGTATGGACTCAGCAGTCTGTGCGTGTGTGTGTCTGTGTGTATTGACTCAGCAGTCTTTGTGTGTGTGTGTGTGTGTGGACTCAGCAGTCTGTGTCTGTATGTGTATGAACTCAGCAGTCTGTGTGTGTGGAGTCAGCATTCTGTGTGTGTGGACTCAGCAGTCTGTGTGTGTGTATCAATTCAGCAGTCTGTGTGTGTGTGTGGACTCAGCAGTCTGTGTGTGTGTGTGTGTGTGTGTGTGTGTATGGAGCTCAAGCAGTCTGGGGTGTGGCCTCAACAGTCTGTGTGTGTGTGTGTGTGTGTGTGTGGACTCAGAAGTCTGTGTGTGTATGGACTCAGCAGTATGTGTGTGTGTATGAACTCAGCAGTCTGTGTGTGTATGGACTCAGCAGTCTGTGTGTATATGGACTCAGCAGTCTGTGTGTATATGGACTCAGCAGTCTGTGTGTGTATGGACTCAGCAGTATGTGTGTGTGTATGGACTCAGCAGTCGCTATGTGTGTATGGACTCTGCAGTCTGTGTGTGTATGGACTCAGCAGTCTCTGTGTGTGTATGGACTCAGCAGTCTGTGTGTGTCTGGACTCAGCAGTCTGTGTGTGTGTGTGTGTGTGTGTGTGTATGGATTCAGCAGTCTGTGCATCTGTGTGTGTATGAACTCATCAGTCTGTGTGTGTGTGTGTGTGTGTTTGTGTGAACTCAGCAGTATGTGTGTGTATGGACTCAGCAGTCTTTGTCTGTGTGTGTATAAACTCAGCAGCCTTTGTATGTGGACTCAGCAGTCTATGTGTGTGGACTCAGCAGTCTGTGTGTCTGTGTGTGTGTGTGTGTGAGTGTATGAACTCAGCAGTCTCTGTGTGTATGGACTCAGCAGTCTGTGTGTGTGTGTGTGTTTGTGTGTATGGACTCAGCAGTCAGTGTGTGTGTATGGACTCAGCAGTCAGTGTGTGTGTGTGTGTCTGTGTGTATTGACTCAGCAGTTTTGTGTGTGTGTGTGTGTGTGTGTGTATGGACTCAGCAGTCTTTGTCTGTGTGTGTATGAACTCAGCAGTCTGTGTGTGTGGACTCAGCAGTCTGTGTGTTTGTATCAATTCAGTAGTCTGTGTGTGTATGGACTCAGCAGTCTATGTGTGTGTGTATAGACTCGGCACGCAGTCTCTGTGTGTGCATGGACTCAGCAGTCTGTGTGTGTGTATGGACTCAGCAGTCTGTGTGTGTATGGACCCTGCAGTCTGTGTGTGTATGGACTCAGCAGTCTGTGTGTGTGTGTGTGTGTGTATGGACTCAGCAGTCTGTGTGTGTGTGTGTGTATGAACTTAGCAGTCTGTGCATCTGTGTGTGTGTGAACTCATCAGTCTGTGTGTGTGTTTGTGTGTGTGTGTGAACTCAGCAGTCTCTGTGTGTATGGACTCAGCAGTCTGTGTGTGTTTATCAACTCAGCAGTCTGTGTGTATGGACTCAGCAGTGTGTGTGTGTGTGTGTGTGTATGAACTCAGCAGTCTCTGTGTGTGTGGCCTCAGCAATCTGTGTGTGTACTCAGCAGTCTGTGTGTATATAGACTCAGCAATCTGTGTGTGTGTATGAACTCAGCAGTCTGTGTGTGTGTAAGAACTCGGCAGTCTGTGTGTATGGACTCAACAGTCTGTGTGTGTGTTTGTATGGACTCAGCAGGCTGTGTGTGTGTGTGCATGGACTCAGCAGTCTCTGTGTGTGTGTGTGTATGAACTTAGCAGTCTGTGCATCTGTGTGTGTGTGAACTCATCAGTCTGTGTGTGTGTTTGTGAACTCAGCAGTCTCTGTGTGTATGGACTCAGCAGTCTGTGTGTGTTTATCAACTCAGCAGTCTGTGTGTATGGACTCAGCAGTGTGTGTGTGTGTGTGTATGAACTCAGCAGTCTCTGTGTGTGTGGCCTCAGCAATCTGTGTGTGTACTCAGCAGTCTGTGTGTATATAGACTCAGCAATCTGTGTGTGTGTATGAACTCAGCAGTCTGTGTGTGTGTAAGAACTCGGCAGTCTGTGTGTATGGACTCAACAGTCTGTGTGTGTGTGTTTGTATGGACTCAGCAGGCTGTGTGTGTGTGTATGAACTCAGCAGTCTGTGTGTGTGTGTGTGTGTATGGACTCAGCAGTCTGTGTGTGTGTGTGTGTATGAACTCAGCAGTCTGTGCATGTGTGCCTGTGTGTGTATGGACTCAGCAGTCTGTGTGTGTATGGACTCAGCAGTCTGTGTGTGCGTGTGTGTGTGTGTGTGTATGGACTCAGCAGTCTGTGTGTGTGTCTTTGTGTATGGACTCAGCAGTCTGTGTCTGTGTGTGTGTGTGGACTCAGCAGTCTGTGTTTGTGTGTGTGTGTGTGTATGAACTCAGCAGTATGTGTGTGTGTGTGTGTTTGTGTGTGTGTGGACTCAGCAGTCTGTGTGTGTGTGTGTGGGTGTGTGTGTATGGTCTCATCAGTCTATGTGTGTGTGTATGGACTCAGCACGCAGTCTCTGTGTGTGCATGGACTCAGCAGTCTCTGTGTGTGCATGGACTCAGCAGTCTCTGTGTGTGTATGTGGACTCAGCATTATCTGTGTGTGTATGGACTCAGCAGTCTGTGTGTGTGTGTATGGACTCAGCAGTCTGTGTGTGTGTATGGACTCAGCAGTCTCTGTGTGTCTGGACTCAGCAGTCTCTGTGTGTATGGACTCCGCAGTCTGTGTGTGTGTGTGTGTATGGACTAATCAGTCTCTGTGTGTGTATGAACTCAGCAGTCTGTACGTCTGTGTGTGTGTGTGTATGAACTCAGCAGTCTGTGTGTGTGTGTATGGACTCAGCCGTCTGTGTTTATGTGTGTGTGTGTATGGACTCAGCAGTCTGTGTCTGTGTGTGTATGGACTCAGCAGTCTGTATTTGTGTATGGACTCAGCTGTCTGTGTTTGTGTGTGTGTGTGTATGGACTCAGCAGTCTGTGTATGTGTATGTATGTGTGTGTGTGTATGTGGACTCAGCAGTCTGTGTGTGTATTTGGACTCAACAGTCTGTGTGTGTATGGACTCAGCAGTCTATATGTCTCTGTGTGTGTGTGTGTGTATGGACTCAGCAGTCTGTGTGTGTGTGTGTGTGTGTATGGACTCAGCAGTCTGTGTGTGTGGACTCAGCAGTCTGTGTGTATGGACTCAGCAGTCTGTATGTCTCTGTGTGTGTGTGTGTATGGACTCAGCAGTCTGTGTGTGTGTGTGTGTATAGACTCAGCAGTCTGTGTGTGTGTATGGACTCAGCAGTCTGTGTGTGTGTCTGTGTGTGTGGACTCAGCAGTCTGTGTGTGTCTGTGTGTGTGTGGACTCAGCAGTCTGTGTTTGTGTGCGTGTATGAACTCAGCAGTATGTGTGTGTGTTTGTGTGGGTGGGTGTGTGGACTCAGCAGTCTGTCTGTGTGGGTGTGTGTGTATGATCTCATCAGTCTATGTGTGTGTGTATGGACTCGGCACGCAGTCTCTGTGTGTGCATGGACTCAGCAGTCTGTGTGTGTGTATGGACTCAGCAGTCTCTGTGTGTGTATGAACTCAGCAGTCTGTGCGTGTATGGAATCAGCAGTCTGTGTGTGTGTGTGTGTGTGTGTGTATGGACTAATCAGTCTCTGTGTGTGTATGAACTCAGCAGTCTGTGTGTCTGTGTGTGTGTATGGACTCAGCAGTCTGTGTTTCTGTGTGTGTGTGTGTGTGTGTGTGTATGGACTCAGCAGCCTGTGTCTGTGTGTGTGTGTGGACTCAGCAGTCTGTATTTGTGTATGGACTCAGCTGTCTGTGTTTGTGTGTGTGTGTATGGACTTAGCAGTCTGTGTATGTATGTGTGTGTGTATATATGGACTCAGCAGTCTGTGTGTGTATTTGGATTCAGCAGTCTGTGTGTATGTATGGACTCGGCAGTCTGTATGTCTCTGTGTGTGTGTGTATGGACTCAGCAGTGTGTGTGTATGGACTCAGCAGTCTGTGTGTAAGTGTATAAATCAGCCTGTGTGCATTCAGCAACGCCTGTGGGCATTCAGGAGTCTGTGTGCATTCAGAAATCTGTGTGTGTGTATGTATTCAGCAGTCACTCAGTGTTCGTATTTAGTGTACTGTGTGTATGTACTCAGAAGTCTATCAATAATTAAAATTTTTATTCCTGTGAGTTGTTGTGTAGGAAGGGCCCCAGTGCACTGCTTTGCCCGGGGCCCTTAACACTTTTAAAATGGTACTGCTTGTGTGTGTCAGGGAGCTTCTATTTAGTGAGCATGTGTGTGTCAGTGAGCTTGTCTTTAGTGAGCTTGTGTGTAGTGAGCCTTGTATTTATACAAGTAAGTTTGTCTGTAGTAAGCTTGTGTGTGAGTCAGAGTTTTTTGCCTGTCAGTGAGCCTATTTGCTCATGTCAGTGAGCTTGTGTGCTCACTGTACAATATATATATATATATATATATATATATTGACTTGTAGGAATGGCATACATTTTTTTCCAGGTCGGCTTTGGATTCTCAGTTTGGCTCTGCCAGCGAGTGGGCTTTACCGCTGAATCATCTGTGTGAGCTGCCGCACACTTTAGCCCTGTTACACGCATTTGGGAGATGCTGTTGACAGGTACTAGTAGTCTAGAGATTGGGACAGGGGGTATATGCTCAGCTATCTATATAATATTATAGTGATGTTCTCTGTATAATACAGATCTGTGTGTATAATATCCCGGGATAGTCAGTGCTTCCTGTATAGTGCTGCTCTTTGTATAATACAGGTCTGTGTCTGTATAATATCCTGGAACAGTCAGTGTTCCCTGTATAGTACTGCTCTCTGTCTTGGGATATTATACACAAACAGACCTGTATTATACAGAGAGCAGCACTATACAGGGAGCACTGACTCTCCTGGGATATTATACACACAGCCATGTATTATACAGAGAGCAGCACTGTACATGGACCGCTGACTGTCCCAATTTATTATACACACAACCCTGTATTATACAGAGAGCACTGACTGTCCAGGGATATAATACACAGACAGTAATTGATAGCTGTGCTGCAAAATGTAATTGGATTTTTTTTTCAAATGTTGGCAACTATGGCACTGTATCAAGGGAAATGTGTTGGGGCGGGGCTTAACATGTGCTCGGGGCGGGGTCAGACTGCGGTGAGGGCGGGGTTAATTGGGCCCCCCTACTTTTGTCCCTGGCCCACCATGTGCCCCCCCCTAAAAATGAATCCTAGAGACGCCACTGGAGCTTAGATCTGAGCGTACATTATTACCGAATGGTGCTCAGATCACATACATACAGTTCAATCGCCATGGAGCCAAAGTCTTTCACATAGTCTTTTGTTATACGAATGGGCTCCATGGGATAGCTATCTGGGGTGACTCGGTTCGTATTGCAAAGTACCGAACGGTATGGCGTTCATGTGAACTGAATAATAGAAGAAGGGAGGTCGGCGGCTTCAGCGGTGATCCATGAAATAGTCAACGAACACCGTCAACAACACTCTGAAAGATTGGAGATCAGTTGAGATGTCATGGTTTGGTAGGATCAATACCATTAACTTGTATATCAATCCAAAATGGTCATATTTGTTCATGATGCTTCCATTTACAATATCCAAAATTTGGTTGGATATGATCCTATCTAGTTTTTTATCATATGTATATGGAATGGTAAAAATCAGGATAAGTTTGTTGGTTTTGGCAAAGAAATATCGAAAGGAGGGACTAAATCATCCAATTATTAAATATGTGTATTATGCTAATATAATTGGTCATATATACAAACTTCAGGAAGACAAAAAGCTAATAGAGCCATGGTATATTATTGAGTCAGAAGCATTGGGTGTTAAAAGACTTGAATATTTCTTAGGGTGTAATAGTGCTAAATAATTTTGTGAGGGAGTGTCCATACATTCATTACAAAGATAGCTCACAAAAAGTAACTGCTAAGGGAATGCCCAAGATAACACATAGATGATGATGCAGATACCATGGTTAGACAAACCACTCCATCAGCAGAAAGTGGATGTGTTCCACATTATTAATTAGTTGTTGGTAAAAGCAGGACTGAAAGACAGGACTAATGCACAAATTCTAGAAGCACAGGAACAGGCACTGAGCGCCAGATCTACCATATCAAACAGGACCCAAAGTTCTGGCTAACCAACCCAACTTCTAAGTGGTAGACAAGTATGGAAGATTATAGTGTGGTGAGGCGAGAACATTTTTTTATACATTTTGAGAAATGGAGGATCTCATGAAAGATTGTCATTCCAAAATTCTGGCAGCCGAATGAAAATAAAACAAGGTATTACAAGGTAGTAATAAAATGTTTTTTAAGAACTGCTCTTGCTGAGTTACAGTGCCATCAATTTGTTATTTAAAGTAGGCTTTGAATCTAGGAGCCAGATAAAAAAAAGTTAGAAGCCAGGTCTTTTAAAAACGTACTAAGCTTTTTTTTCAATAACAAAAATACAATTCTTAAAGGGACATTATAGTCACCGGCACTACTATAGCTTAATGTAGTGGTTCAGGTTTCTAAAGCCTATTTTCAGAGAAAAGGCAGTGTTTACATTGCTGCCTAGTGACACCTCTAGTGGCAGTCGCTCAGACAGCCATTAAAGTACTTCCTATCTCAGTGTTGCACAATGTGCAGCACTCGCATTCAGCGTATCCATGCTCTGCATGGAGGTACTGAAAGTTCCCCATTGAATCAATGCATCTCTATGGCGAGATGCTGATTGGCGCAGTGTTTTGCAGTGCATGCGCAAAAGCTTCCTATTACTTTCCTATGGGAAAGCATTGGGTTGGCTGAGATCATCAAGCTTGGCTATCTCAGCCGTAGAGACAGGGACAGACTTGGGGAGACAGGCACAGCGTGGGAAAAAGGTGACTAAAAACACCATTCCCATGCAATAGAAGTGGGGCTGGTAACCTAAACACACACACATACACTGACAGACACACACACCATGACAGACAGACACATATACACTGACAGCCCCACACTGTCAGACAGACACACAAAATTTATTTTTTTCATGTCTAAGTCATTGTTGTATGACAAGTAACACTGCAAATTTGTGACCACCTTTTGAAGATTTCATGTATTAGAAAACTGTAATATCTACTAGCATTAATGCAGTTTTAAGTTTTTTTTCCTTTTCAAACATTACTTATTATTCTTAAAACACCTCATGCAATTACATTTTAATGCAAATTTATCTATCTCATTTTTCAGCAGTCAAGCCCACATAACCTTTTTTTCTAGCAAGAGTGGAAAATAATATCCTTTGCATCCTTTGTTATTTTAGATATTAAATAAAACTGGAATAAAAAGGGCGAGCAGACAAAAAAAAAACAGAGAATATTTATTTTATTACCTAGTCTATGCCGGCTATAAGGGTAATCTTTTATAGATAATAGAATTGCAGTATACTAAATCTAAAACTAATGAAATGCCACAATCTTAAAAACAGAAACCATTTTGTACTATGCATACAAAACTCTTCACAGCAAAAACTTTACTTTACTGGCAATGTCACCTACACATTAATAATAATAATTTTAAAGGAAAAGTGAAGTAAGTTTTGAATCTGAAATTCCAAAGCAGTGTGAATGAAATTTAGCCTTGACATGATTCCGCATAATGAGCATAAATATCCTCATGATTTTATTTATTGATAAGACAATTTGCCAAGACAAAAACTGCACAATGTACAGAGATTTAGAATGACATTGTAGATGCATTGTGTTATCTTATTTTTCTGTGAAAGATTTGTAATCATTAAATAAAAATACTTTGATGGATATAACCAAACCATGTATACTTTTCAATTGTTCCATTTGCCGGATAGAATATTAACCCTTTCACTACTGAAATATATATATTCTTGTGATATATATATATATATATATATATATATCATAAGAAATATGTTAATTTAAAACCTGAGATGCAAACTGTATTGGTTATGGGCAATGATAAATGTTCTATTATTGTGTTCCCATTCATGTGCAATAACTTATGATACCTATAGGGGGTGTAGTGAGCTATGTGACATTAAGAGCAAGAAGATGGCTGCTGCATATTTAATGAGACATGTGCTTTAGGGAGGAAGTGACCTATAGGTGGCCTAGTGAGCACTGTGACGTCGAGTGAATAAAGATGGCTGCCGCATAGTCAATGAGACATGTGCTTTAGGAAGGTATTGAGAATTCTTAAGTCACTTCCTTTCACAAAGGACCACATGTAGTATCCGCCTCCTAGAGATGACCATTAGGTATTGGTTATGTTACCTCTGTGGGTGGATACTAGATGGGAGGTTATTCAAGGGGTTTCCAGAAACTAGAGTTTCAGTTTCATGACTGGGTCGGAAGAAGCCAGGTGTCTTTAGAGGTGCCCATGTAAATCCATTTAACATGTGGCAAGGAACTCACCTCATTGTTCTGTGTGTTATGCTGATTCAATTATCCTGTGTAAGCTGCTGAATCTCCATGAATAGAGCTAAGTAGATTTCTTACCTGAATGTATTGTTTATAGCAGTGTATGTTTTTAAAGTATTTGTTTCTTTTTTGTGTGCTTGATAATTGTATTCCCAGTAAAGTTTTGTTTATACTTTCATCAAAACTTTGCCTCTTGTCATTCAAGATATTCACTAATATTTATGTGATTGACCAGTATACCTTTTATTATTTTATTTGTGGTATTATTTTATATTTATGCAATTCAGAACTTCATAAATATAAAGAAATTACTTAATTTACCATTACACAAACTCAAGCACAGTATTTTAAGCCTATAAGGACTGAGGCAGTTGTACACGTGTTTAAAACAAAACGTAAACAAAAACTGGAATTTGCGCTATGTCTGTCCAACCGTAATTCACCTTTTTCATATTAAGTGCACCTAAACCTTTATATATCATTTTGTTCAGGAGAAATAGGGCTTTTATTTCACATGAACTATTCATATATGAAATATTATTCATTATTAATAAAATCTAAAAAAGCGTGAGAAATTAAGATTTATTAAAATTATTTTAGTTCTGCTTGGCATTTTAAATGTGAATATCATAATGCTGTCAGCTTTTACTGCAAAATATGCACATATTTATATTCGGCAAAGTGTCACGAATACAACAGTATTCCCCACCGCCATGTATAGGTTTTATGGTGTTTTGGAAAGTTACAATGTCAAATATAGCATGTTTCATTTTTTCAGTTTATACCTATTGAAATTTCCCATGAAGGAGAATTACCCCCATGATGGCATACCGTTTGCAAAAGAAGACAATCTAGGGCATTCAATATTTTTTACAAGCCACTTAGTCACAAACACTGGCCAAAGTTAACATTTATATTTGTTTGTGTTAAAAATGCAAAAAACAAACATGTTTGCATATATCCAGAATCAATGATCCTTTTTTGGGGAAAGTCATATTATATTTTGGAAATACTATTAGTAGAATTTTACTTAATTCATAATAGTCTAAAATAAATAAGAACAAAGAGGTACCACAAATGGTGTAGATGGAATTAAACACCATAAAAAATAAAAACGAAGATACACTCACAAACGTATGAATAAAATAGGCGGAGTATGTAATTCAAAATGAAGACTTCTTTTCTTCTCTTCTCCCACTCTTTAAACTCTTAGTGTAAAAGAGAAATACAAGAGGGGCGTGGCTAGCTGAGCTACTGAGCAGTCGCACACTTGAAGAGCTCCCGCTCCAGAGACCCAAAATCTGACTTTAAATACCGCAACAGAGCTCAAGATTCATCGTCCAGACGTCAGGAACACCCCTCCAAGAGAGATGGGCAGAAAGCACCGAAAACTGGCCCAAGCAGAGGACCAGAAACACACCGACATCAGACTGTCCTTCTGTAGGCCGCCGCAGCAGGTCCGACCAAACATGGCGCCTGCGGAGCCACGCGGCTCGAGTGACTCCGAGCTCTCATTGGAGGATGAGACAACTCAAGCACCCCGGACCCACAGCGGAGTGTACCAGAGAGCAGAATCGGATTCCGATACGTCCCCATCCACCAAAGGAGACATAAAAAACCTCCTGCGGGACCTGCGAGAAGTGTGGAAGGCGGACCTCGCCGGGGTCCAGGAGGAAATAGGGGGCCTGAACCACCGCATGAGAGCTATTGAGACCAGAGAATGGGAGAGAGGGAAAAAGATCGAGGACACCGACTCCTGGGTCACAGCTCTCACGAACCAAGTGCAACACCTTACACTCACGGTGACCTCCCTAGAAACACGCCACCGACGGAAAAATCTCAGAATCCGCGGGGCCCCAGATTCAATAGGACAGGAAGTCCTACTTAATTTTGCCAATGAGGTCCTGCAAGCACTGGGAATTCAGACAGAAGACGAATGGCCACCGCTAGTGTCAGCCTTCAGGGTCAGGAAGGCCCCCACAGCGCCCGCGGACGCACCCCGCGATATCATAGTAGTCTCAAGAGACATATCAGTGAAAACCGCTGTTATGGCGCGATCTAGACAAAAACCAAACCTGGTGATCGCAAACAATAGGATTTCGATATATGATGACTTACCCTTTACAATCCTCATTGAACGCGCAAGTTCATGCCCCTCACCAGGACTCTGCGAGATCAGGGCATTAAATACCGCTGGGGGCTGTCCGGAACACTGGTGGTAAAGCAGGGAGATGCGATACACACCCTGTCGGCCGCTGAAGACCACACAGAGTTCCTAAAAAGACTCAATATACCAACATCGACCCCCGCGGAGTAGCTCACAACAGGAGACCAGAAAGCAGTGACCCCTAATGCCAAGCAGAAATGAGGAAAAAGACCCACAGGAGACACGCACCCACTGGGGCGAGAAGACCCCCACATAAAGAGACTCTTGTGTCCACACAGCCTACTTTATCACCGAGGTTCCAGCGTTTTGCAAGGCCACAGTAGGTCGTGATGGACTAACAGCAGGACGTATAGAGATCTAATAAGGACAACATAACTCTTCAGTTAACTTAATACCTTTTATTTTTCTGTCTTTTAGCTCTGTGAAACCTTATACTACAAGAGCCTCTAACGTGCTCTACCAATGAGCCGATATTAACCCCAAAGTCTATTTTAACCAGAGTTTATGGTTTTGTTTTTTGTTTTCTCCTCTTCACAGCAGCTACTGATCCAGAGTTTATCTCATTTCTCTCACAGCAGCCACTGACAGACATAGTCACCAGGTCTAAATTAACCACACGCACCTACTCGGTCCTAAAGGCAACACTACTCACGTAAGCGTTTAATCTTAAAACGTCTTAGAGATCCCTCAAAATGTTTATTTTACTCCTCGTAACTAAACTTATGTTATTAACCCATATATTGTTCTTGAATTGTCTGAAACTACCCAAACCAAGTTGTTTAATCAGAATGTCAAACCTTTGCATAAATCATCAGCAACTAGTTATTCTGCATATTTTATATAAGAAAAGCCAGAATAATGAATGCATGTCTGATAGTCCGGTTGCTGCTTCACTATACCTCAAGTCTGTTATATTCTTTTGGAAAATCACGCTGCAGCATAATAATAATATTAGAGACGCAGACCAGTGATAAGGGTCCTTCAATGTTACTTTTACCGTGCCATGATATGTCTGTTTTATCCTAACCCTGATCCAGCCTAGCAAATAATATGACTCAAAGAAATCTTTGCGTATATACTCACTTGCATCCACTCAGAATGTAGGTATAGACCGAAATATTTCGTTTTAATTTAAGCTTGTTGCCCACCGACGCTACCTATTTCTTAACTGTACTAACCTATAAACGATAAGCAAGCTAATGCAAAGACAGAATCTAGACCAAGCCTGTATTGCTCACTGGAATGTTCATATATACATGATCTATGATGTCAGCAACTAACCAATATGCCGAGCAAGCCTAGTTAAAGCTTGAACACTCTCTAAAGTTGCGTACTTAAGCTGATTGTATTGCCTAACATTGTTTTAAAAAATATGTGCAGTTAAACGACAATCTGTATACTAAAAATTGTGCACTGTTATTGCATTCCCCATTGTGATAATGTAATGGAACTAGCGTGTGGAGTGCCGTTGGGGCACCACACGCATGTCTGTTCAACCCATATGCACCGCAAAAATAAAGAATAAAAAAAAAAAAAAAGAGAAATACAAAACATAGTGTATGACATTTTAAAAAGGTAATTTTATTCTCAGTTTTCTTTAAATGGCTTTTCACGAATGTGTCTTTCAAATTTCTGACACCTCTATGTATAAAATAAAGTTGTGCTGGTAGAATATTTTGCAACACTGGATCTTGTAATAAGTTAGGCCAGTGTTTCTTGATTATACCTCTGACCTTTGAATTTTCTTTACTATAATCAAAAATGAATGGAATTTTGTCTAATTTCATCTTTGAGTTTTTTTCTATGTATACTAAATGTTCTTCTCTTGATCTATCCATTATTTCTACTAGATCTGCTTCTAATTGTATTTCCTTGTACCTTTTAGTATAAAGTCATTTTTTATCCTTAATTATTTTTTCTCAAATACCTGTTTGTCTGTGCAGCTCCACCTGATTCTGAGGAATTGTCCTTTGGGGGTATATTCGAGTCATGGAGAAAAATGGCAACTGTTAACTTCTATAAAACTCATCACCAGAAGCCATCACAAAACCCTGAGGAAGTCCTTTCGCTGGACGAAACGTGTCGGATCGTTTATTGGACTTCATGTTTTATATTGTCATTTATTTTATTCTATTTTGTTTTATGCTGCTGTTTGGTGTCTTGCTTCAGTTATCAAGCTGCTACCACATTCCATATTGAGTGGAGATACGCCTCCAATTTTACTCCAGTTTGTAAGTGCATTCTAATACATTTTTCTACATTTAACAATTTACATCACCATATGAGATTTTTTCCCTTTCTATATATATAAGGATACATATCATCTGGAACCTTTCCTGGTCCATTCAAACCCCCAGTGGGGTGACAAGCCTGAATCATCACATGTTTGTGAGTTTTTCAACAACATCACACAATTTATTGTGTATTTACTGTATTACACTATGTCATGTTTATTATTATAGATCTCCATAGATCTTCAGTTTGACCCATTCATCCTGGTCCACATTTGCAGGTGGTCTTTTACATTTTATACGTATACTAGGTGTCTTTCCCATCTTTGTTGTTCATATTTCAATAAATAGGTATATTTCACTTTAGTGTATATACCTATTTTGTTTTTTCATTATGTAGGCTGTATAGTGTCTCAACATCGCAGGTTACCAGCATACACCTATCATCCCAAAGACTTTTCTCTAGGAGCTGTAACTTAACTGTAGTATCTTGTATATATGGTTTGCTTTGTTTAACTAGAGGTTGCAAGTGTACATCGATGTATTCTGATGCTCTACTTGATACGGCATCAATTTCCGCTATAATTGGGCCTCCTGGAGGGTTATTAATGTCCTTATGGACTTTAGGGAGAAAATAGAATATACAGGGAGTGCAGAATTATTAGGCAAGTTGTATTTTTGAGGATTAATTTTATTATTGAACAACAACCATGTTCTCAATGAACCCAAAAAACTCATTAATATCAAAGCTGAATATTTTTGGAAGTAGTTTTTAGTTTGTTTTTAGTTATAGCTATGTTAGGGGGATATCTGTGTGTGCAGGTGACTATTACTGTGCATAATTATTAGGCAACTTAACAAAAAACAAATATATACCCATTTCAATTATTTATTATTACCAGTGAAACCAATATAACATCTCAACATTCACAAATATACATTTCTGACATTCAAAAACAAAACAAAAACAAATCAGTGACCAATATAGCCACCTTTCTTTGCAAGGACACTCAAAAGCCTGCCATCCATGGATTCTGTCAGTGTTTTGATCTGTTCACCATCAACATTGCGTGCAGCAGCAACCACAGCCTCCCAGACACTGTTCAGAGAGGTGTACTGTTTTCCCTCCTTGTAAATCTCACATTTGATGATGGACCACAGGTTCTCAATGGGGTTCAGATCAGGTGAACAAGGAGGCCATGTCATTAGATTTTCTTCTTTTATACCCTTTCTTGCCAGCCACGCTGTGGAGTACTTGGACGCGTGTGATGGAGCATTGTCCTGCATGAAAATCATGTTTTTCTTGAAGGATGCAGACTTCTTCCTGTACCACTGCTTGAAGAAGGTGTCTTCCAGGAACTGGCAGTAGGACTGGGAGTTGAGCTTGACTCCATCCTCAACCCGAAAAGGCCCCACAAGCTCATCTTTGATGATACCAGCCCAAACCAGTACTCCACCTCCACCTTGCTGGCGTCTGAGTCGGACTGGAGCTCTCTGCCCTTTACCAATCCAGCCACGGGCCCATCCATCTGGCCCATCAAGACTCACTCTCATTTCATCAGTCCATAAAACCTTAGAAAAATCAGTCTTGAGATATTTCTTGGCCCAGTCTTGACGTTTCAGCTTGTGTGTCTTGTTCAGTGGTGGTCGTCTTTCAGCCTTTCTTACCTTGGCCATGTCTCTGAGTATTGCACACCTTGTGCTTTTGGGCACTCCAGTGATGTTGCAGCTCTGAAATATGGCCAAACTGGTGGCAAGTGGCATCGTGGCAGCTGCACGCTTGACTTTTCTCAGTTCATGGGCAGTTATTTTGCGCCTTGGTTTTTCCACATGCTTCTTGCGACCCTGTTGACTATTTTGAATGAAACGCTTGATTGTTCGATGATCACGCTTCAGAAGCTTTGCAATTTTAAGAGTGCTGCATCCCTCTGCAAGATATCTCACTATTTTTGACTTTTCTGAGCCTGTCAAGTCCTTCTTTTGACCCATTTTGCCAAAGGAAAGGAAGTTGCCTAATAATTATGCACACCTGATATAGGGTGTTGATGTCATTAGACCACACCCCTTCTCATTACAGAGATGCACATCACCTAATATGCTTAATTGGTAGTAGGCTTTCGAGCCTATACAGCTTGGAGTAAGACAACATGCATAAAGATGATGATGTGGTCAAAATACTCATTTGCCTAATAATTCTGCACTCCCTGTAGGAATCTTAGGGTGTCATATATTTAAAAAAATCAATTCCTTTTTTAGTTAAAATGTCCTCTGTTAATCCATTATCTAAAAATTTTTTTTTTTTAAATATACTTTTTTTATTGTGTCCGTATTATGTATTACTTTATATGTTTTATCATTTACAATTCTGTGAGCTTCTGTATCATTGCATTCTTTAGACAGGAGAACTATTCTTTCCTTCTGGCCTGCTGGTTTTATCACTACATTTTCCTTCTCTTTCAGTTCTTTCAACATCTGTTTTGTTTGTAATGTTAAATTATTTCCAAAGTTATTCTTTTTGCAAAAAAAAAAGTTTATTTGTCTCTTAAATTTGTGGTATTTCGTATTGCAGATTTCTCTTTTTAGGGGATTCATAATAAAAAAAGAATTTAAGGCATAAATTTCTCTTAAACTAATTTAAGTAGACGTACATTTGAAACTGGTTCAAATGTTTGCTAGGAACAAACGTCAAGCCCTTTCTCAGTACTTTTATTTGATTGTCTTTTAAATCGATTCCAAAGAAACCTGAGAATAAAATTACCTTTTTAAATAGCAATACAGGTTTTTATGGATGTGGACAATGTCTGGCATTTAAGAGAACAGACGACCACTAACATTTTATTAAAGAGTTCTTTTCCCCTTCAGAAAAGTTTAAAATAAAAGATTCTATAACATGCTACACTAGAAAAGTAATTTATTTGATACAATGCCCGTGCGGACTCAAGTATGTACAAGAACATATTCGTAACATATACAATGGCCTTGA
Source organism: Pelobates cultripes (assembly GCA_933207985.1). Lineage (NCBI taxonomy): Eukaryota > Metazoa > Chordata > Amphibia > Anura > Pelobatidae > Pelobates > Pelobates cultripes. The sequence goes on from OW240917.1 coordinate 143,050,091, forward strand.
AATCCATAATGTGTCTGCTCAATTTAACTTACACCATAATAAAGATCAAAAAGGTACAAAATGTATGGGCATCAAAAAAGTTCTTGAAAAAAGTGGCTTGAATAACGACTTCAAATTGTGTCATTTTTTAAGATAAATGGTACACTCATTTTAGATATGTGATCACTATGTTAAAACATGGGACATTGATTTATACGAATAAATGAGACAGTCCTTTGCTATCCTATAACTTCTATATATATTTTTTAATTATATTCTTACCTTTTATATTAGGTTTTTCTATTACCCATTTCTTACAATATAAGTAGTTTTTTCTACGGCTTTTATGCTCTTTACCCATTTTTTAGAGTATAAGTAGTTTTCCACGGCTTTTATAATCTTATAGATATACCTCTTGTGCATTCTTATTTATAGTATGTATTAATATCCTATTATAAATTAAGTAATATTCTACTATAATAGTATTTCCAAAATATGATATGACTTTCCCCAAAAACCTATAATTGATTCTGGATATATGCAAATATTTTTGATTAAGGATAACATTGTCCTAAATTAAGAATGACACCAATAAGGCAATAGCAATGTATTTACTAATATGTGTATATGTTTTGTTTTGTTTTCAATGCCACCATTATAAGAGACTTTGAAAGAATGTTAAAACAAATAAATATATATATATATGTATTAAGGCAATTTGCCTGCATTTGTGGGAGGTGCTGGTTTGCACCCCTAGCCTACTTAAGGCACTCCCCTTGCCTGGCTCCTTACCCACCACACCACTTTTAACATTTATTTCCTTTCTATTTCTTTTCCTGGGTGGGCCCTCTTCTTTCTCAGGCCTACCTCATCGTCGGTTTCGGCACACCACAACCGACTTGCTCCTTTAATCATCCTACGCTTATTCATGGTATTTCACACTGTACTATCTTAAGCACCTAACACAAAAATATATATATATATATATAAACAGTGGGACTTCGGTTTACAAACCACCTTGGTTAACATAATTTTCGGTTTACAAATGAAAATCTATTGAAAATAATGCCTCGGTTTACACATTTTTTTTTGGAATACGAGGCAAGTTTGCTATCTATCTATCTATCTCTCTTTTTCTATCTATTTTTATCTATCTATCTATCAATCTATCTCTAACTATATATCTATTTCTATCTATTTCTA
>OW240917.1:143053772-143063082 GCA_933207985.1 Pelobates cultripes
CAGGGAATTGGGAGCCAAAGCTCCATTCCCCAGCGGCAGGCTGAGTTACAGGGGACAGAGATAGTTGCTTCTGTCCCCCAGCAGCGGAGTGAATTGCAGGGAATTGGGAGCCCAGTCTCGATTCCCCAGCAGCAGGCTGAGTTACAGGGGACAGAGATAGTTGCTCCTGTCCCCCTGTAGCAGAGTGAATTGCAGGGAATTGGGAGCCCAAGCTCCATTCGCCAGCGGGAGATATAGCAGGGAATTGGGAGCCCAAGCTCCATTCCCCAGCGGCAGGCTGAGTTACAGGGGACAGAGATAGTTGCTCCTGTCCCCCTGTAGCAGAGTGAATTGCAGGGAATTGGGAGCCCAAGCTCCATTCGCCAGCGGGAGATACAGCAGGGAATTGGGAGCCCAAGCTCCATTCTCCAGCGGCAGTATGATTTATTGGGAATTGGGAGCCCAGTCTCCATTCCCCAGCGGCAGAGTGTCCTACAGGGAATAGAGAGCTCAGTCTCCTTTCCCCAGCAGCAGGACCCTGTATTGGAAGCAGAGACAATCGGTCTCCCTCATCCGCAGCTGGTAGTATGTATGGGAGAGGAGCTTGTTACCCCCTCTTACCAGCGGCAGCTTATCGTACCAGGGGGAGACAGTAAGCCCCACAACTGTGCAGATGGGACTGTGGTCTCTGCATTTACAGCACAGGGGGTAGGGACGGTCTGTTTAGCCAAAGGGGAGACAGTTGGTCTCCCCCTTCGGCAGCAGAGCTGTATATCTAAAGGGGAGACAGTCGGTCTCCCCCTCCACCAACCAGGCTTCAACCAGGCTACTCCCGTGGTAGTGCTGGCACCAGGGCAGAGTACCGCTGGTCTCTGCCCACTCAGTAACCCACCAGGTCAGCTTACCAGTCACCCACACAGCCGTGGTGAGGCACCTGGACATGGACAAAGTTCTCCTCTACCCAGGTGTAGTAACCATTTATTGTGGGTGGGCTGTATTACTGATTGTGTGTTGTGGATGGGCTGTTGGACTAACAAGGGCACTGACCGGCAGGAGGTCAGATACCCTGTTAGTCTGTTTGGAAAAGGGGAGAGATGTGACGAGACCAATATAGCCACATTGCATTGGAGAAGCCTGGTTGCTAGCCTGTTGCTGTTTTGGATTATGGCCCCATGTTAAAAGCCTTCCTTTTCCCCTGCAGGTGCCTGGGGGTGCCGTAACACTACCTATCTATTTTTTCCATCTATTTCTATCTATTTTTTCATCTATTTCTACCTATCTATTTTTTTCCATATCTATCTATCTATCTATCTATGTCTATCTTTTTCTATCTATTCTATCTATCTATCTATCTATTTCTTTATATATATATATATATATATATATATATATATATATATATTTCTATCTATTTCTATCTATTTTTTATCTATCTATCTATTTCTATCTATTTTATCTATCTATCTATCTATCTATCTATTTCTATCAATCTATCTCTAACTATCTATCTATTTCTATTTATTTCTACCTATATATTTTTTCCATCTATTTCTACCTATTTTTTTCCATATCTATCTATCTATCTATCTATCTATCTATCTATCTACCTACCTATCTATCTATTTCTAACAACAATCTATCTATTTCTAACAATCAATCTATCTATCTATTTCTATATATCTATAGTGTTCTGTCTATTTCTATCTATCTATCTATCTATCTATCTATCTATTTTTATCTATCTATCTATCTATCTATCTATTTCTATCTATTTTTATCTATCTATCTATCTATTTATATATATATATATATATATATATATATATATATATATTTCTATCTATTTCTATCTATCTATCTATCTATTTTTATCTATCTATCTATCTATCTATCTATCTATTTCTATCTATTTTTATCTATCTATCTATCTATCTATCTATCTATCTATTTCTATCTATTTTTATCTATCTATCTATCTCTATCAATCTATCTCTAACTATCTATCTATTTCTATTTATTTCTACCTATATATTTTTTCCATCTATTTCTACCTATTTTTTTCCATATCTATCTATCTATCTATCTATCTATCTATCTACCTACCTATCTATCTATTTCTAACAACAATCTATCTATTTCTAACAATCAATCTATCTATTTCTATATATCTATAGTGTTCTGTCTATCTATCTATCTATCTATCTATCTATTTCTATATATCTATAGTTTTATATCTATTTCTATCTATCTATCTGTTTCTATCTATTTCTGTATATCTATCTATATTCTTATCTATCTATCCATCTATCTATTTATATATATATTTCTATCTATTTCTATCTATCTATCTATTTTTATCTATCTATCTATCTATCTATCTATATCTATCTATCTATCTATCTATCTATTTCTATCTATTTTTATCTATTTTTATCTATCTATCTATCTATCTCTATCAATCTATCTCTAACTATCTATCTATTTCTACCTATATATTTTTCCATCTATTTCTACCTATTTTTTTTCCATATCTATCTATCTATCTATCTATCTATCTATCTATCTAACTATCTACCTATCTATCTATTTCTAACAACAATCTATCTATTTCTAAGAATCAATCTATCTATCTATTTCTATATATCTATAGTGTTCTGTCTATCTATCTATCTATCTATCTATCTATCTCTATATATCTATAGTTGTATATCTATTTCTATCTATCTATCTTTTTCTATCTATTTCTATATATCTATCTATATTCTTATCTATCTATCCATCTATCTATTTCTATCTATTTTTATCTATCTATCTATCTATCTATCTATCTATCTATCTATCTATCTATCTATCTATCTATCTCTATCAATCTATCTCTAACTATCTATGTATTTCTATTTCTACCTATATATTTTTTTCCATTTATTTCTATCTATTTCTACCTATATATTTTTTTCCATCTACTTCTATCTATTTCTACCTATCTATTTTTCCATCTATTTCTATCTATTTTTTCATCTATTTCTACCTATTTTCCCCCCATTTCTATCTATCTATCTATCTATCTATCTCTATCTATCTATTTGTATCTATCTATCTATCTATCTATTTTTTCCATCTATTTCTATCTTTTTCTACCTATCTATTTTTTACATCTATTTCTATCTTTTTCTACCTATCTATTTTTTCCATCTATTTCTATCTATTTATAACAACCAAACTATCTATCTATTTATAACAATCAATCTATCTATTTCTATATATCTATAGTGTTCTATCTATCTATCTATCTATCTATCTATCTATCTATCTATCTTGAAACTCAGCACAGATGACAAGCTTGAAACTCAGCACAGATGACAAGGATGGGGGATTAATAGCCACCCCTTGTTCCTGGCACCCACAGACGAACACATTCCAAATCCTAGAATAGGAAGAGGAGGCAGAGTATTTGAGAGCCTGTAAAAGGGTCTTAATGATGGTGTCTGACATTCCTACACCCCTCAGAGCTTCCCGCTCAATCTCCAGGCCTTCAGTCTGAAGGATTGTGGATCTGGGTGTTTGAGGGGACCTTGTAACAATAGGTCCAGCTTGAATGTAAGTTCCCTCGGAGGTTCCCAACTCATCCGATTCGCCATAGGGAACCAGGGTCAAAGTGGCCAAAAGAGAAGGATATCAATCACTTTATCAGAGTTGCATAAATCAGGGGTATTAGGGGCCAGTCTGAAGTTCCACTGTTGGGTCAATGCATCCTGGAAAAGGGCTCCTATTTCGAGATGTCTTGAGAAATATGCCGGAAACCTGTCTGTTCCGAGAGATGACCATTAAATCTATCTTGAGAGTTCCCCGTCTCTGGGCTATTCTTGCACATTCCACAAACCTTGAGTTACTGTCACGGTCCACGCCGTGACATCCAGTCTGCCAGACGTGGTCGCTCTGGAAGCGCCCGATAGGGGATTTGAACTGTGGTTCTTCTGGACCATATCCTGCTGTTCTTCCTCTGAGCCATTTCAGGACTTTGGATAACTCCCTGTTTATTCTTGTATTGCCTGCAGCACCAGGGGGCTGGACTTCACCAAAGGCTCTGATCTGTCAGTTACTCTCCAGCTGAATCTGATCCTAATTAACAGGATATAAAAGCCTGCCTCACCCTGGGAGGGGTGTCAGTTCATTGACTCTGGTTCTCTTGTTTGGTTCCTGTTACTCTGTACCTGCGTTCCAGTGATTCTTGTCTATTTCCGGCTTCTGACCTTGGCTTTCCTCCTGGACTACTCTGACCTCTGGCTTCCCTGATTTTGGCTTCCCTTGACCACGCTTCTGCTTATCCCTGCTGTACTGAGTCTTGGAGCACCTTTCCTGGAAAGCCCCCGTGCACAGACTCACAGGCCAGGTGGCGTCTTACCTGGTCACCCTGGTCTGTGTCTACTTTGCAAGGGTGAGCGTATAACTCTGCGAGCTGGACTCCCTATCAGGTAAGACTCCGTTACAGATGAACTGACCAATGGAGTCCGCAGAGTTATACAAATTACTCACCTCCCTGGCCGAGCAAGTCTCCAACCTGTCCCAGAATGTTACAGATTTGCAGAGACATTCATTGGCATTTAAAGGAGCAACGCTTCCAGTCCCGGAACATGTATGCCCAGAACCGTATGTCTTTATGCCTGACAGGTTCGACGGTTCCCGTTCTACTTTTCCGATGTTCAAGACGGATTGTGAGCTACTATTTGCCCTGAAATCAAGAACCTACGCCACCGACTTTATCAAAGTACGCTCCGCTATTAACCTATGTATCGGGCGGATTAAGGCGTGGGCACACCAGAAGTTGCAGGAGAGAAGTACTGTCTTGGACTCCTGGGAGTTGTTTATGTCCGCAATGGATTCTCAGTGTTTTGCAGCAAGAAAAGCAACTTCCAAACCCATTTCAGGTCCTCGCAGAACCCGGTTGCCTAGAGAAGAGGAATTGTTTTATGGATACAAAAATCCCATCATGTTGCAGCATGAACCCACTTTCAGGGACCCGCCTTGTAACCCTGTTTACACTCGCGCTAGCAGTGAAACTCCAGTCGACATGGAGGAACCCATGGAGATTGGCTTTACCAGAACTAGATTGCCCCCGAAGGAAAAAGACCGCAGGAGAGCCCATGGTCTATGTCTATACTGTGGGAAAAGAGGGCATTTCATATCGCTCTGCCAGACTCGTCCACTTAGGACAAGACCCCTTCTGTCTGGTGCCATATGGACTTACCCTGTCATCCCAGCAAGACAGCCTGGACACTGCCAGAACTGTCCCCGTCCTGTGACACAAAAGGGTACCCAAACCAATACCGTTAATGTTACCAGTACCTCTGTGGAAACTTCACCTCTTGCTCTAGAAAAATTTGGACCTCTTCCTGATGACACTTCTGTTCAAGCAAGCACCATCACCACTTCCTGCCATGCCAAAACAGTTCTGCCACCTGACTGCACCTATGCCTCAAATGGCACAGTTGTGTGCAAACAGGATCTAGAAGTCTTCGAAAAAGCTTTGTGTGACGAGACCAATCTCGCCACATTGCATTGGAGAAGCCTGGTTGCTCGCCTGCTGCCTTTGGACTATGGCCCCCTTTTAAAAGACTTTATTTTTGCCTGCAGAAAAGCTGTATTCGTGCTTTTCTGCCTGGGGTTCAGTAGATTTGTTTGAATGTGTTATACCCCAGATAGGAATCCCATGGAGCCCATTCGTATGAAACTGACTGTAAAGACTTTAGCTCCATGGCGATTAAACTGTATTCCTGTGGTCTGAGCGCCATTCACTTAATAATGTGCGCTCGGACCTGAGCTATCTGGGGATATGTTACATGTCTGTGTTTTATGTAATAAATGTGACTTTATGTATTTTAAAGTGTTTTGTGTCTCTTTGCAACCATGTGCTTAATGGAGTCTTGTGTCTGTCCTGGGAGATAATTGAATTACTTATCACCAGGATAGAAGACTCTGAAACTGGTTTGGGCCAGAAAGCCATGCTTCATTTAGTCACAAAGGACTTTTTACTAACTTTTGAACCCCTTGTCTGATTTGTGCCATTTTTGAATATGTTGTTCCCCTGAATGGATTGATTGTGCATATGTAATTTTATGTGAATGTGATGTATGGTTTTAGAGTTATGAAAGTTGGGTAGAAAGTATGTTTTAACTGTATGTGTAATTGAGTTTCCTCTCAGGATAAGGGGAGGGAATATGTGGGATGTAACTGTGATGTAATTGGTTGTTTTATACCTCCCTGTGGGCGGTCATGTATTTGCAAGACTGTAATAAAAACCAGGCTGGGTGTGCCAGCACCTCAGACCACTGCTTGACCATCAACACGGAGCCTTGTCTCGTCTTTGGGGGGATTTACTGTATGCTGCTAAGGACTGATTGCCAGGAGTGTAAGCCGCTTGGAAGCTTTTCCTGTTCGCCTGCTAGCAGCTATTCGTATGGTTCCTGTTAGTTTATTTGAAGTGCTACCTTATTCCCTTGTATGCCGTTCGGGAGTTTGGAGCATTCACTTATTGGCGGTTCGTGAGTTTTGGTGATTATTCAGTAGCTGTGCCTGTCTCTGAAAAGGGGATTATCGTCTAAGCGGTTTTTTCCCCTTTTGTGCAAAACGGTCCGTTACACTTTGAAAGCTGCAAATGCCTCCCCTATAGCACCCGAAACTGGTACCATAAAATCCCAGGTCGTAAAAGGATACCTTAATTATAAAGACTATCTTAGTGATACTGAGACCGAAGATGAGGAGTACCATTTCCAAGAAGAGCCTGTTCACGCCCGGAGGGCGTTCTTGACGGGGGGGTACTGTCACGGTCCACGCCGTGACATCCAGTCTGCCAGACGTGGTCGCTCTGGAAGCACCCGATAGGGGATTTGAACTGTGGTTCTTCTGGACCATATCCTGCTGTTCTTCCTCTGAGCCATTTCAGGACTTTGGATAACTCCCTGTTTATTCTTGTATTGCCTGCAGCACCAGGGGGCTGGACTTCACCAAAGGCTCTGATCTGTCAGTTACTCTCCAGCTGAATCTGATCCTAATTAACAGGATATAAAAGCCTGCCTCACCCTGGGAGAGGTGTCAGTTCATTGACTCTGGTTCTCTTGTTTGGTTCCTGTTACTCTGTACCTGCGTTCCAGTGATTCTTGTCTATTTCCGGCTTCTGACCTTGGCTTTCCTCCTGGACTACTCTGACCTCTGGCTTCCCTGATTTTGGCTTCCCTTGACCACGCTTCTGCTTATCCCTGCTGTACTGAGTCTTGGAGCACCTTTCCTGGAAAGCCCCCGTGCACAGACTCACAGGCCAGGTGGCGTCTTACCTGGTCACCCTGGTCTGTGTCTACTTTGCAAGGGTGAGCGTATAACTCTGCGAGCTGGACTCCCTATCAGGTAAGACTCCGTTACAGTTACTAGGTCCTGACAGTGTGCTCCCCATCCTCAGGCACTGGAGTCTGTCATGAGTATGATCTACAGTGGATATGCCAATGGGAATCCTTTCAATAGATTCTTCCTTCGTATCCACCAGGTGAGGTGAATTCTTACCATCCTGCAGATTCTCAGAGGTTGATCCAAATTCAATTTCTATCTGTTGAATTGACTTAAAAATGCTCTTTGCAGAATTCTGAGGTGCCAGTGGGCCCATCTTACCAGTCCGATGGTGGATGTGAGATTGCCCAGGAGTTGCATGTATCTTCTTGCCGTAATTAAACATAGTCAGATTATCTGAGAGAGAAGTCTGGAGATTCTGAGCCTCCTTTCTCTCGACAAGGTGATGGTTTCTTGGAGAGTGTTGATGTCGGCCCCCAGGAATGTCATCTCCTGGGTTGATGTGAGTTAGCTCTTCTGAACATTTATTAACCAGCCGAATCTTTGGAGTTCTGTCAGAACTAGATCTCTCTGAAGACTTGCTTTCTGGAGGTCCCGGGCAACTAACAGCAAATCGTCCAGGGAGTGAAATAGAGAAAAATCCTGGATCCTCATCCTCTCTATGAGGATGACCAAGACCTTTGAAAAGTTCCTGGGGGCGGTGCTGAGCCCAAATGGCAGGGCTAGGAACTGGAAGTGATCCTCCTTTATAGCGAATCTGAGGAAACATTGGTGTTCTCTGGCTATTGGGATGTGGTAGTAAGCAACCCTCAGGTCGATAGACACAAGGAAGCCGTTCTTCCGTATAGCTGGTGAGATGGATTTGAGGGATTCCATCCTGAAGGACCTGACTTCTAGATATCTGTTGACTCATCTGAGGTCTAAGATTGGCCTCCATTTATTTTTGCTCTTCCAAACTAAAAAGAGTGGAGTATACTGTCCCTGGAACTGTTCTTCCCTTGGCACGAGGACCTTCTGGCTTGTGAGATCTTTGACATGCTCATATAATGCCTTGGTCTTGATTTCATATTTGAATATATGAGTGGCTATAAATAAATTCCATCTTAGCAGTCGTTGAAATTCCAGTCTATAACCCATCTGGGCTATGGACACTACCCAGGAATCTTGGATATTCTGAGCCCAAACTTCTTTGAACTGAGACAGTCGAGCTCCCACCTATAGCAGATAGTCAAAAGTTCCTACCAGAGGGACGAATAGACTGGTTCATGGCACGATTGGAACAAGGAAATGATGAATGGCCACCACACCATGAGTTGCCTCTATTGAACTCCTTCCCAGGCTTGTAACTTCAACTATCCCTAAAATAGTGATCTCTTGAAGGTCGTTTATCTGCCCATGAGGTGCCTGGTTTCTTGTTACCTCTATTCTGGGGTAAAAATACCTTGTGGATCTCTGCTGCTTTCTTTATGGATTCCTCTAGGGCTCTCCCAAAAAGCAATTCACCTTCAAGGGGAATGGAGCATAGATTTGCCTTAGAGGAGGCATCAGCTCCCCAGTATCGTAGCTACAAATCTCTCATAGCCGCAAGTGACAGAGCCATAGTACGGGAGAAAATCCTCTGGTATCTCCAAAGTCTTCCTTACCATAAAGATGAGCTTGTCCTTAGTCTTGGAATCAAGCCCTTCAATTTGCAGAGGGGGGACTGTCTGGGTTCTCAGACAGTCCTCTAGAGTGGGAGCAACACCGATCGCTGGCGGGGGATCGGCAGCGACCAGGTAAGTGAGGTGAACAGTGGGGATGTTCTATACCGCCCATCGGCATTTAGGCTCGGCTCCTTAAGGGGCTATTAAAGAAAACTTTATGCTGGTGTACATGATGTTACCTTTTCCTTTATTCATACTTTGTAGAAATAGTGGATAATTTTTTTTTCATATTAGGTAATGTCTCTTGTCATGCCTAGAAGGAAAAATACAATTCAGATCAATTAATACAATCA
>OW240917.1:143063182-143098987 GCA_933207985.1 Pelobates cultripes
AATGACTCTTTTTCCCGAAAAAGCCTGCCGAACGAACGGCCACCCAAGTGAGGAGTGTGCTGCTGGTTAACGAAGTGATCCCAATTAGAACGTTGTGGTTAACCGCAGACACTTCTCAATTAAACCGAATTCAGGGTGGTCGTCGTTCGTATGTCGATCACGAGGCAGCGGCCATTTTAAATCACACGAACGCTCAGCGGTGTTTGGCTCTAATTCTATGGAACTGAAAACGGACACTTTTTCTGCCGAACACCGCTGAAACAAGGGAACGCCTGGCTGCCTCCACGAAAGCATGCGAACACCGGCCGTTCGGGAGATTGAGAGCATACAAAAGACTTAACCTAGATAGCCCTCCCATGGAGTCATTCGTATACCGAAAGACTGTAAGAACTTTGACTCCATGGCTATTGAACTATGTGTGTGGGATCTGAGCGCTATTCGCTAATAATATGCACTCAGATCCAGGCTATCTGGGGACATGTAATACGAATGGGAAATGTTCAGTTTTCATGTAGTTATGTATTTTTATGTCTTTTATTATTTTATGTCTAAGATGGCGACTGTCCTTGTCCTGGAGTTAATTGAGTTACTTGGTAATTAACTCCAGGGCAGAGGGGAGGGAATCATAATGCACTGTGGGTAAAATATGTGACTGTGTGTCCGAAATGTCCCTCTATCTGTCTGTAGTCTAAGTCTCCCATTTGGTCCCCTAGGGGAGTGTCCACCAGGTGGGAGACCTGCATAAATACGGGCAGGTAGCCCACAGTAAAACCAGATTCTGTTTGACCCTCAATGCGGAGCTTCTGTCTCGTTATTTGGGGGATTTCTTCTTCACGTTTAGAGACTGCTGGATGGAACGAAAGCCGCTTGGGGAATATTGCTGTTCGACGGTTACCAGCAGTTCGAGTATTGCCGTTCGGGAGTTTGGAGCCGTTCACGGAGCTCGGTCGGGAGATTGCCGCTTCCCCTGCATTTGGTTCGTGTGTTACAGATTAAGCGAACGGAGACTGTACTGCAGCCGGGGAAGATCTACTAAACGGCGGTTTGGCTTAAAGACACTGGAGGTGTCTTAACAGTGGACATTTGCTGCATATCCTTTAAAGCGGGGATTATACCACCATACGCCCATACTGCCAGAGCTGGCTATAGCTCTTCTAAATGTAAGTGTTCCATCGTTATCTTGTACTTTTATCTGATTGAATTATACAGTCTGCACTATCACCTGCTCATGTTTCCTGTCTTTTATATCATCTTGGTGTGAACGTGGTTGACAGTTGCCGTTTATCCTTTAAAGCGGGGATTATACCGCTGTACGCCTATACTGCTAGAGCTGGCTATAGCTCTTCCAAATGTGAGTTACCTTTTCCTTATATAAAAGACTGTACTCAACAAGCTACACTATCACCTATCCCTATTGTAGCGGATTGCATTAAGGCTGTCCTCAAAATTTGTTTATTTTAATATGCTTTTGTGTATTGCTATTCCATGTATTCACATTATATGCAGCATTCGTCTGATTGTTCGGTAAAATCACTCCGTTTACTATACAAGTGAAACTACCAAACAATCAGACCACCCCAGGGATAAGTGTGTCTCTCATTAACATTCGCAACAATGTTGCAAACCCCTAATTGGCAATCAGTACTTTGTTCTATGGATGGCCACCATTCGGGATACGAATACGTGGCGGCGGCCATCTTAACTACCGAACAGCTGTGTTTGGTCATTGAGTGTCTGGAACCCAAATCGGACACTCGACTAAGCAAACACCGCTGAGACCTCCAGACTTCCATAGCTTCGTACGGAAACAACCGAACGAGCCGCCGTTCGGTCGAAAGACTCATCCGAACAAGGGGATTCACATGAAGGCAAGAAACAGCCATTTCATTCGGTATTTTCATCCGTTTATACCCATGAACCAAGACCGACCTGTGTGGTCGGTCAAAACTTTACTCTTCCATAACTCCCGAACCCCTGGTTCGATCTGGGTGATTTTTGAGTATGTTACTCACCCAGATCAGAGCTATCAGGGGACCCCATGTGTCATGCTGAGGGGAGGAGATGTGTGGGAGGTAACATGTATTTTATTGGTTACTGTATTAATTACTGTGGGTGTTTCCTTTGCATGGGAGAATTGCTTAAAAGCAGGCATGTGAAATTAAACCTCAGTTCAGTTCTGTTCCTAATGCTGTGTGTCGTCCAGTCATTGGGAAACGTGTGGGATACTTTTGGATTACTTTACTAATCATAGATATTATTCTCTTAAGTTTTATTACTTGTTCCTGAGCCTTATTTGGATTACCAGCGGAAATAGGCTGTGAGAGACCAGCTCTCCGCTACACCTATCTTTTGTCTTCCATATTATCTATGGTCAAGTTGAATTGAGGACAGTACTTCCTATCAAGCACTGACTTTTTCATCTTTTGATTATAAAAACTTTCTTTGTGAGACTTTTGCACCAGACCTATTTCTGCTTTTGTGCCAAATAAGTTGTACTATTAGAGTTTACCTGTGGCGCAACCCTTCCCTTTTCTTTTGTTCTTCTTGTTCTCTTCAAAGGGTTTTGAGGGATTCCCTTTGCTGGGGCCACTGCCTACCCAACAATACTGTGTTACTTAGCGTTTCTGTTTTGTATTTTACACTGAGTATGCAAGTTCTTTAATTTTAACTCTTTGTAGGAAAAAAAAATATTTTAAAATATGAAAGTGGAAAGTTGGTTGTCATCACCTGAAAAAAGTTTACCCACCTCAAAAAAAAAAAAAAAATGTAAATAACTCCTGCTGCTGCTACTGCTACCCACTTTTTAAAAATCCCTTTCATTGTAGTAGTTGTTACCTCTCTGGCTGAGGCTTGTGTTGTGACTACTACAGATGCATTTTGGGACTGGTAGGGCACTGTTGTTTTTCACAATGAAGAACAGTCACTTATACTACAGAGCATCCTGCTGCCATCTCTTCCGAAGGTAAATAACGCACATGCACCTGGACAATCACCTGATCTAAAAAGAAAAGGTGATTCACCAGGCAACCTTCTTCCATTGCTCCATGGTCCACTTTAGATGCTCAAGTCCCCATTGAAGGTGCTTTTGGCAGTGGACAGAGGTCAGTATGGGCACTATGTATGAGTTTGCAGCTATGCAGTCCCATACACTGCAAACTTAGAGGCACTATGTGTTCTGACACTTTTCTACAGAAGCTCTTCTATGTAATAGGGCCAGACAGGCTAGCCTTTGCTCCCCCTATTCATCAATGAGCCTTTGGCAGCGGTTGTCCTTCCTTGCACCACTTTTGGCAAGTACTAACCACTGCATACCGAGAATATTCCACAAGACTTACCGTTTTGGAGATGTCCTCACGCAGTCATCTGACCATCACTATTTGGCCATTGTAAAAGTCACTCAGATCTTTTTGCTTGTCCATTTTTTCCTACTTCCAACACATGAAATTCAAGAACCGACTGTTCACTTGCTACTTAATATATCCCATTCCTTGACAGGTGCCATTGTAACAATATAATCAATGTTATTCAATTCACCTGCAGTGGTTTTAATGTTGTGGCTTATCACAGTATAATAAAACTGTGCAACCTTCCCTATATGTGTCATAGTTCAAACATCCATTATAAAGCAACTTTAAAATAAAGTTTTGCTCTAATGCCACTTTGGTATTTGGAATTATAATTATATCTAGTTATGCTTAATTTTTTTTGTACAATTGCTGGTAAGTCTGCTTTCAATGTAATTAATGTTATTTATTCATGTTTTGCTTTATTTCTACCTTCATATAACCTTTGGCATCACTTAAAGCTTTTACATTGAAACTAAATTACCCAGACGACTATTTAACTGCCCAAAATGAGCAAATGTAGAGGCTGCATGCTATAAGCCAAGGTTTGTACTCATTTTGATAAATGCCACCTGTCTTTTAATGTTGCATTTATATTAGAGAAATATTTGGAAAGCTAAGCAATGTTATCAAAAAATGCAGTTACCCATACTGAGATGATTATTGCATTTTCCATGAACATTATACCAAACTGTACTTTTGAGTGCATACAAAATCAGTGTTTGAAAAATATGTTTCATATCTAAATCTTGTGTTATTTTGTAGAATTACTTTTGAAGTAATGAAAAACAAACAATTACACTAGCATAGCAGTCATAAATGAAAATAACACATTAAGTGTGTGGGACATATAAAATATATCATATAAATGTGTATTTAATTAAATACACCAAATAAAAAAAAAAATACTGGCCAGATATTTATTTTCTTGTCTTTTTACAGTTATAATGTAAAGCAACATCTATAGAGAACTGAATATTCTTTAGTATTCTAGAACACTTGATAATGTGAAGCAGCCTCCATTTAAAGTAGAGGCATTTTATATAAAGAAGTGATAGTCTATACTGTGTTGCAGAAACAAGCTGAGTTATGAACTCTAGTATTTTTCAAAAACAGGTATTAGTCTACTGTCTAAGCGTGTTTTCATGGGACAATGCTATAGTATAGGACCTACTGCAAAGTTAAACAAAATAAAATAACATCAGTGCAAAGTAAGTAATGTATAATATTGCACTAAATTTCACCAAAACACTCAAAGGATCTGCATAGCATTATCAGTAAAATAATATCCGAGCCTTGAGCTCCTATTGATGTACAATGATGTGAATCTAGATAACAAGTTATATAAAATGCCTGAATTATAGATCTCAATATTCTGTATGGACACTCAGAGCATTATGCTATGATCACATGTAATGTATCAAGAACAAGTGATAATTATTAGACATGTGCCGTGCTAAATATTTAGGTTCTTCTGAATTACTTCAGTTGATGTTTTTTTGCTGTTGCTTATTTATTTTTTTGGGGGTGGGGGGAGGGGTCACATAATTTTGTTCATGCCACTCAGGCAACTCAAGCAGTTGCAAATATAGTGCCTATGACTGTGCTGATATGTAGAAATGACCACAATATTGCTGTATATATGGCGTAATAGTTATGTTATATCAGCCATTTCTTGCAATGCCAACACTGAGTTGCCATCAATACTTTTACACATTTAGAAATGACTTTAAATGGACAGGTGAGTAACCAATTGGATTTCAGCTAGCAATTGATGACAACTTAAATATCAAAGTGAAGACAGAGTAACCCAGGTTGGGGAAATTAAACATGAGAGATGTTATATTTTTCCATCAGTTGTGGGGACATGTGTGAGGGATAAGCATTCAGAAAGTTTTCCATAACTGAAAACAATTCACTCACTTTGGAAAATGGATAGGACAATACCTGCTTGGCAACAAGATACAGAGCAGGGCACACATTCTTCTCATTCCAGTTGCTTAAAGGGTCTTAAGTAAGAAGCAAAGCACACTCAGACAGATATGCTTTTCCATTTTAGAGGAACTACTCTCCTTTCAGCTGCTTGCTGGTTCACTTTTTTCCCTCAAGCTTCCAACAACATTAATTCAATATAAAACTCCTCCACTCTTCTGTTTTCAAGTTATGCTGCTAGCGCTGCTGGGAGCACTAAATGATGGCAATATGGTAGGTTCAATGTGCACATCTACCTCAACCCCTGTTTTTTTAAGAAGTCATCCATCATGTTTATGAGGTTTGTGAACAAGGGGATGACCTGTCCCAAACTGGCATTACTGAGGTTTAAATGACCACTATAGTGCCAGGAAAACATACTCCTTTTCCTGGCACTATAGTGCCCTGAGGGTGCACCCGCCGGGCTCTGGGGGGAGGAAGAGGTTAAACTTACCTCTTTCTCTTCAGCTGAATGTGCATGCGTGGCAACAGCTGTGCGCGCCTTCAGCCAGTCCATAGAAAAGCGTTCACAATGCTTTCCTATGGATGCTGGCGTCTTCTCACTGTGAAAATCACAGTGAGAAACACAGAAGCCCTCTAGCGGCTGTCAATGAGCTCCTCGTTCTCTATAAAAAAAAAAGGGTTAACCCTAGAAGGACTTGGCACCCAGACCACTTCATTAAGCTGGTCCGGGTCTACTTTGCCACACTAAACAGTTCATGTGAGCATCCCAAGGGACACTATAGTCACCCAAACCACTTCAGCAAGTGGTCTGGGTGCCAGGTCCCCCAGGTTTTAACCCTTCAGATGTAAACATAGCCGTTTAAAGAAACTGCAATGTTTACATTGCAGGGTTAATCCAGCCTCTGTCTTCCTGACAGCCGCTAGAGGCGCTTCTGCGATGCTGGATGCGAAAATCTGTTTGAATGCGCGCGCGGCTCTTGCTGTGCATGCGCATTCCACTCCACTTGGGAGCCGATGTCGGTGGGGGAGGAGAGGTCACCAGCGTCATAGCAGCCCGGCGCTGGATAAAGCTAAGTGGCTGAAGGGGTCTTAACCCCTTCAGCCCAGCGGAAGGGGGACCCTGAGGGGGGGGACCTAAGGGTTATATAGTGTCAGGAAAACAAGTTTTTTTCCTGACATTATAGTGATCCTTTACAACTATTCAGCACAACTCCTATTGACCCAAAACAAATAAACACCACAAATGACTATATATGCTAGCATTGACAGTTCAAGGAAAGCAAATACATGCCTAATGGAATTAAAAAATGAAAAGAATGAACTACTTTGTAACATCAAGCAATATTAAAAAAAAGAAAACATAGTTTATCAAACCTACCATAGTTGCAGCCTTATAAATAAATGTCATCATATTGGCAGCTGGAAAAAATAACTTATTTTCTTTAATATTATGTGGATTTTTATTTTGATTGGTATCTTCCCATAAAGTACATATAGCGAACTTTGTTATACAATTGATCTATAGTGAGGTACATCAAGTTATGTTACAATAAACTTTTTGGGTTATCCGTTGAAGAAACTAGTGAAGACCTCTCTGTCTTTATTACTAGGTGTTTCACTGCAATTGCACAGTTAGTTGGATAGTAAGATGTATTTCCTTTGAGAGTCTGATACAAGTACACATTTGCATGAGATGGGTGAGAGAGCAATGTCCATGATACTCATATTTCTGAAGAACTCCTATATTTACAAGATTCATGAGATATTGGGCAACAAATGTATTTATTTATTTATAAAATATTTTACCAGAATGGATACATTGAGATTTCTGGATACATTGAGTGATCTTTGCCCACAAAACATTGCATTGTTACAATAGAATACAATATTACAAAAATACAATATACAAATTATATATATAGATATATATATATATATATATATATATATACACACACATATATATTTAATACATAACAGGTAATAAATATATTCAACCATGACAGGAGCATTCTGTGCTGAGGTATATTGCCATAGATCTCTTAAAAGATTTTAGATTAAATGAAGATTTGACTGTGTCCCTGAGGTTATTCCATAATTGCAGTGCTATGTAGGAAAAGGAGGATCAAGACACTTTATTTTTGTATTGCGGTATGCTAAATATTGTGCTAATACTGGATCGGAGGTTATAGGAGGGAACAACCGGGGAGAGCATTCTACTCAGGTAGGGTGGGAGCTTCCCAGAAATGCTCTTATGCACAAGGCTGGAAAGATGGAGAGTGCGTCGGGATTCCAATGGCAGCCAGTTTATCTTTTTTAATATGTCACAGTGGTGGGTAAAGTAATTACATTCGAGTACAAAGCGGCAGAACTAATTATATAACTTATTAAGTTTATTAAAGTGGGTTTGCAGTATGGGTGCATACACTACATCCCCATAATCAATGACCGTCATTAGCATTTGTTGCACTGTTTCCTTACTGTAGGGCTTAGGCAGGATTTCTGTACAGGGCATCAAGTTTTAGGTAACGTTTTGAAGAGATTTTTTTAAATGTGAAGGCCAAAAGATAGATTGGGGTCTAGCAGAATACCTAGATATTTAAAAGAGCAGACTGCTGTTAGTGTGCTATTCGAATTTGTTTTGATACACAATTGTTGATTTTGTAGTTTACATAATTTAGGTACAGTTCCAAAGATCATTGTAATGGTTTTGTCAATGTCTAGGAAGTGTTTGTTATCCGCTATCCACTTTTCTACCTCTGTGAATTGGTTTTGGAGCACAGCCTAAAGCTGCGGTAGCTTGGGTTTACTAGTGTAGATTACAGTGTCATCTGCATACATTTGGGCAGTTGAGGATTTGCAGACGTTAGGCAGATCATTTATAAATAATGTAAATAGCACGGGGCCAAGTATGGAGCCTTGGGGAACACCACATGTTACTGGAAGAGGGAGGATAGCGCTATCAAAAATGGCCACATTTTGCAATCGGTCTGAAACATACGATCGAAATCAGGTTAGCGGACGCCTGAGTTTTTACGTTTTTGCAAGAGAATGCCATGGTCTACTGTGTCAAAGGCCTTGGCAAAATCAAGGAAAATAGCTCAAGTTAAGTCTCCTTGTTCCATGCCAATTTGGATGTCATTGCAAACTTTTAAGAGGGCAGTCAAAGTTGAGTTTGTTTGAAAGCCTGATTGATTAGGGGTCAAATTATTTGATCGTTGATAATATTCACATAGTTGCTTGTGGACGCATTTTTCCAAGATTTTTGACAATACAGGAAGCAATGATATCGGGCGATAGTTAGTTACCAAAGTATTGTCACCACTTTTATGGATAGGTACAACTTTTGCAGTCTTCCAAAGTTTGGGTATGTATCCTGACACCAGGGATTCATTGATAAGGGTAGTGACAGGTTTAGCAATTGAATGCGCACTGAGCTTCAGCAACATTGCTGGAATTTGATCTGGTCCACACTGGTTTTTCTTTTTAAAATTATTAATATGTTTATTAACGACTCTAACAGGCACAGGTTTAAAATTGAATCTATCTAAATGAGGGTTTTGAAGATTTGGCAGTGCCTGATCTTTATTTGTGGTCTGAAAATGAGTGTCAATTATTATCTTAGCAACCAGGGTGGTAGCACATCGAACAAAATAATTATTAAAGGCATTTGGTACATCTAGGGGGTGTTGTAGTGTTTGGTTGTCCATTTTGACAGTGGAGGGTTGGGGTGGATTGTGGGGGTTTGTATCCTATTTATGACTGCAGTCCCTGCAGTCTGATGTTGTAAAATGTTGTTGTCTCAGAGAAATGGCAATGTTTACTTTTGGCCATAAGCAAAACTATAGTGGCCAACAGACTAAAAGCCACTTGAGGCACTTACTTATTCAATATTTTCAATTAGTAAAAGTCTTCACATTCGTGTTGCTGAATTTGATGAATGGTTCTCACAGAGAAGTAGCAAAACAAATGCAAAATCGACACCAACGATTATGATCCAACTCATGTACAATGGATGGTAATGATTGATGGGGTGAGAGCTATCCTTACAGTAATCCCCCAAGTCCCCAAGCCTTAATATAGTAACTTGTCATTCAAAAGAGGGACAGGAGATGCCCAAGAACCCTAACCATATAGCATTATTTTATTGCCCCTCCCCTTAGTAAGTGTAGTTCGTATAAAATGGGGATGCAAATTCACTTTGAGATTGTGCATTAATTCCCCCAAAGCAGCCATAGTTCAGTTACAAGTATTAATTAAAATATGAAAGATGAATATTTGACTTTCTCACCTGTGTACTGTATTTATATTTCTAGTATGTATAACAATTAACTTTAAACATAACAAATTTGTAAAAAGTAAAGTATCACTACAAATTACAAATAATTACTGTTAAACGTTTGTTCTGTGTTATCTGTAAACACCAGATTGTCATCACAAACCCATTACATAGAATAATTTGCAATATGCTAGCAGTAGACCTTTCACTAATACATGCTGTAAGTTAATGCAAAAGTATGGGCACTTACCAGCTTCTGACTTTAGCTGGGCTTTATCTCAAAGATTAGATTAATTTGCCATTGAGAAGGACTTCTCAACAGTTGCCTTCCAACTCCCAGTTTGTCCCTCAAAATAGTATGAATAACACAGAAGCCACTCATTTATGCATCTACTGAAGTTAAGTAAATTGCTGAATAGTGACATTAGCGGCTGTCTTCCTACTCTACCCTCCCCACCTTTTTCTATTTTCCTCTCCTCTTCCCATTTCACAACCCTTGGGCACCCCTCTCTCCTTGGGTCCAGAGGCTTGCTGCGCCCGATGCACAGTTCATCCATGTCAAGTTTTAGAACTCCTCTCCTCAGATGATCTACTACAAGACCCCCGCATTCCTCTTCTTTACTGATACTACACATTAAAAAGAGTTTGGATAAAACTGTAGAAATATCTGCAAAATTGTTCATACAGAGATTTCATTAAGTTTTTGTTTCTGAATTATTTCTATGATATTAAGAGTCCTTCTGGTTTTGTCTGAGACCTGTCTAGTGGGACAAAATATGCTTCAGCTGGATAAACAATATGTATCAGTCCTGGATTACATTTTGTAGCCTGATGTTTTGCATGTAACTTAAGATTCCCATTTAAGAGTGGGTTAGGTCCGTAGATTCCACAAAAGGTAGGGGTTTCGCGCAGTGGAAGATTATCCTCAGAAAAAAGACATAAATATGGAGGACTCTGTGGTGAAGTATATCACAACCTTGTGGAAAATACAATATATAAAGCAAATTGTTTGCCTGTATAGAGGATATAGAAGGGTGGTGCCTTATACAGGCACCTAAGTGAATATACATAGAGCCAGGTAACAATGGCTCTAGAGAAGGTGAGCAAACAATTTGTTTATATATTATTTCCACAAGGTTGTGATATACTTCACCAGAGAGTCTGTCCTACTGTAGGCTCTTATCAATGTGAGTTGACATTATTCACCCAAATTATCTGTACAATATCTTTACAGATTTATGCTATTTTATTCTCTTTTTTTCTCTTATTCATATATATTGTCTAATACCTTTCTTCTGTAAGTATGCATCTACTTACAAACGCATGTGAGTAATGTCTCTATATGGGCATAATGCTCAAAACCAAGCATTTGTAATGTACCTACAGATGCTTGGTACCGCTACTGGGCCTGCAAGAAAACCTATGTTCTGTGCCTCGCTTCTCTTCCCTCTCAGGCAGCCAATATGCAGTAATGTACTTTAACCAGCAATATCTTCTGTTTTGTATTGGAATACACATGGTATTTAAAGTGTCTCTGAAGAAAAGCATAGTGGATGAGTAGCGCCCTGGCAAAGAAATTAGTTTTAAGAACAGTGACCTTATTTTTCAAATATAAATCTATAGAAAAGTTTCATCTGGAAAGTTGATTAACCCCTTAAGGACGTGGGATGTGCTATGCCGTCCTTAGGGACCTGGTTCTAAACGCCGGGGGGGGCGGCATAGCACGTCCCCACCGTTCTATGTACTTACCCGATCGCCGGCGATCCCATGCCGGCGATCGCAGTATGGGGACTTACCTGGGAGCCCAGGGAGTACCCCTCTGTCCTCTTCAGCCCCCCTGGGCCATGTGACCTTGCGAGGACCTCGCGATCACATGGACGGCTTAGCCATCCAAGGCAATGCCAGCAAGGGGAGTGCCTGTTATGACAGGTACTCCCCCTGCTGCCTGAAAAAAAAATTAAACAGTTTAAAACAGTGTAAAATTAAATAACATATACTTAGATCATATATACATTTTTATATATATGATCTAAGTATATATATATATACAGATACACATACATACACATAAATACACATGCAATGTCTACGTGTATTTTAAAATAATATATATATAATTATATATATATATATATATTAATATCAAAATACAAGTAGAATGATATTGATTAAATATATGTATCATTATATATATATATTTATATATATATATATATATTTATATATAAAATAAATAAATAAATATGTAAAAAAAGAAAATTAAAAAAATAATACAAAATAAATAAATAATTATATATATATATATATATATATATATTGATATCAAAATACATGTAGAACGGAATAATATATATATATATATATACATAGATATATACTTATATATCTATATATCACTATATATATATATATAAAAATAAAAATAATTTTTAAAAATTATATGCATATGAAAGAGGCGAATTACGCCTAAACAGACATATAGCACAAATTTAAGTTTTTGTTTACATTTTGGCTCCGTCCTTAAGGGGTTAAATCAAGAGGATGGGAAGTTAATTTGGGAATTACCAGTGATATATCATATATCATATATATATATATATATATATATATATATATATATATATATGCCTTGCAATATAAAACAATTGTTAATCCATGTTAGGAAAGGTTAGAGAGTACAATACTTGGACTGTGGAATGCACATGTTTAACAGAACCAGGTTCTAGTACCTGTAAGAAAACCTTTCACACAGGCCTGAGGATTATTGGTTGTTTGAGTAATACTCTTAGCAGGTTTTCTTGCTTGTGGCATCACTGAAACAATAGATCAACTTGCAGTAAAAAGCTGTATACTTTCAATAAAATAGTTATTTCTAAAGATATTTATTAAAGTGTTATTAAAAAAAAACAATATTTTTCATGCTTCAGTTCATTACAAAAATACAAAATCGCCTTAGGAGCTTTAAAAAAAAATGTTCAAACTATAATGTTATCGATGAAGAATTCTCTTGATAGGCCATTAAAAAGATATCACAATCTATGACAGCAATTATATAGAGAAATTTTAGAAACAACAGAACAAATTACATTGTGAACATCAGTCGAAGTTCTAATTGATAGCTATTATCGACCATTAAAAGCTCTACAAGGGAATAATCCCCTTTACATAAAGGCACTGGTTTCCATCCACTAATGACCTACATTCCCAGATGAATAAAGCCACAATTCTAGCTAAAAGAGTAATATGCTTCCAGAAAGCTGTAAATAATATTGTCTATAGAATGTTAATATGTTTGAGCAATTATTTATAGTTGGAAGTACAACAGCATGTACTGTACCATATGTATGAATAGCACTTAAGCTGTACTTGAACATTGTGGAAATGGAATGCTACAGAAAGAGATCTGTTACTGAATCTGTAATGTTGAGCCTGTCTCAGAAATTAATACACGAATACCTTTGCCATATACTGTAGTTATCGTTATAAGTGCATGCTCACCTAAATAAAAACACTAGCAGACTAACAAAAGACAGTCAATTATATATTTATTTTATTGATCTTTTATTGGAAGGTGTTTAGTACAATATGGCAATGTTACCATATGATACATATTAATTGATAGAGAACGGGAACCGAAAGGTTTCTATAGAAATTTTAGCTTTATTGAAGGGAGAGTTTTAATGTATTATCAAAACCACAAAGACGTATTACATTAAAGGCAAATGTTCTATCTATCTATCTATCTATCAATCATATCTGTCTCTTCCTTTATAGATATTTCATCTAGTTTCAGGCTTTTCTAATGAACATCATTAACATAGCAGTAGCACCTTCCCCCCACAAATAAAAGGTTTGGTATCAATAAGAATATAAACTCTTTTTTTAGTATTTTAGTCTCTATTGTTTTTGTCCTTCAAGTCTACCTGGACACATCAAAGTTCTTTATTCTAATGGACAGCAAACTAAAAATGCCGGTCTATAGTGTTTACAATTCACTTGCTACAAAGCAGAAATCAATAATTTGACATTTTCTTTTAGATCCATTTTTGATTTATTGATTTACCTCCAGCAAGGAAATGACAGAGTTTCTAAATTGCTGCGTATAGCAATGAAGACCTTATGTATATATGTATCCAGGAAAAAAATGATTGCATTGACAATGTTGCCCAATCCGCAGCAGTAAGAGGGAACCTGCGTCTGTAAGCTAAATTATTTATTTGTATATATTGTATATTTTGTTGAGTACTGCCTATTGCTCTTCAATTGCTTTGCCTTAACACTGTACATTGTCTGTCAAACGTCACTAATGAGACATTTTATAAATAGCTTTTTGCGGGTCCCATCAGGAATTCAGTAGCTAATTTATCATATAAGTATGGTACCTAACTGTATTTCAACCCAATGAAGTTATCAAAATGCTGTTTTTGCTCATGGTATAATTTATCTATGTAAATTGCTCTGGATAACAGCGTTAAATTAATTAATAAACCACCATTTCAAATGGTACCATGCTATTACTGGAAGCCTCAAACAGAACTATCTCTCCCACATTATTAATATTAGATCCCCCAGTTTATTAATTTTATTAAAACTTGCGGAAAAAAAAAATATATAACCAGCAGATTTGACCATGGTTGGTGATATATACTTTTGTGTAGCAGTTTTGGATTCTGTGACTACTGTGATTAAAGCTGTAATCTCAGAATGCAAAGTTCTGAAAATGTTTAGCCCAACTTCTAACCTGTGGTAGACAAAAGTAAATTTTATTCCCTACAGGTGGGGTACAGGGACCTAAATGACCACCAGGAAACTAAAGGGTTAGAAATCAATGAAACGGTAGTTGAACTTGCAGTAAAAAAAAGCTCAACTACCACCTCTGTATACTCTCAATAAAAGAGTTATTGAAACATTTGTATTCTGAATGCTACAGTGTTCCTTAAATACTTTTTGATATTTTTTCTGCAAAGTATGATGTAAAAAATGTTTTTAGTTACTTCAATACAGCTGTCAATGCACATGATTAACTGCTTATGGAGTGCATGACGGCCTGTGTAGAGCTTTAACAGAGCTGTAAAATCCCTGGTATCAACAAGGATTTAGTCCTGCTGGTGCTTTTAAGGAATGATGGTTGTCATGTGTTAAAAGCAGCAGCAGCAGGACTAAATCCTTGTTGGTACCAGGGAGCCCCAGTAATAGTTGAATACCTACAAGTCCTCTCTGTCACCTGGGGCAACTATTGACTGACAGGTACTTACCTCCTCTGCGATCCTCTTCAGCCCTACCCGGCAAATCAGGCCTCGGGGGGCATGTGATCGCTCTCAAAGAGTGATCACATGGCTGCAATAGCTAGCTGTGGATCTGCCAGCAGGGAGACTGTCTGGTCTGTCAGACAGTCCCCTGCTGGTGGGTAGTATATATAAAAAAACATTATTAAACATGTAAAATAAATTAATATATAAACATCTTATATATGTAACATCATACGTAGTGTATTTTAATATTAATATAAGTACATAAATTAGTATTAAAATACACTTACAATGAAGTTACAAATATATAAGATATATATATATATATATATATATATATATATTATAGATTGTTACTGATCACCTGGCACCCCGACTGGGTACCTCCGATGCTCCTAGCGCTTCCTGAGGGTTTCCAGCACTCCAGCAGACACCATAACCACTGTAGACTCCTCCAGAGAGCAAGGCAGGAACAAGCTCTTACAGGAGCTTAGTAGTGATTTAGCAAGGGAGTATGAAAAGCATAGCAATCCCTTGTAGCAGATTCCCCCAATAAGACACGACACTCCAAATTGAGGGTGAAGTAGAACTGAACTTTTATTCAAACACTCTGCTTTTATGCCCATTCTACAAACATAGTACAGCCCACAGGGTTTTGAAGTACAACCAATCAATACATACAATACACTCAGACACTCCCACACAAAAGCCTCCCCCTCTGCCTGTGATATAGTTACTGAACACAATGGGCTAACGTAATTATCACAGGCAGGAAAATACACAGTTTTGCACAATATTAATAACTCCAAAAGTATACATCACATTCACATAAAACTTACATTTTCAGAATCAGCATACTCCAAATACAATCATACAAATTGGTCCAGTGGGTCAAAAGTTAGTTGGAAGTCCCTTTGTGACCGCCTGCAACAACAGTAAAAACACATAAAAATACATAATTCCTATCATACTGAACAGAACCCCCACATTCAACCTATCCCCAGATAGCTTGGATCTGAGCCCTCACTATATCCGAACAGCGCTCAGATCCCACAAACACAGTCAAATCGCCATGGGGTTAAACCATAGCAAGGGTTGATGAGAGACAGAGGAGGGGCCAAACAACAAGTTCCAACTGGTCTGGCAGTGTCCCTGGGACAACGCCCTGCTGGAGAACAATAGACGGGAAACGGGGGAGGGGCACACCTTCCCATGTATTCAAAGGGGCAGAAAAAGTGTTTCAAAATGCAATAAGCCCAAATAAGTTTCTTAAAGGGCAATACATCCCAGGGGCCATAGTCACATGGCAGGAGGCTGGCAATTTCATTCTAACTGTATTTTGTTTTATATATTATTATTATTATTATTATTGCCATTTATATAGCGCCAACGGATTCCGTAGCGCTTTACAATATTTTGAGAGGGGGGGGTGTAACAATAAATAGGACAATTACAAGAAAACTTACAGGAACAATAGGTTGAAGAGGACCCTGCTCAAACGAGCTTACAGACTATATATATGTATATATGTATATATGTAACAAAATACACTTAGAATAACATTGTATATATGTAACAAAATACACTTAGAATAATACAAATAACCACAAATATATATAAATAGGTAAATATATATAATAACATAAATGATTACATAAGTATACATGTAGAATTTAAATACATATAAATGTATATATATTAAAATTCTACATGTATATTTAAGTAATCTTTTAACATAATTATGTGATTTTATTAATTAAATTTGATTGACGTGCCTGACAACCCAGACAGGAAGCGCAGGGAATTTAATTCGACAGCACTATATTTAACCCTGTAACTTTCCAAGACACCATAAAACCTGTACATGGGGGGTACTGTTTTACTCGGGAGACTTCGCTGAACACAAATATTAGTGTTTCAAAATGATAAATTGTATTAAAATGATGATATTTTCAGTAAAAGTGAAGTTTTCTGCATTTTTTCCACACAAACAGCACTTTTACTGACAATATTATTGTTGTAATAAGTTTTGCAACACTAATGTTTGTGTTCATTGAAGTCTCCCAAGTATAACAGCACCCCCCATATACAGCTTTTATGGTGTTTTGGAAAGTTAGAGAGTCAAATATAAGGCTTACATTTCATTTTTTCACATTGAAATTTGCCAGTTTTGTAATGCTGCCTTTGAGACTGTATGGTAGCCAAAGAATGAGAATTACCCCCATGATGGCATACCATTTGCAAAAGTAGATAACCCAAGGTATTGCAAATGTGGTATGTCCAGTCTTTTTTAGTAGCCACTGTGATCATTGTTTGTAGTTAGCACGGTCCTCTTGGGTACAAACATGCACAGTCCTTTGAAATAACTTAAATCCAGGCACTTTATTGGTAAGTTCACAGCAACACACTACAAAAATAATATTATAACAGGTTTCCCTTTAAACAAAAACCTAGCTCGTCTGAGCACTGACTGACATTCAATGTTAGGTTTCACCAATCTTATTAGATACCAACACTCTGCACTCCAGCACTCAGTCACCTTGACGGCTTTACTTTCTGAACTCCCAGTGTTCCAAGCCAGCCTTGACTGCTTCTTTCTTCACTCCCAGTGCTCCAAGCCAGCCTTGACTTCTTCCCTTTCTGCACTCCCAGTGCTCCAAGCCAGCCTTGACTGCTTTCCTTTATGCACTCCCAGTGCTCAGTCTCCTTGACTTTCTCACAGGAAAGAACAGTGTCTCTCCTACCTGCTTCCAGGGAGGAAGCCAGCAATCCCCCCTTTACCTGCCTAGCAGGGAGGGGTTTATTCCCACTGCTGCAGCTGAGTATCTGCAGCTGAGCAGTGGGTTGGAGACAGATCAAAACTCTGGCCTGTAACTTATTCATCCCAGTTGTATGTAAACTGCGGAGTGGAGCATTGGCCCACCCTGCTCTCCAAATGCTCCATGCCAGGGGCCCATAACTAAACTTAGGTTTGTGTTGCACAACATGTACTCCCCTGTGATCAAAAGTTATAGGCCTCTCTGCCTTCACTTTATCACACCACTTAGTCACAAACACTGGCCAAATATCAGTTTTTGTTTTTTTTCACTCAAAAACAAATATGAACACTAATTTTGGCCAGTGTTTGTGACTAAGTGGCTACTAGAAAAGACTGGACATACCCCACATGCAATACCTTGGGTTGTCTACTTTTGCAAATGGTATGCCATCATAGGGGTAATTCTCATTCCTGGGCTACCACACGGTCTCAAATGAAAGATTAATAATCTGGCAAATTTCAATGTGAAAAAAATGAAAAATGGAATGTGCTATACTTGACCCTGTAACTTTCCAAAACACCGTAAAACCTGTTAATGGGGGGGGGGGTACTGTTGTACTCATGAGACTTTGCTGAATACAAATATGTGCATTTAATTGCAGTAAAAGCTAACAGTATTATGACATTTACAGCTAAAATGCCAGGTCAGAACTACAAATATTCTTGATCCTACCACGAAAATGAGGGAGACTTACATGGTCTGAAAAGACCAAGTCAGATCTCTCGGCATGCCCTCCTCCTGGCAATGATCAGCACTGGGCTTCATCAGTTAGCAAGCTCTGATCACTGTGTGCGGCAGAGAGCTGCAGCATGAGTGGAAGATCTCCTTTTCATGATGCAATCACACAGAGCACTTACAGAGCATTCTGTAATGTGAGCTGGGAAAACCCTTTGCCGATGTCAGTCGATGGCTAAATGGGGGCTGGCCTGTGTATTATTTATGTAGCTGGCTTCACCCAAAAGGGTCAGATCTACATGGAAAAGGGGTGGATGCATGCAACCATCCAAATTACTGGCAAGTCAGCCTGGTGTTAATGCACGTCAGGCTAACTGCCAATCATGAAAGACCAGTCTACTGAGGGCAGCCCCTGCAGTAAGCACTGATTCAGTGTTCTTTGCAGGGCTTTATTTCACTGAGTATCTTGTGAGCACATCTAGTGATGCTTTCATGCTATGCCTGTTGGGGACAGTTCCCTGGTATCCCCAAAAGTGGGACACCAGGAAACTAGGTTGGGACAGCAGGATTGAGACCGAAAATCTGAACCGTCATGCCATAATCATGATGGTTGGAAGGCCAGTTATTAGACCAGCTCTAAACTAGACAAAAAAAAGATTAAGCTTGGTATCAATTATGATAAACTAATTGCTTTGTTAGACCTAACCCATTTACATAAATACCTATTTCATGAGACTAGCTGACCCATCTAAACAAAACAATGGAGTAAAAAATGTATTCATGGCAATACATTTTCATTATAACACAATAAAATAAGTGCCTAAACCCTTAAGGACACATGACATGTGTGACATGTCATGATTCCCTTTTATTCCAGAAGTTTGGTGCTTAAGGGGTTAATGTCTTTGCTCTAACAAGCAAGATGTGTTTTTCACAAACTCTTTTTTTTGTGGTGGGGGTGGGTCTGAAGATTTTTTTTTCAGCTTTGTTTGAACTTTAGGGAGAATCTATCTTTTCCCACCAAGGGATCATTTACATTTTAAAAAAATAGGTCTTTGTTAGAGCAAAGCTTATTTATTAAGATCTATCACATGATGTGACATTTACAATTAAAGGGTCATTCTAAGCAGTGGAGTAACATAGTAATAGCAATTCAGGAAGGTGATGCAGTAGTTATTCAATGTTTGCAACAGACAATAATACATAGAACATATTACAACCATAAGGATTATAATATTAATCTTCAAGTACCTAAATAATTTGTATATCAAGATAAAGTGAAACAGGAGTCATGCAAGTTGTAGAAACATGATGACTACTAATGAAGAATTATTTTAACTCACATGAACAAATCGATATACTGATATGTTTTTGTAAATGCAAAGTAAAATGTCTTAATTTACAACCACAAAGCCAAATTCCTTCTAGTTTTATCAATTATCTTAGATGAAAAGAGACATTTTTACAGTTCATGCAAAATTCATTAACTGTACTTCTTTGAAAAATAATGAATATGTAAATGTACATTGGTGTATATCTGTATTCAGAATATTTGCACCTATTTAGAGATTGATAATTTCTTCCTTGAGTGAGAAGAATTGTAAATTAGTAAAATGGGATTCCATATGGTTCCAAGTCTATCAGGGCTGTCCCATCTATTAGGTGAACCTAGGCAGTCATTCAGTGTGCAATAATTATGGGGGTGCATTAAGGCCATGCACAGGCCAGCAGGGAGATTGAAAATTTCCCTCATTGCTGTGTACAAGCAAGGGTTGTGCACATGGATAGGTGCAGATCACTTTAAGAAATCCCTCATGGCTTCAGAGCTTAAAGAGCCTTTATACTGATCTGCATATACCAGAGGTAGAGACCAGAATCTCTGCACCATCAGGGAGCAGAACACAGAACCTTGTAATCTGGACAGCCAGAAGCTTTTTGCTTCCCTCTGTTTTATTGTCTACATTTTTGAGTGTACCCGTATTAAAGACAAGAAAAGGGATAGTGTCACCATTGAACACAACTTCTGAAGTGATCTGAGCCTATCCCATTTGCCTCTACACTTGTGAGTTAGACACCACTTATGACTTTATAACATTTTAGTCTTAATACCTTATTGTACCATATAGTGTTCTCTTTTGTATTCTAGTTATTTATCTGGCATCCCTTATTGTATAAGGGTAAGTGTACTGGTATTTATACCACTTTAGCACTCCACTATATGCACTGGTGGTAGTATAACCACTTAGTTCATTTGTTCATATTTTCTTATGCTGTGTGTAGTTTGGGAGGAACTCACATAAGTGTGGTAGCAGCTCGTACATTTATATTATTGATCCTAAGCGCTAGAATACACAGATTTTCCTTTTCTTTTAATATATAAAATTACCACCTTGATTTCCCCTGCAAATGTAACAGCAAAATGACTTTGTTAAATGTGTCTTTTGACCATATTCGATTCAAGTAGAGACAGTTGCAAAAAGAAAAGATCTCACCCAACACCTCATAACACTGCCAAGATTAGGGTAGGTACTCTAGAGATAATGTATAGCCTAACAGTTTTAATTAAATTTAGCATTTCTTTCCAAACAAAGTAAAGAGACAAAAAAATAAATCATCTCCCTAAGGCAGTCTTACAATAATGGAGCAATTTACAAACAGCAAACTATAACACTATACTTGATAAGTTTCATACCATACAGGGTACAATTTTAAGCAACCAGGTCTGCAATTCAGTTATTTGGCATTGCTTGGTACTGATAAAATCTGGACACAACTATGGCTCATTTGGAGCCAGTATTGCCATAATTGGCAGTGTCCAGACATTGTTAAATACTGTGGCCAATGTCTCGATTTTGCTGTCCAAATGGCCCTATATGAAACCAGATGGTTTTGCCCTATTTTGTAAGGGGTCATTTGGCCTTTAGTAAATTGACATGTAATTTAATTAATTGTTTTCGGTATATAGATCATGCACCTGCAGTGACACTGCTCTATTCCCTGTAAATCACGAGTTAAATCATTTGGGTTATGCAGCCCTATTTGCAAGCAGATATTATTGGCGGTAAAAAAAATAGAAATGAAAAGGGTAGAAATCAGTCAGTAATTAGTAGTCCTTATTAATTACCAGCAGTTGTTAATAGTGACAGCTTACGGAAGCTATATAACAACAAACCCTAAGAAGTCAAAACAAAGTGTTGAATCAAAAATAATCCAGTTTATCTCTCTATGAAGCATTTATGATGTGATTTGATAGGGTAAACTCCATAATAAACAACCTTCGTAATATATATTCTATTTAATGTAAAAGCCATTTATATTTAGCCATTACGAGCCACTTATAGGGTTATCCAGGGAAGTTTATAAAGTTATGTTATGATAGATATTGAGATGAATGATAAGTGAAATACGCTTATACTATATGAAAACACTTGCCAGCTAAAAGGTTTTTTAATAGGATAGGGTTAAATGTATTCAGAATAGTATTAAATGATTTCATATAACCAAATAAATATAGATAATATCTTAGGATCATGCAGTGATATAATTAAAATAGAATTGTGCAAACTTTTTCTTGGACCACTGCTTGCAAACTACTTTTGCTTACAGCAACAAACTGGGTTTGCTTTCTTTAATGGACTGTGTTTGGACAATGAGAGGATTAAGTTCA
This sequence comes from Pelobates cultripes, assembly GCA_933207985.1. Taxonomy (NCBI): domain Eukaryota; kingdom Metazoa; phylum Chordata; class Amphibia; order Anura; family Pelobatidae; genus Pelobates; species Pelobates cultripes. Next base: position 143,085,151 of record OW240917.1, read on the forward strand.
TTGGGAAAACATTAGGAATATGTGGTCCCCTAGGTGAGAATAGGCTTGATTGCTTTTTTTTTTTTTTTTTTACAATCTTTGTTTATCAGTTTTGTTTGAACAATAGTGGAAGAGGCACAGCAAAAAAAAAAAAGACAATAGCAAGTACAAAATGCAGGATTCAAGCTTTACAGACTACTACCAAAGTGGTGATATTTGTTCAGCGTCAACAATATAAATCATTCTATAAACCTTTTCACAAAAGTGAACAATTATAATGTCTCCAAGACAAGTGCAATGTGAGGATATAGCATTTTACAGTTGATGACATGGTCACAAGTCTGTGTAGGGGCATGTCTGCTTGAGTTAAATCCTTTTGAAACGTGATTTCTTCAAACCGCTTTGTATGGTACAGCCCAGAGCTATCTGTTTAGTCTGCTATGGTAAGGTAATGTGGCTGGAGCAGTCCTGATCATATGACAATAAATTGTGGTGCATAGTTTGAGGGGGTGATCAGAGCACTGGTTGAGAAGGTGGGAAAAAGGAAAATGAGAGAGAAGTAAACAAAAAAATCCCTCTGATCACTCCTTGAAGAGTGTATACAATGGGCCAGTGGTCCAATGGATCACCTAAAGTATGCTATTGTAATGTTAAAAAACCCCAGTGTGGGCCAGTATCTGGTTAGTAAGGGCAAGCTGAGGGAATGCAGGGGTGTACAACATGCAAAGGACAGCCACCAGATTTTCCCTCACATACCTGTGGTATCCCTGGAGATGTAGGTTAACCAGGGAGTCCATGTCTGTAATTGCATCATTTATATGTCTGTAATTTTGTTTATAAGTGGTTTGTCTCTTTGATATAACATTATTTTGTGTAGTTCATGAGATGATATTGTGCAATAAACCACATTTCTGTATAGACCTAAAATTATGGGAAGCAGACAATTATAACCTATAACACAGTTCTTGTTGATACTCTTGCATCAGCTTTAACATTCATAATAATCATAATCAGACCTACTACTATATAAACACAATTAATTTGTTTTTGAAGTTTATATCATTTAATTTTTACACAACTTTATGTAAAAAATAAAGTTGTTGGATTTTTTTCGTTTTTTTTTTTTTTACAAAAATATATGAAAAACATGGAGTTTAGTCTATCGAGTTGGGTGAAGTTCATCTTTAGAACTATGTGTTATTTTATCATTTTTCATTGAAGATACTGCTGTAGTAAATCTGAGCCTTGAGAGCATGCCATGGTTAAAACAAAATGAGACGGTGCCAGTTTATATACCAATCAATATTAGACTTCAGAACGTATTGGATGTTGTCTGAAAAAAATGCATTTAAGCGATATCTCAAAGGAAATATGCCTCTCTCACTCATAGAATGCAATGCAGTCTGTCATAAGTAGTAGAACACTGTCATTGTTCTAGTATGAATACCACAAACGACTACTATAGCCTACACCATGAAAAATTATTGGTAAAAAAGGCTGATGTTATGAAAATGACGGTCAGCTACATGCCACAAATAAGACTGTGATGTCTAATGTATTGTCTCATCTGCAAGTTAAATGGCTCTAGACTAAATTATAAAAGTTCAAATGCACTTTTTCGTATACATGCCCAGCAAGTGCTAAATGCATAGAAGAAAATAATGAGCATGCTGTAGAGCAGGGACAGGCAACCTTAAGCACGCCATGTATTGTGGACTAAATCTTGCTTAATGATTTGCCATCGTTGTGGCTATATGAGCATTATAGGTGATGGGCACACAAAATATGTTTATAGAAGAAATTTTGTGTGTGCAAGAAGCTGCTAGCTTATTTCATATTTGTATACCCTTCGGACACTCTGATGAAAGAATTACCTCATATCAAAAGAATTATCTAATTTCAAAAGAATTATCTAATTTCAAAAGAATTATCGCGTTACTTTTTTCTTAGTCTGTAGAGTAAGACAATTTTTTTTTCACGCAACTTCCACTCATTTATTAGGCTTGAAATTATTTATAATATTAAAGCTTAGGAAAAAATTACTTTTTTTTTTTTTTAGATACCCTGCTTCCAAATTAACAAAGCAATGTGATAAGATGCATTGAGGCATATGAAAACCCATGTGCTTTTTATAGAGATGAAGTCTGGATTCATTGTCACAATACAATCATCTGTGATATGAACAGTATCAAGGGAGGTTCCTGAATATCATATGAATGTATTAGTGGTAAGAGAAACAATGGTGGATCAAATGTGCTATAAATAAACAGTAAAAACTATTTTAAAAAGTAAAAATACATTATGCTGCCATTCCAGTGACATCATTCAATCCAATACACAAATGGAAAATATGATCAATGAATCTAAGTATGGAGAAACAAAATCTTTACTGAAATAATTATAAAATATTTACTATCAAAAAAGACCCTCCAACCACTCTAGAAACCCAGTATATTCTTCCATGTGCTGGTAGTGTGGTGAGGAAATTGAGGGTATGTTGCATATTTGATGAGGCTGCTCTGGAGTTGAGGGGTTTTGGAAAGTGGTCTTCTTGAAAAATTAACGGACAATCCACCAGCATTTGAGACTGTGGCAATGTTGTTGTATCCCACGTCTATCTTGGAATAGGTCATGCCCTTTATTCTTGGCATATTGGGTTCAGGAGGTAGAGGATGTCCAGCAGTCCAAGGTGCTCTCATGGTGCGAAAATGTCATATACATAAATGGTTATACTGACTTGAGTTCTTCTACTTCCCAGATACCTGGATGTTTGTGATTCTGGTTCAGCGTGGGGCAATGTCCTGATATGATGCACTCTGGAGGCTGCTGATTAGTTGTGGCTGGCATCCCAATAACATGGACGGCCGCCTCCTATTCCTTCCGACTTCCCGCCCCCATTTTATTATTCACTGTTCCTCCTTTGTCTTTCATCTCCTCCATTCTCACCCCACTGTCACGTATTCATCCGCACATAAAAATGTGTCCTGACAGGCAAAGTTGTGCTGAGCAACAATACTGTCCTGACAGGAAAAGTTGTGCCGAGCAACATTACTGTCCTGACATGAAAAATTGTGCCGAGCAGCAATCAAATACACAGGAGGGTTTGTGCTGAGCAGCATCATGCAAATGGAAACCTGATAATTGCCTTTGGGGTCAAAGGCTGGTTATGGCCAATCGAATCCACAGGAGGGGTATTTAGGCCCAGTTCTCCTCTTGCTCAGTGCCCTGTCGTGGTTTCATGCGTATGGTTAATCGCGAGTGCTTTTCTGATCTTGATTTTCTGGTATTTGACTTTGGCTTTGTTTTGACTTCCCTGATATCTGATATCCTTGACTTTTGGCTTTCCCTCAACTTTGTGTCTGATTCTGTGTCCCTAACCTCGGCAAGTATTTTGACTATTCTTGGATACGTTAAGTCCAGCCATTCTAAGGTCTGGTTATACTCTACCCTTAGTCCTAGGTGTGACACAGTACTGCGTGCTGGATCAACTTGTAATCCTGACACCCACTTCTCCTGCCCAACCTTTAAGCTGTTCCCCTCCTACTCTATGCTCTTGCAATTTGACTTTCCATTTATCAACTTTCACTCTTACCTTGTCTCTTCCTTTATGCATACTTTGCACAACACATACATGCCTCTAGCTCATAATTATTTTGCTAGTTAACCCACTAGATTTACTAATAAGCCTCCCTTGGCCTCTGTCCTGGAGCTGGTGTTTGAATGCTACTAAGAAAGGATATACACTTGGTGCAATTGCAGTATGTACATTGTTAATTTTTAGTGTTCATTTCCCTCTCTATTTTTTTTCTTCACTCATATACATAAATTATCATTCTGTGACAATAAGATGCCTTGGTATTTTCAGTGTGTGCTGCTCATCTATATGCATTTTCTCTTTACTGTAGTAGCCCACTGGCCTTGTATGTACTCTTGAAAATAGTGTTGATAATTCTTGAATCTGACAAAATGTTTTTGTTCTCCAACAAAACCCCCATTAAACACAAAAGGCCATCCCAAAAAAGGCAAGTACATTTCTGCCAAGTATCTAAAGTATTCTGGATTCATGTAGGTCATAATATTCAGCTGAAATGTGCAGTTCTCAATGTACATAATAATAGCTTTCACACATGTATTTAAGAAAGTATAGAAATTCACAAATTCCACGTTATGTAAGAAAAATGTTCAATGAGTATCTTAGAAACATTCATATCAGTATATGAATGTATATCAGTATAAGAATGTATTATGCATCAAATCTCAGGACACTTTGCTGATTTCATGACCAAAAATCAGTCTTTCCAGGATACACAAAATCAAGGCTATCCTGAGCTACCCACTTTGAACTTGATAAACTATAAATGTAATATATAACATGAACAAGTATAATATTTCATTAAATATATTTCTCTCATTCATTAAAGGGAACTCCAGGAGATAATTGAACTATCCAGGAGCCTCTGACATTGATAACTATTAACTTTTTGACATAATTAATCCAGCACTGCAAGTCTTAATGTGCAGGGAAAGTCTAACTAGCACAAGCTATATAACGTTCAGAGCAAGGTTTTATGGGACATGTAGTTCAATAATCAGTTTTTGACTTTTGGAAGCCGTTAGTTAAAATTTAAGTACTCAAAAATGTTCTGTGCTTTCCAATGACATGTATACATGTGATATTGGACACTGCAGTTTAGAAGTGAGGGACCGAAACAGCAGATACAGGATTTAGCAAGTAGACTTGTGCAGGGCAAAAAAAATGGTTCTTCCTAACCACATTAGCAAAATCATCAACAGCAGCAATAGTAATTTAATAGTATTTTTATTTTTATATTTTTACGACGTAGATAATCGTGTGACCACCAGCAATACCACCATTACATTTTAGAATACATTCTTTCTACAGAAAGAATCAAATAGACCTTCCACACCAGGCCTTCAGCGTAGACAGGGTCCACTTGAGCAGTAAAATGTAGCCACTCACCATGTATATTACTCAGTGAAGATGCTTGTCATTTTCAAAGCACAAGCAGTGGCACAGGAGCACTTTGAATTCATAATCAGTGAATCAAATTAGATGTTGGTGGCACTGGCACTAGCAGCTATTTTTTTTATTTTTTATTTTTTTTAATCTGCCTCTCTGTCCAATCTGTCTCTGTCAACCAATTCACTATCCTAACCATCGTCCCTGCTGTGCCTAAGGTTGGTGGCAGTAGTAGTGGGGGAGGTTGTGCTGTTAGTGTGATGCCTGCCCTAGTACTTTCTTGTTCTGATTCTTCCCTCAGTAAAACAGTTTTGAGGTATTTTTTCAGATGTTATTTCATACCAGCACTAGTGAGGTGACGCTTCACTTGCCCCCTACTCTTTTCCTTGCCACACAATTTGAACTTAACATGTCTGCCTTCTAAGGGCACTCAAAAGTACCACAAACATTTTTTTCACAAGATACATTTGCCACTAGACTTTGCCTTGTGACTATTTGAACAAAAATTATATGTACAAAATCCCAGTAGTGTAGCACAATTTAACACCTGTGTGGTATCTTCTAAATCCACACCAAATAATAAAATAAAAATTACATACAGTAGGTAGGTGGAGCGTGTAAGTTCAATATATTATGAACGTTTTGATGCACTGGACCAAGACCAATGTATTTGCTACTGAAATACAATAGTGACCATATCCTAGTGCAATACAGTAGGTAAAAATTTAAAATAACGAGTAGATCTTTTATCAATGTACTCACAAGTTAAGAGCCAGTAAGATTAGGCTCTATTCGCAGGCATTTTGAGATATTGACAGGCATCCCATCCCCTTCTCTATGTGTTAGTGATTATTTCTTTGCCTCCCCGTATAGATTCAATAGATGCCAGGAATGGTTAAAGTATCACTTTATTCTTACAAAGATTAATGACAGAGAAAATAATAAAATAAATTCTGATAAAAAAGTTCTTACAGTAAAGTTGTGCAATATGCGTTTCACCGCCTTCTGAGGCTTCCTCAATTGTTGTATGATTTGACTTCTGTCTCTTGTTCTTTATATACATCCTTTATTGTGTTTCCCGGCTTTTGGTGATTTCCGTCTCCTAGTTTTATATGGTCCGGGGTAGAGAAAAAAGAGAACAAATGTTTGTACATTTTCATACATTCATAAAAATATAAGTTGGAGTGGAAAGTTATTATTTATATTCCTCCCTTAGAGTGCTTAAGTATACAACTTATTCAAGGTTGTGCATATTCAGTTTTTAAAGTGCATAAGTATATAACTAAATTATGATTGTGCAAAATTCCAAACGTAACATGCATAAATATAAACATTCCTTTTATAAGTGACTCCTTCTTTCAAAACGAATGTCAAGAAAAGATAAATGTAAACAAGAATAAAAAGGTCTTTAAAAACATTTACATGGAAGGATAATATCTTTTCATAATCTTATTAAAAAACAGCAGAAATGTAATATACACTATATAAACAATTTGCTGTATAATGGGGGAGGAAAAAAAAAGAGTATTGATGTAAGAAAAAAAACAACCTATAGATATACTGATATCTGAAAAGTTAAATACAATTGTACAAATGATACGTTTAATAATTGAAAAAATTTAAAAAGTATATAAAAAATTTATATAAATAAAAAAAATATATATAATTTACCAATATGAAGAGACTATTTAAATAAATCTAACTTGTTCTCTCCTTATACATAGATTTTGGATATATTTTACCTATAATTTTCTATTTTTACTGAACAACACCCCACCCCACCCCAAAAATGAATTTTCTTTCTACAAACATTAAGAAAAAACTTAACATCTGTATATTGGTAACCTAGTGCCACACTAAGATCAATGATAAAATGGCAATCTCCTATCTTGCACTTAAAAACTAGTCTCACAACACTCACTCACACATTCACAGTATTACTGCTGGTTTGTCTCCCTCAATGGCTACAGATAAAGGGTCTGGACGAATGCAGCATGGTAGAATAGATTGTTTTCCTGTTCTTCCTACTTTTCCCATAATTGGTCATCAACAACTGTCCCCTAACCATCAATCATATTGTTTTGCTACCCTTTTGATTGAGCAGGAGATATGCCTCACATGATTGTGCAGACCTCTTGTTCATCATCACAAACTAAGCTGCTTATTTATCTATAATTAAAAAATTAAATAGAAAAATGCCTCGTCTCCATTCCACACCATTTTTCTGGTGGCAGGAATGGTACTCTGAATCAAGATCCAAAACAAGCTTGCACTCGTCGGTTCCTCTGAGATTATGGCCTGTGATCACTTGGAAATCATATTTTAGACTGATCACCCAATAGGACCAAACTTGTACAAATTGCAGTTTGGCCTGGAATGAATTTCCATTTCTATTAGTAAGAAGGAAGTAGTTTAAAACGCAAAGACATATAGAGAAGGTATGCTTAAGATATAGAATGCTGCAAAATACTTTTTTTCACAAAAACTATATAAAATTAAAGATTCAAAATAAAAACCTACTAATTAGTTAAAGTAACTCTGCATTAAAAATGTTGTTTTCTATATTTTTCTGCATGTTTTCTTTTGGGGTATGTTACAAACGTTGGTATAGTAAATAACCTGTTCACCTATTTCCTCCCGAACTGCTGAGCCTGAGTGATTATAGCAGGCACTTCGGGTGTAAATTCGAATGGTTCCAGACGAATGCAGCATCCAAGTAGTTTTCTCCCCAGCAAGTAGATAGTTACCCAAACATGAGCCTAGACTTCATGAAGGGTACAACAGAAATGATTTTAATGAGTGCCACACTGGCTTTTATGCAAGTCCCCATACAAGGGGCACTCCCACATGGAATTGTGGGGATCAGGGACACAAAGTTTACAACCAATGACAATACAGTGACAAAGTGTGACACTCCCAATACAAACAGATAATTCTCTCCTTTCTGCCTGTGAGATATTTAAGTCAGATAAAGCAATAACTCAATTATCTCCTGGCAGAAAAAAACTAATTTTTCTTAAAACTTAAAAAGTACCCCAAAACACATAAAATCCCCTGATAGACCTGATCTGGGTGACCAACATATCCAAAAATCATATAGATCAGTTCAGGGGTTTTCAAATTTTATTGAAGTCCCATTTGGACCGACCGCACACAAGGCTCTAGCCCAGAAATAGTTCCATGAGTTTAGGCTGTGCGGTCAGTCTATTTCAAAAAGTCATAAAAACGAAATAATGCACAAACATTGGCTCATAGTAGCGATTGTTCCCCTGGTTTGTGGGAACAAAACTACCGAACGACGCTCTCCTGGCTGTTCAGGAAAAGGAAGCAGGTGTTCGTATACTTTGACCGGTGTTCAGGAAGTCGAGTGTCCGATTTTAGTTCGACACTCAATGACCAAGTCCCGCTGCCGACTTTCGTCCGAACAAGATGGCGTTCGGCAGTCACACAGGGAGAGCGCTTAATTGATGGTTTCCTTTAAAGATAATGCGCCAGGAGGGTGGTCGGTGTTCGGTAGTTACAGCTACCGAACCAATAAAACATAAAAAGTCCCGAACGGCATTCTATTTTCTTCACAGGGTGTATTAATAACAACTTGCAAAATTTGCAAACCTATTTATTTGCTGATTTCTAAGGAAATCTGCCCTTTTATAAACTGCCCTTTTATAAAGAATGACAAACTTCAGACACACAGAGCACTTCCACAAGCAAGCTTACGTGTGAAGTGTTCCTTTAAGCCAAAAGCTATGAAATGGATAAAAGCTGTAGCAGTGTCTGGAATGTACTTTTAATACTTTTCAAACTAATTTTCTCCTTGTATTTCAAATCAATTTCTGCATCTATGGGAAACAGAATAATTGCTATTTGGTTTGGATCTTGACATGGTATTTATAAGCTATTGGCAATATGGAAGATGAGAAAAAATTGACATGTCTTTAATACTTCACTAATGTACTGAATCTATGAAAACCGCAGCATTACAGGATCAACTTGAGCTTTTGTCCTTCTGAGCTATATAAAATACGTGTTGTGCTTGTCGTATACTCCCTACACCTTCCAATAATTGGATATAAAATAAACACCATGAGCAGGTGGTGATTATAACAATTTAAAATATGACAATTTGGTGAAGTCAAAGATACTTTTGAAAACCCCTCCATATTATCAAATTCTATAAAATAATATGGTAAATCCCATTGCAAAGGGAGTCAACTAGATCTAACTATCTATCTATCTATCTATCTATCTGTTATTTGATCCATCTATGGAGTATGAAGCCCTCGATTGGTGAAGACGGACTATTTTTATTGCATTGTGGTTTTTATTTTTGGTTGGGATATGATAGTTTTTTATATGTCCTTGTTTGGGCCAAAGGAAGAAAATTAAACAAAGATGGTAAAATGGTAAATATTAATATATTTATTGAACAGTTATTGCATTTATTGACATCCCCCACAGTTATCATAGTGAGGTCATAGCTAGGAACAATTTTAAGTGAGTGGGTAGTTGGGGCTTGGGAATCCATAGCCCCTAGGGGAATTGAGGAATTAGATATATGGGCACAAGAGATTTTTGGATTCATATTATTTCACATAACGCACCTGGAAAATAGTCCATCTGTTAGGTCCTTTCAAGCTGATATTGTTAGTCTTACCCTCACTATTATTAGTGTGAGATTGTAGGTAAGGATATTTAGAGAGTAGATAGGAGCCTGATGATCTTTAGCCAAGTAAGGGGCGGGTGCATTTTTAAATATTGTTTTATATATCAAGGTAATATAATTTCATGTACAGAGCTGGGATAGCTTCGAGTGGTAGGCAATAAAAAAGTATTTTTGGCCTGGAGCAAGTAGGACACATGCAGTGTCTTAACACTAGGCTGCAGCATCATTCAGAGTTATTTACCTAAGCCTATTCAGGTAATTTCATCTCATGGCCCCTCCACATATCTCTAATGTCGCTACACAAAAGCCAGAGCATGAAAGATATATGGAGGCACTGTCTCCAGCCTAAGAGACAACATCATAACCTGATGCCTTGCCTCACCTATTTGAAACATACCCATCATGGGAAGGAAAGATTTATCTAATGCCCTGAGGTTCAAAATGAGCTGTCTGCACTAGAATGTGATCATAAATATTAACTAGAGAAAGTGTCTGATGTTAAAGACAGGTGATGCTGAAATAATTTCACATACACTGTATACTGGAGCATGACGAGCTCCCTTTATTCACAGCCATCCTGTAGACTTCAGCACAGAGTGGCTGACTCATTGATTTGACCAGCAACTTGGTCTTTGGATATTTTGAGGGATACTATAGTGCACATTCAAAGAAGCTCTCATGTCTACCACAAGAAAATTCACTTCTCTTCATGAGCCCTTCCAAGGCTTGGCTCTCTTTGCTGATATTTCAGCTGCTACTACGACATGAAGGAGAGAAGTTATTGTTGCTTAATTACTCCTAAATCACCAGACTGGGGCTATCCTACCAAACTGCTCATTTAGTGCAGTGGTGGTTTGCGAGTAATGTTTTCCTCAGAAGACAATATCCAGTTGCTTATGACATGGAAACAAATCACAGAAAAACACTCAAGCTCACCAATTCAATCTACTTTCCCTAAGGTGCATTTGGACTGTAAGAAAAATGGCTCTAACAATTGAGCGGTGATCCTTCAATGGATTACAGGGGCATTGTTGCCACTCAGGTGACTTTGTTCCTTACAAGTGATTAAGTGGCTTATCCACTTACTTTGACAGAGTTTAGCTTCCTTGTATTACTAATTGGCGTTTCTGTTCCCGCACAAGTTCTTTGTTTTGATCTTTTGATGAATGGTGCACTGTATCAAGCATTAGTCTCAACAACTTCACAAAGATGAAAAGCAAAATAATACTATGAAAAACACCAATCTCCATTGAAAAAAACCCCCAAAACATTATGAAGGTTATGGAGACTCTCCAGGTCACTTACTCTTTTGACTAGAGAACAACCAGATTATCCTACCTAGGAATAGAGCTCAGTGTCCAGACTCTTCTTGAAGAAAACTATTCCAAACTCATTATTAAACTCACTACCCTGTATGACCAATGGACAAAAGCAGAACTTTCATGGGCAGTGGACATTTATCTGGCAAAATTAATAATCTTAGATTTATTTAGGGCACTGCCAATTAACTTCCCACCTTACCTGACCTTAACTATTCCCCTTCATTTGGAAAAAAAACCATACTCCCAAAGTAGCCCATCATATTGTCTGCATGCACCCAAGGGTGGAAACTGCTTATTAACACCCCTATACATTTCACAACCTGGATTACACCACACTATAAACCCAAATTATACCGTGCTCTCTCCCTTACATTTCACATGCTGGGCTCCCAACACTAATGTCGGATCATTTTCTCTTGTATTTTGTACCCATAATATTGCTCCAGTTGCTCTCTCCTGATCTGCATCCAGAGGTCACCTACGAGCCTAAGGTAAGCAACTGGGATAGGGGAATACACTCATTTCTTAATTAATATGTTTTTTCTATTTTATTAGCTCCCCTTTGCACACTCACTACAGTATCTACCACCACAATACACACAAAAATGTGCCAATGAGTGTGCTGCAAAATGGATACATAATATAATATTTATGTATATACTTTGCAGTGCACTAATAGGGGCATTGTCCCATTACTCAGTTCACAGTAGACATGTGCAATTCATTTCGTTCCAAATGTATATTCGGACAAATTTCGTGCAATTCGGATGCTTATGAATGTCCAAAGTGCCAAATTGTTGAAGTACCGAATTGCCGAAGGTTGGTAGTTTAGAAGTGCCGAACCGAATTGCCGAAGTGCCAAAGGTAGTAGAAATTACCCATCAAATTGAAAATTATAATACCCTTTAAAAATTGTGCCATATTCTGCATTACTCGTGTACTAAATATACCATTATCTATAATAAAATGACTTTCAAGATTGATAATTTTAGGAAATTGCTCATTTGATCACTTCATATTTTTACATACTTGATAAAGTTATACAATGACTTATTTAAAAGGGGCTTATCACATACTTCCTTGGCAGTGAACTTGCTGAAAGTGACTTACACTCCTGCATTAAAATAACCCAATCCAGTCACTGTACATCTGGCCCCCAGCAGGTTTAACCTCACCTTGGCTGCACTGAACTCCTTTGTGATCTCAACCTGTTTCCCCAGGGGGAACCTAAACCAAACAACACACACAGGAATATATGGCTACAGATCCTCACAGTGTAATAGCTGCAGGTTGGTTATCTCAGTCATTGCACACACAGCAGGGGAGCCAATGGGACAGATGCCCTCAGACAGCAGGGAGCCAGAGAGCAGCAGGGGCATGCAATGCTTGGATACAGTAGTGTTTCTGGCAGGATCAGGCAATGCTTGGCTTTAGATGCATGAGATCAGGAGCATTTAGTGTATACAGTGCTGGGCAGGTGCATGGGATCAGCATCCAGTGTATACAGTGATACACAGATGTGTAGGATCACACAGATGTGTGGGCAGGTGCATAGGATCAGCAGGAGCCAGTGTGTGGAGTGATGTGCACATGTGTGTCCAGCAGTGAGTGTAGCACTACTCACTATTAGCCAGGTAGCAAGGAGGAGGTATGTCATAAAGAACCCTGGACCTGTCATATGCTGTGTTCTGCATTGCGTGCCACCAGCTGTGCTCTCATTGGATGTTCCAAGCTCTATTGGAAGATACCATCAGTATCAGCAGCACTCAGTGTGTGACAGGAATCAATGCATTCTTTACTTTTTCTTCCCCCTCTGTCACCCTGAGATGTATGAGCTTCCATTCAGCAATGCCAGTCTCCACCTGCTGGCCTTGCCCAGCTCTGTACCCAGGTAGAAGAGCAAGGTGCAATGTGGGCAGAGATAGAATCAGGTGGGAAGCCCACCACTTTCCCTGGGATTGCTTTGTGATTGGCTGCCATAAGGCGACATGCTCTGTTATTGGCTAGAACTGCTGTCAGTAAGGAGTGAATGCAGTAATGCTGTGTTCAGGTACAATGTAGAGAGTTCTGGCAGCCATTAATGTCTCCTTATAGCCCTGCCTGGTGTGAGAGCCATATAATGGCTGGTATGTTCACAGACTGGCAACACAATATTCTGCAGCATTCTCTCCACTATATAGTCTCTGTCCTATAGTTTATAGTTTAATATAATGTAACATTATGCACTGAAGGCATGGTGGAATCATAATATCCTGCAAACATATGAAAAAAAACATTTCCATGGAAACTTTGGAGGAGTTTTAGAACATTATTGGCAACATTTTTATGTTTACTTTTTGGCAAATATTTTTCGTAATATATTAAGTGTCCATTTTTTTCTCATCTGTTGCTTGTTTTGCGTCCTAACTATCATTATTAAATGCTCGTAATTTAATGATAACGGGTAGGATGCAAACATACCAACACTTTTCCCAACAGAAATCTGTTCTGTCTTTTTTTACTGCCATTCTAAATTTGTCAGTCTTTAGAAATGTAGTGGAATTTACTAGGAAGAAAATCGTCCCTTTTTAGAAGACTTTAACAAATTTGATGGAATTTAACTATCATGTTTCAGAAAACTTTGATAGATGTTCCACTTTGTTGCAAGTGCCCAAGCTATATGTATGCAAGTCCCATGTTACTATGGGATAAGGGATGATGTGGAAAGCCCCATTTTAGTATGGGATAAGGAATAACATGGTAAGCCCCATGACAGTATGGGATAAGGGATGATGTGGGAAGCCCCATGACAGTGTGGGATAAAGGATGATGTGGGAAATCCCATGTCGGTGTGGGATAAGGGATAGCATGGAAAGCCCCATGTCAGAGTAAGATAAGGGATGTTGTGGGATA
>OW240917.1:143113809-143130768 GCA_933207985.1 Pelobates cultripes
ATAATCAAACTAATGTGAAAAAAATGAACAAGAAGTGAAAAAGATAATGGTATAAAAAGCTATAAAAGAGCAACACAAAAAGTACTTACATATACAATTGTATAATAAAATACTTACATATACAATATTATAAAAGAACATAAATAAGTCCTTGGATAAGCTTAGAACAGTAAAAATCAATCGAGGAATTGTGAAGGAGATAATGGTCCAAACGAAGAAATGGTCAGGAATTTCTTGTTCCAAATAATGATATGTAAAATAGAACAGAGGGAGATTCCAATAGTGTAGTCTATAACTTAAAATTCGTATGTGTGGATTCAAGGTAATAAGGTATCCCACTCACCTATTTAAGAGCTAGGACTAGCTCAGGTTTTACTTCACATTCAGTTGTATGGATCCCCCACTGATGGGGTATAGGCTTGCGCACGTGGAGAAAATCCTCGGGAAAAATGGAAAGTAACACACAATAGTGCTCACTGTATAATAGGATGTAGACGTAAATAGAAAGGTATATATAGAATACTCACATTTAAGTGAGCAGGAAAATACTGCTCACTGATATAACGTAGGTGGTATAGTCCCCACCTAGGATTCTTGGGCACAGATAAAAAGTGCTTGAAATAAAAACCAGGTCCAGGAATAAAATAAATAAAAAATAGAAAATAATAGGAATATGGCAGGAAGAAAAAAATGTATATTAGCCAATAATCCTTTATTAATACAATATGAGATAATAAAATACTACAGTAAAATAGCCAAAACGCGTTTCGCCACACAGGGCTTTTTCAACTGGCATATAGAAACAGAGACCTGGTATAAACTGGTTTATATAAACTTTTTAGTTCAGAATTGGCGCCAAAATGACGTCATAATTTATGCATACAATAATAAAAGACATACATGTCTGTATAATGAACTTCAAATATAAAATAAAGTACTAAAAAGCACATCTCTATAGTAATATTAATGTATATACACATAGTAAATAATGATATTTTACAATATAGTGAAAAAATAAAATGAAAAAATAAAAACGTAACTTAAAACGGTCATGTGACCGCATACATCCAATAACAACAGCACATATGGGGAAATAAAACGCAAAGGACGATGGGGAATGTAGGAGATAAGGTGCGGCAAGTAAAAACAAGTGACTTCCGGGTTTCGGCGGTCACGTGACACGGCACAGCCAATGGCGCGCCTGTGTCACGTGTATGCCGAAAAGCCGGCTGGGAAATGTAGGCAGATCATTGAGGTAGCCGAAAAGTAGTATGTCTGCACAAACCAAATGAGAAAAATGAATATAAAATAAAAGATTAACATACCAGCAATAGTAGCTTATTAAAATAACTAAGGGCTATATGAAAAAGTGTATGTCAATAAAAAAATGAGGAATGCAATAAAATATATGTAATGAGAAATGGAATGGGATAAAAATATAATAAATGACAGAAATTAAAAAATAAGAAGTATATATAAAAAAGGTGTATGTAAAAGGTATATAAAAAAAATAAATAACCTAAAAGGTTAAAAAATATATATAATTTAATAAAAATAAATATGTGCATCTTATAAAAAGTTAAAAAGATCGAATTCAAGATTAAGACCCTCAGGAGAGAGGGTTTTAAGTTGAAAAACCCATTCCATTTCTTTTTTACCAAGAATCTTTCTCATATCGCCCCCTCTCCAAGGGGTGTTGCATTGTTTTATACCCATACATCTCAATAGTTTAGGATCTTTGTTATGTTTTATAAAATGTTTGGATACAGAATGATTTTCATATCCTTTAGTAATATTTCGACAATGTTCAGCTAATCTCGTTTTCAGACATCTTTTAGTCATGCCTATATATTGTAACCCACAGGGGCACTCTAAAAGATAAATAATATTTTTTGAGTTACATCCAATGAAGTCTTTTATAGGATATGACTTGCCTGTATTGGTCGAGGAAAAGTGGGTAATCTTGGATTTAGTGGTTGCTGAATTTGTGGTTTTACATACAATGCATCTGTTACACCTAAAAAAACCTTTTGGTTTTGTCATAAAATTTTTATTATTCTGAGCATGATTTTTAGTATAATTCCTTGTGAGGGTGCTTTTAAAGCTAGGAGCCCCTCTAAAGATAATATTAGGTCTGTCTGGAATTTGATCTTTAAGAAGGTCATCTTGTTTGAGGATATGCCAGTGTTTATTTAGAATTTTCTTTATAGTTTTATTTTTATTGTTAAAATCCAAAATTATAGGTAATATAGGAGGATCTTTTTTGACGTTATTTTTGTATTCTAGTAGAGTATTTCTATCCTTAGTTTTTACTGTATCTAAGGTAATATCTAGTTTTTCTTTTGAATAGTTTTTTTCAATAAATTTGTTTTTTAGTGAGGTAGATTGGATCGTAAAATCACTAGGCTGAGAGCAATTGCGATAAAGGCGGAGAAATTGGCTTTTAGGAATACCCTCCAACCAAGGTCTGTGATGGCAACTGGATTGATCAATTATAGTGTTAGTGCACACTTGTTTAAAAAAAGTTTTGGTTTGGACAGACCCATTTTGAATAAAAATATTAAGGTCTAAAAAATTAATAGATGATTTACTAAATTCAGAAGTGAGGATAATGCCCTTATTATTATTATTTAAATGGGTTAAAAAAGTTTTAAGATTGGATTCAGAACCTTGCCATATAAAAAATATATCGTCTATGTAGCGGAAATAGGAAACCAGGTTCGCCCTCCAGTCATGGTTCCCCCAAAAAGCAGAGGATTCCCATTCGGCCATGAATAGGTTGGCATAACTGGGGGCGACCCTGGTTCCCATTGTTGTACCTTTTTTTTGGATAAAAAAAGGAGTCTAAAAACCAAAAGTAATTGTGCGTTAAAATAATTTTTATCCCTTCTATAATAAAACTGATCTGGCTTTCTGGAATTACATTTTCAGTTTTTAAAATATTCTCTACTGCTTCGCATCCTAAATCATGAGGAATAATCGTATATAGTGATTGAACATCACATGTAACCAGAATATAGTCAAGACTCCAGGTGAAATCTTTCAAAATTCTCAAAAGGGACATAGAGTCTTTAAGATATGAATTCATTCGTTTTACAGAGGGTTGAAGTAGAATGTCCAAATATTCTGAAAGATTGGCTAAGACTGAGTCAATGCCAGAGACTATAGGTCTACCAGGGGGAGTAGTCTCATTTTTATGTATTTTAGGTAAAAAATACAACACTGAAATTTTGGGGTAAGAAGTATTTAAATAATCAAATTCTTGCTTATTTAGGATCCCTAGGTTAAGTCCTTTTGTGAGATAGTCTGATAAAATATTTTTAATTTTTAAAGTCGGATTATAAGAAAGTTTCTCATACACTTCTGGATCTTCAAGTTGACGGTTCGCTTCTTTGATATACATATCCTTAGGTAAGATGACTAAGCCTCCGCCTTTGTCGGCAGGTTTTATAACAATGTCGTCATCTTTTTGTAATTCTTTCAAAGCTTTAAACTCATTTCGAGTAAGATTCTGATGGTCATATTTAGTGTGTTTTATGTTATCTAAATCTTTGAGAACAAGTTTTTCAAAAACTTCTATCGGTCCAGATTTAAAATTAGAGGGATAAAATTTAGATGGAGTTTTTAGATGTGTATGTGTAATAGAGGTGCTTGGAATGCTATTTAAAATAGGGGGGGAGGGTTCTGGTCTGGGGTTTGTAAAGGAGATCTTTTGCTGAGTATAAAATCTTTTAATGGTCGCTTTCCTGACAAACTTGTTAATGTCTAAAAATGCTTGAAAAGGCTTGAAAGGGTTCGTAGGGGCAAATTTAAGACCTTTACTTAAAACTGAAATCTGTGCTGCGGTTAGAACTTTATGTGACAAGTTAAAAATACCCAATTCTTTTTCATCTGTGTTGGGGTTTATCTTTCTGTTCTTTCCCTTTTGTAGTCTTCTGCCACTTCTCCTTCCTCTATACTCAGACTTCTTTTGCGTCTTTTTGGTAGGTATGGAGTTGGTATATGAGAGGGGTTTTGGGTGCGGAAGTCTAAAAAATTGTCCTCATTTTCAAATTCTGAATCGATGGATAGCAACTGATAACGGTTTTCGTGGATATAATTGTTAGGGGATTTGGGGAGATCTAAATTTCTTAATCCAGAACGGTGTCTTTGTGGTTTTGGAGTGACATTTTTAAATGTTCGAATTTTGGATGTGGGAGAGTGATAAGTCGTTTTGGGAGGAACATTATAGTGAGAGAAATTTTGATAGTCAGGGGATGGTATATACTGTGTTCTATTAGGATATAAGAATTTTTTATGGTGATGCGATGGTATTGTTTTTTTAGGTGATAGGTACCGTCTTCTATAGTGATTCTGTTGAGTTAGGGGTTTGTGAAAATTTGTTTGGGGATGATAATGTGCTTGGCGGTGATAGTGAGGAGGAGATAGGAGGTGGTGGTTACGATTCTGATAGTGTTGGTTTCTTGTGTCAATCTGTGTGTAGTCTGACCGTTTATATGTGGAAATATCTGATGTGTATTTTTTCCGTAGATGATATGTTCTGACCTGACCATTGTTGTAGTCTTGTTTATCTCTTATGTATTTTTTGATTTTGATATGTCTGGTGTCGGTTTCTACTTTTTCTATTTTGCTTTGAATAAGAACTGAATTCTGTTTGTAAGCTTGGGTCTCAGTGAAAGGTAATAGTTTATCCTTTAGGCTATTTATTTCTCCATCTAGAAGTGAAAGTTTTTTACTTTTTTTTATGATTAGAGTATCCATAAGGCCTAAAGTGCATTTTTCTAGTTTTCCAAACCATTCGTTCATAAACTCCTCATCATCCTGATCTGAAGTTGGGAGTTTATGTAATCTGATACCTCTGGGAGTAATCTGTTCATCTATGTATTTTTTTAAAGTAGCAATTTCCCATTTTAATTTAATCTCTGAGGATAGTGCTTTTTCTAATTTTCTAAAAAGATCTTGTTGGTTTAAATTGGGACGTTCATCATAGATAGGTTCACCCAGATTAGTGTTAAAAGCATGGTTAATATCAATGGTATAGTTGCTCCTAAAATCAAAGATAGACATAATGTTCAATTGAAACACCCAGCCGCTGTCGCCTGAGGGAATATAGAATAATGTAAATGGTGGTTGGTTCAGCGCTTGCTGTTTCAATAGAATAGTACAAGATATGTTTGGATGTGGGCAGCAACCTAAGATGAGACGTTCCCTCACAATACGTCAAAGGAAGAGGAGAATCAAAGAAATAAAAAATATATTAGGTCGCGCCAAGACTTATTACAAAATATAATCAAACTAATGTGAAAAAAATGAACAAGAAATAGAAAAGATAATGGTATAAAAAGCTATAAAAGAGCAACACAAAAAGTACTTACATATACAATTGTATAATAAAATACTTACATACAATATTATAAAAGAACATAAATAAGTCCTTGGATAAGCTTAGAACAGTAAAAATCAATCGAGGAATTGTGAAGGAGATAATGGTCCAAACGAAGAAATGGTCAGGAATTTCTTGTTCCAAATGACGATATGTAAAATAGAACAGAGGGAGATTCCAATAGTGTAGTCTATAACTTAAAATTCGTATGTGTGGATTCAAGGTAATAAGGTATCCCACTCACCTATTTAAGAGCTAGGACTAGCTCAGGTTTTACTTCACATTCAGTTGTATGGATCCCCCACTGATGGGGTATAGGCTTGCGCACATGGAGAAAATCCTCGGGAAAAATGGAAAGTAACACACAATAGTGCTCACTGTATAATAGGATGTAGACGTAAATAGAAAGGTATATATAGAATACTCACATTTAAGTGAGCAGGAAAATACTGCTCACTGATATAACGTAGGTGGTATAGTCCCCACCTAGGATTCTTGGGCACAGATAAAAAGTGCTTGAAATAAAAACCAGGCCCAGGAATAAAATAAATAAAAAATAGAAAATAATAGGAATATGGCAGGAAGAAAAAATGTATATTAGCCAATAATCCTTTATTAATACAATATGAGATAATAAAATACTACAGTAAAATAGCCAAAACGCGTTTCGCCACACAGGGCTTTTTCAACTGGCATATAGAAACAGAGACCTGGTATAAACTGGTTTATATAAACTTTTTAGTTCAGAATTGGCGCCAAAATGACGTCATAATTTATGCATACAATAATAAAAGACATACATGTCTGTATAATGAACTTCAAATATAAAATAAAGTACTAAAAAGCACATCTCTATAGTAATATTAATGTATATACACATAGTAAATAATGATATTTTACAATATAGTGAAAAAATAAAATGAAAAAATAAAAACGTAACTTAAAACGGTCATGTGACCGCATACATCCAATAACAACAGCACATATGGAGAAATAAAACGCAAAGGACGATGGGGAATGTAGGAGATAAGGTGCGGCAAGTAAAAACAAGTGACTTCCGGGTTTCGGCGGTCACGTGACACGGCACAGCCAATGGCGCGCCTGTGTCACGTGTATGCCGAAAAGCCGGCTGGGAAATGTAGGCAGATCATTGAGGTAGCCGAAAAGTAGTATGTCTGCACAAACCAAATGAGAAAAATGAATATAAAATAAAAGATTAACATACCAGCAATAGTAGCTTATTAAAATAACTAAGGGCTATATGAAAAAGTGTATGTCAATAAAAAAATGAGGAATGCAATAAAATATATGTAATGAGAAATGGAATGGGATAAAAATATAATAAATGACAGAAATTAAAAAATAAGAAGTATATATAAAAAAGGTGTATGTAAAAGGTATATAAAAAAAAATAAATAAAAATAACCTAAAAGGTTAAAAAATATATATAATTTAATAAAAATAAATATGTGCATCTTATAAAAAGTTAAAAAGATCGAATTCAAGATTAAGACCCTCAGGAGAGAGGGTTTTAAGTTGAAAAACCCATTCCATTTCTTTTTTACCAAGAATCTTTCTCATATCGCCCCCTCTCTAAGGGGTATTGCATTGTTCTATACCCATACATCTCAATAGTTTAGGATCTTTGTTATGTTTTATAAAATGTTTGGATACAGAATGATTTTCATATCCTTTAGTAATATTTCGACAATGTTCAGCTAATCTCGTTTTCAGACATCTTTTAGTCATGCCTATATATTGTAACCCACAGGGGCACTCTAAAAGATAAATAATATTTTTTGAGTTACATCCAATGAAGTCTTTTATAGGATATGACCTGCCTGTATTGGTCGAGGAAAAGCGGGTAATCTTGGATTTAGTGGTTGCTGAATTTGTGGTTTTACATACAATGCATCTGTTAAACCTAAAAAAACCTTTTGGTTTTGTCATAATTTTTTTTTTCCATGGCTGTGCTATCTGGGTTAAAGCATTCACATAAAACAAAGTCCCGAATGATCAGATGTTCGGTTAAATAGCCATGAATAGAAGCAGGGAAGGCTGGAGGCTCAGCGGTGCCTGCACATAAAAGTGTTCGCTTTTAGTGCACGGATTCTGGGCTCAGCACCGCTGGCCATCCGGGGAGTTCCATAACACCGCCACCTAGCGGCCGCTAAGTGTAACCGCGGCCACCCAGTAATAGTCAATTAAGCTGCGGTTAACCGCAGCTACTGGGTGCTCAATTGACTGCACACGCCAGCTTCTGGGCGGCCAATTAACAGCGCCTGCCGGCTCCCCACGGCTCTGGGGAGGCTAATAGAAGGCAGTTTGTGCGGTAGATTAAATCTACCGAACGGCTGTGCAGAAAGGCATGAATAAACCTTTCTACACAGTAAAATTAACTGTTTAACTGCCAGTCCATAATCCAAAGGCAGCAGGCAGGCAACCAGGCTCCTCCAAGGCAATGTGGTGAGATTGGTCTCGTCACAGCATCTGATAGATTAAGTTAAATTTTCTATATTTTTAAAACTTCTAGCATGTCCATCATGTCAAAGTATGTCAAAGTATTTAAATAATTTCTTTGTTTCCTTACATCTAAGTTAATTAACCACAATACAGTATTTATATTGACATATGGATAGTTTTCTTGCTCTATCTGGAGCCAGGCATTACTTTGAATATTTTGTTTATTCCATATCATTAAACTCACGATTAGGCACATTTGATGTAACTTTGCAATATCCGGAAATTAAATACCACCTTTATCATAATTGTTTTGTAGGATCTTCTGAGAGATTAGTGGACATTTATTTGCCCAAATAAAGTTTGAAAATAATCTTTGTAATTGTAAAATCCTATCCTTGCCTAGTCTAAAAGGCCTAGTTCAAAAGGTAAAGACCTAAATACATATAACAATTTCGTAATTGAATAAGCATTGACTATATTTAATTGTCCCAACCATGAAATCTCAATTTTAGTCCATTTATTCAATTGCTTATCAATTAAGGTATAAATAACCCTGTAGTTCTTGTGTATAATATCCTGAATATTAAGGATAACTTAATTCCTAAATATTCAACATACTCCAAGTTCCAATTGAAATGAAATTTAGTTTTAAGAGTTCTATCTCAGATACCAAAATTTGAGTTTTCTTTATATTTATTTTATAGTTTGAATTTTTCCCATATATTTAAATTACTTTGAATACCTCTGGAATAGCAATTAAGGGTTTCATCAGGGACAGAAGCACATCATCAGCAAATAGGGAGATTTTATAATCTTGTTCAATTGTTTTGATCCCATATATACAGGGCTGGATTAACATAGGGGCTGATGGAGCTGCAGCTCCAGGCCCAGGCCCATGGAATAGGCCCATTTAAAAAAAAAAAAAAAAAAAAAAATTATTTTATTTTTTTTTTTTACACTACTCTTAGGTTTGCCACCTGACTGGTATTTTAAGGCACAGCCAGTATTTGAGGCTGCCTGGCCGTGACGGTATTGCAGTAATACTGGCAATACAAATGCAAATATTAGTCTCAGTATAAACAGAGATTACTCTGCAATACCAGCACCGGCCAGTAGGGGTCACTGTGTATAGAGAGAGGCAGGCATACTAAGTTACAGAATATCCCTGCCTCTCTCTACTACTTACTGATCCGTGGGGGAGCAGCAACACAGCACAGAGTCCAGACAACAGCTCTACAGCTCAGGTAAGTGAGGGATGGGGGGAAAGGCAGCAGGGACACTAGGGGACACTGAGACACTAGGGGACACTGAGACACTAGGGGACACATGATGACACATACACTAGGGGACACTGAGACACTAGGACACAGACACTGGGAGACCTGGGAACACTGAGACACTTGGGGACACTGGAAAACATGGGGTCACTGAGACACTTGGGGACATGGGGACACAGACACTAGGGGACACAGATACTAGGGGACACATGGGAACACAGACACTAGGGGACACTGAGACACTAGGACACATGGGGACACAGACACTGTGAGACCTGGGGACACTGGAAAACACGGGGACACTGAGACACTAGGGACACATGGGGATGCTGAGACACATGGGGACGCTGTGAGACATAGGGACATTTGGAGACATTGGGACATGGAGACACTATGTCCCCCAGCCAGTGTCCCTAGGTTCTCAGTGTCCCCAAGTCTCCCAGTGTCTGTGTCCCATGTCTCTCAGTGTGCCTAGTGTCCCCATGTGTCCCAATGTCCCCATGTCTATGTCCACAACTGTCCCCATGTCTCCCCAAGTGTCTGTCTCCCAGCCAGTGTCCCCTAGTATCCCAGTATCCCCTAATCTCCCAGTGTCCCCTAGTCTCCCAGTGTCTGTGTCCCTAGTGTCTTAGTGTCCCCAAATGTTTCAGTGTCTCCATGTCTCCCAGTGTCTGTGTTCTTAGTGTCTCAGTGTGCCTGGTGTCCCCATGTCTCCCAGTGTCCCTATATGTCCCAGTGTCCACATGTCTATGTCCACAACTGTCCCCATGTCTCCCAGCCAGTGTCTCCTAGTTTCCCAATGTCTGTGTTCCCATGTCTGTATCCCTAGTGTCTTAGTGTCCCCAAATGTTTCAGTGTCCCCATGTCTCCCAGTGTCTGTGTCCCTAGTGTCTCAGTGTCCCCATTTCTCCCAGTTTCCCTAAATGTCTCAGTGTCCCCATGTCTCTGTGTCCCCGGGTCTCTGTGTCCCCATGTCTCTCAGTGTCCCCAGTATCCTAGTGACATGGGGACACACTGAGACATTGGGACACTGGGGGAAATGGGGACACAGACACTGGGAGACTAGGGGACTGGGCGAGATGGGGACACTGACACTGTGATACATAGGGACACTGAGACACAGGGTGACTTGCAAGACTGAGACACTGGGAGACATTGAGACACTGGGAGCAATCTATACAGCAGAATCAAACTGTGAGTAGTTTGTTGGTGATTTTACTGAATTTTCTCTGATGTCACTCCTTGTGATTTACACGCATAACTAATTAATTATGCAAATGATTAAGGCTGGTATTTTTTTCCAAGAAATGTGGCAACCTTAACTACTCTTCACATACTCTTGCTTAAAGGAGCACTATAGTGTCAGGAACACAATCATGTATTTCTTACCCTATTATGTTAAAACCACCACCCTGGCCCCTTCTTGCCTCCCTAAATATAGTAAAATATTACTTGTATTCAATTCTGCAGCTGCTGGCTCAGAAGTGGTGGTCTGAGCAAATTACAATACTTCCCCATAGGATTGGCTGAGACTGTCAACTAGGCAGATCAGGGGCAGAGTCAGTCCAACATAGCCCTGGCCAATCAGCATCTCCTCATAAAGATAAATTGAATCAATGCATCTCTATGAGGAAAGTTCAGTGTCTGCATGCAGAGGGTGGAGACACTGAATGGCAGTGCTGCGCACTAGGCAGTACAGCCCTAGGAAGCACCTCTAGCAGCCATCTAAGGAGCAGCCAGTGGAGTTATTTTCTCTGAAAAGACAGTGTTTACTGCAAAAAGCCTGAATGGAATGATTCTACTTACCAGAACAAATACAATAAGCTGTAGTTGTTCTGGTGACTATAGTGTCCTTTTAAGTTTGGAAGCTTAAGAGGGATGTATGGGAACAAAACTTGTGTGCACTGGCTGACATTAAAGTTAGTTTAGGTAATGCAGACGTTGGTCTCTCTAACACTGTGGCATGTCCCCTTTCTTCTACACTCACTACAGACACCTTTTCTCTGTCTCAGACTATACCAGGAACTTCTGCCTGCTAGTAAGAAGGTAAGGAGACAAGTGGACCAGCGAGTGCTAGGGGACAGTCCTTAGAAAGAATGGAGTGAGCGCATCATTAGACGCATTTATGTCAAGCTCAAGGTGCTGCCTGCATAGTATGCCCTTAGTTGGACAGCCTGCAGGATTGGCAGGCAGCCTGACATGCATTCATGCCAGGCTGACCTTCCAATTCTTTGGACAAACATGCCCCCTTTTTGGGCATGTTCACCCCTTTTGGCAGGTCTTGTCACGTGATTCGCGCCAGTGGCACACCCTTTTACCCTGCCAATTGACTTCCTGCTTCACTGGACACTGCTGTTAGGGGTTATGGATTTACTTGAAAGATGAAAGCATAAATTAGAGAGAAATTAGCATAGCGTATGTGTTTTCTTATAGCTGCATCCTATGAGTTTCCATCCAGCACCATCTCCATCAGATACATGACGCTTGGGAGGTATGACTGTTTTAGTGTTTTTGGTCGATAAGATTCTGTAATAAGGCCCATCATAATTGTCAGCACCAGGCCCACTATGCTCTTAATCCGGCCCTGCATATATATATTTTTATTGAGCCAATGGACAGCCCTGCCTCGTACCATTTTTTATTGAAAAGAAGTGTGATTCAAAAAATGTATTTATAATTTTCGCAGAGGTCAGTATATAATGACAAGATTTTATCTTTAAAAGGACCTACAAAACAGAATTTATTTAATACTTTTTATAAAAATCTCCAATTTACTCTACTGAATGTTTTTTCAGCATTGAGGGCTAAAATAACCATTTCTGAGTTCATAAGATTACTCTTAATTTTCAAATTAAGTATTCTACGTATATTATCCATTGTACCTCTGCCCCTAATGAAGCCAGACTGATCGACAAATATTAAGTCGGGAATAACCAATTTCATTCTATTAGGTAAAATATGGGAATACATTTTAATATCTAGGTTTATTAAGGAAATCGGTCTATAATTTAGTGTATTTTTTGGATCCTTACCTAGTTTAGGAATTGGAATAATAGAGACTAACAGTATTTTCTTGGGGATATTTAGAAGAAACTTTATGGCATACTTTCAATAATATAGGGACCAGGATGAACTCCATCCGGTCTTGGAGCTTTGTTAGATTTAAGTTTTTTTATTGAATTAATTCTTTCTGTATTGGTTATGGGTGCATTCAATCCATTAAGTTTTACTAGAGGTACCCTCGGGATAGACAATTTATCAAAAAATTAATCCATTTCTAAATTTGCAACCCTGGTGTCTGGTAAGTAATATAAAGCAGTATATGTATCTGCAAAAGCCTGGGCTATTTTCTCAAGGCTTAAACAGCACTCATCCGCTAGTATTATTTTTTTTGATAGCTTTATCCTTAGAAGTGTTTTTCAGTTTATTTGTAAGCACTTTACTAACTTTATTGTTATTGTGATACCATTTTTGTTGAAGAAATATAATAGATTTATTCACCTCATCCAAGATTTTTTTTAATTAATGGCTTGTTTCAGTGATGAGATTTTGTTTGTAATAGTTTGGGTTATTTGAGCCTTATTACTCTTTCTAGTTTGGCCAACTTAATATATAGATTAGAAAATTTTTCACAATTATTTTTCTTTTGTGTCGACCCTGCTTTTATAAGGAACCCTCTGACAAAGCTTTTTAAAGTGCACAAAACTGTGGATGTAGAAACCTATCCATTATTGGTTTTAATAAAGTAGTTGAGTTCTGTAGCTAATTCAGAGTTTACGTTATCTATTAATAATAGCTTTTTGTTTAGTCCCCATCGGTTTCTAATTTTAACACAATTTGGGGGTTTGAGTGTTAGAACTACGGGGGCATGACCGGACACGATAATTGAACCAATCCTGGATTCAACAACTAAATCCAGGAGATCGGGTTTAACTAAAAAAAATCTATAAGGGAGTATGACTCATGAACATGGGAAAAATAGATATAGTCTCTTGAACCTGAGTTAAAAGTTCTCCAGCAGTCGTATAGTGAATTTTCCCGCAAATATTTAATAAATTTATTGGAGAAAGTCGTAATTTTTGGATCCCAGTCTTTATTTGTTATTTTTGCTTTTGTTTAGTTTTAAGTTGGGAGCACAATTAAAATCACCACCAATAATTAAGTTTCTACACTTGACCTTTTCAATTTTGGCAATACAATCTTCCAGGAAACCGAATGAGAAGTTATTCGGAGCATATATATTCACCGGAGTGAATATTGTTTCATTTATCTTAGCAATTAGGAGCAGAAATCTGCCGTTAAGGTCACTTTCTGAATGAACATATTCAAATTTAAGATTTAAGACGATAGCTACACCCCTTTTTATATGTTTGCCTTCCAGGTTGGCAAAATATACTATCAGGAAGTTATTAAAGTGCCATATTTTAGTAGGAGAAGAGATCAAATGGGTGTCCTGAATAAAAGCTATATCCAGCTTATTTTCTTTTAAAAATTTACACAAAGTCCCCCGTTTTTTAGGAGAGTTAAGCCCCCTGAATATTTAATGAAACACACCATTAAATACTTTTACAGCCCCTATACTTGAGTCCCAACATTGCAGTCCTACACCACTAACAAACATAAAACAAAACATTACTTGTCTATACCTTGTGTAGACAGTTTTCATTATTAGACAAAAAGTTGAACAGAACAACATGTCCAACTAGTACCTGCTACTTTTTTACACAGGTAGCGAGGTTTAGGTGATAGCTAGGAAAATACATTAGGAAGCAAAAAAAGGGGGGTATTATGTAATGTTATCAACAAATGCCCTTAACTTCAGGAACTCTCAAAGTAATACGTTTTCTACTGTAGTACATTTTCTACATAGACTGGATATATAACTTTTTGC
Source organism: Pelobates cultripes (assembly GCA_933207985.1). Lineage (NCBI taxonomy): Eukaryota > Metazoa > Chordata > Amphibia > Anura > Pelobatidae > Pelobates > Pelobates cultripes. The sequence continues at coordinate 143,127,824 of OW240917.1, forward strand.
ACCCTTGCCTTCAACTTAGTATTGCTAAATTATAAATTTAATCATATATCCAAGTGGGAATTAAGCATACCAAGATACAAATCCCTTTGTTGGAATATTAGCTATTAATACGGCTACTAAGAATACAAAATTGTATTAGAAAAAAAAAAGTGATGCCCTTCCTTACTGTGCATTATGATAGTTAACAATTAAACAAAGTTTCCATTTTAAGATTAATTCTCTTGCCGCTGTTGGATCCTTGAGTGTACATGAATGGTCCTGATAGAATATTACTAGCTTTGACAGAATGTGCCATTTGTATCTAATATTATTTACTCTAAAAGTTGCAGTAGTTTCGTTGAATTTCCTTTACACCTGTCTGGTCTCTGGGGATAAATCAGGAAATAATTTGATATCCATAAAATAAGGATCAGTAGGGGGAGATTTCTGGTTTGCTTGCATTACCATGTTTTTAATGTAGCCATTTGTGAATTTAACAATTATGTCCCTAGTGGAAGTTGGAGAAATGTTTTGTGGCTTGAAAAGACAGTGAAATCTCTCAAAGAGTGGTTTTCTAGACCTTGGGCTGGTATTAGAGATGAGAAAAGGGATATAAGGTATGTTTCAAGATTGACTTGGGAAACTGACTCAGGAATTCCTCTGATTTTAATATTATTTCTTCTGGAGCGATCTTCGATATCCATTCATTTATTCTCCCGTTTATCAACTCTACCTTCTAATAATTTGTTTGATGAAAACAGATTCTTATTCTCTTCTTGTCATTTCTGTATTGTTTGGGATTGTTAAGTTAGAGTAGTAGTTAAATGAGTGAGCTCAACTTTGAGCATAGAAATACTTGATTCAAGATCTTGCTTTATTTTAATATAGATTTTATTCAGGGACTCTTCCAATGACTGTTGCATTATATTTAATGGAGGATTTATCTGTATATCTTAATACTGTGTGGTATCTATGGAAAGGTTCAATTCTTCTCTTTGCTCTTTAGAAATTGATCTTCTATTAGTCTCATTCATTTTTGGAGCGTAAAAGGTGCTGATGCCTTTATTTTTTTCAGAGGTTATAATGTTTTCTTTATCTTTTTTTGGAGCCATTATCCCTCATTTTTTCTTTTTTCTTCCTTTGGCTCTTCCTTCTCTTTTTTTCTTTTTTTCTCTTTATTTCTTTTCTTTTCCCTCCTTTTCTCTCTTTCTTCTTATTCTATTTTCTTGTCCTCTCTTCCTTTCTTGTTCTTTTATCTTCTTTCCCCTTTTATTCTGTTTTTACCGCTTTTTTTCTTTTCTTTTTTCTTGTTTTTTTCCCTTCCTTTCCCTTTTTTTCCTTTCTCTTTTTTTCTCCCCCCCTGTTTTTTCCTGTTCTCCTCTGTTTTTGTTTTTTATTTCCTTTTTTTAAACAAAAACTACAGAAAACAACTGCCTTCCTTTATTTACAACTCATTTACTCCTCTAATCAATTAACCTTTCTGTGATAATTTCTTCAGCTTCAACGATAAGTTGGTTTGTTTATCCCCTTAAGTAACCTAGTTCATGGCTAGCTAATTGCCAAGGAGAGATGAGACATTGGGCATTATCAACAAATGTCCCCCTGAGAGACTTGTAATGGCTTTGTAGGTTTGTGTCTTTTTACTATCTGCCAAAATATAGCCAAATGTTCCCAGGACGCAATCCTCATAAAAGAATAGGATAAATTACTAACTCAGATTACTGTGAGTTCAATGTCTAAATAGACTAATTAGGAAGGTTTCCCTTAGCATGGGTGTCGCCGAAAGGATGACCCACGCGCGGTAGTAGTTTATTGTCGGAAACCGACCCTCACCTTTACCACTTACTAAGATGTGTGAAGTGCTTCTATTGGTGGTATCCGGCTAGCCTTCCAATGTATATTAGCAAGTGACTTATAGTCATTCAATGTACAGTGTCCTACAAGCGACCTTCAGATGCACATCATTCAGCACTCAATATTAGACGATCCGACGATCAATGTTAAGTGGTCCTCTGTAAACATAATGCTCCCAGCATCCCGGCAAGAAAGACTGCGCGTCCTAGCTTCACCCAGCACCTCCCTGCATTAGAACGTACGTGCATGCATGCTACATCATGACTCCCCTGATTTCATTTCTCATGGAAGCCAATTTTAGCCAATTCAGTGCTTCCTCGTGATGTTTTCTAAGTTTGTTCCCTCACACGCTGCTTCTCAGGAGTAGTCCCTAACACCACACTTACATTATATATATATATATATATATATATATATATAGTAGATCTCACAGCAGCTGAAGGATACTTCACTATTTGTCATATGCATGTGTACCATAGAATACGTATTGCTAAGCTCTTGTTTTTCTTTCAATATGCTTGTTTGGCCTGTGATGTTTACATTTCTAATAAGGGCATTATCTCAATCTTGTATAGATCTCTCTTGTGGAAACATGTATCTTTACTATGAAGTTTTGTTCTGCATGTAATCCTGCAAATGCACTACAAATATAAAGAATTAAAAAAAACAAAAAAACAATTAAATAAAAACAATTTCACCTTAAATTAATTAGTATTGCATTTAAATGTATCCAGAAAAAAAGTATTACATATTCCAAAGTTCAATATATAGACTGTTTTTAGTCAAATGTTCAAAGTGGTCAAGGCTCAGAATACATTTGCAAGGCTTTGTAAATAGTAACATATAAAATATTTATTCACATGCCTCTGGGACCATTATCGAGCATGCAATGCAAAACATGACACATAAATATAGAGATAAAAAGGCAGTTATCACCCATATAAAATACAACAAAAAGGAAATGCATCCTATCAATTCATGACCAATCGGGAATGGAAAATAAGTTCAATTAGAAGTGTTCAGATTAAAAAACAAACAAAACAAAAAAGTTATGCACTAAAAAAAAAACTTGATATAATGCATGGTATGTAATAATATATATTTGAATATTT
>OW240917.1:143139422-143251095 GCA_933207985.1 Pelobates cultripes
CAAAATCCTTGCCTGGAAATTATAGACCTGTGAGCTTAACTTCTGTGGCTGATAAAATATTTGAAAGGTTATTAAGGGATAATATTCAAGAATTCCTTGAGAAGAACATGGTTTTATGAAGCACAGGTCATGTCAAACTAACTTGATTGCGTTCTACGAAGAAGTAAGTAGAAGTATAGATCAGGGTGTTGCAGTGGATGTGATCTATTTGGATTTTGCTAAGGCATTTGATACAGTTCCACACAATAGATTAGTGTTCAAACTCAAGGAAATCGGTCTAGATGAAAATGCTTGTTCTTGGGTAGAACATTGGCTTAAAAACAGAGTACAAAGAGTTGTCCTTAATGGTAAATTTTCAAGCTGGACAGAGGTGGCAAGTGGTATCCCTCAGGGGTCTGTTCTGGGACCTCTTCTATTTAACATGTTTATAAATGATCTTGAAGACAGCATTGAAAGTCATGTTTCAGTGTTTGCAGATGACACAAAACTTTGTAAAATAATACAATGTGAGCAAGATATTACTTTGCTGCAGAGGGATTTAGATAGACTGGGGGGCTGGGCACTCAAATGACAGATTAAATTTAATGTTGAAAAATGCAAAGTTATGCATTTCGGCGTAAAGAATACACAAACAACGTATACCCTTAATGAAAGCGAATTAGGGATAACAACACACGAAAAGAACTTGGGAATTGTTATAGACAACAAACTATGCAGCAATGTGCAATGTCAATCAACAGTGGCCAAGGCCAGTAAGGTATTGTCATGCATGAAAAAGGGCATTCATTCTTGGGACGAGAATATCATTTTGCCTCTTTATAAATCACTGGTAAGACCACATATTGAATATGCTGTGCAATTTTGGGCACCTGTTCTAAAGAAGGATATTATGGCACTAGAAAAAGTGCAGAGGCGGGCTACAAAATTAATAAAAGGAATGGAACATATCAGCCATGAAGAAAGGTTAACAAATTTAAACCTATTTAGTTTAGAAAAACGTTGCCTGAGAGGGGATATGATAACATTATACAAATATATTCGGGGCCAATACAAACCATTGTGTGGAAATCTATTCACAAACCGGACATTACATAGGACACGAGGCCATGAGTTTAGACTGGAAGAAAGAAGATTTTGTCTAAGGCAAAGGAAAGGTTTTTTTACTGTAAGAACAATCAAGATGTGGAATTCTCTGCCTGAAGAAGTGGTTTTATCAGAGTCCATACAGATGTTCAAACAGCTACTAGATGCATACTTGCAAAAAAACAGAATATTCAAGGATATAATCTTTCAATGTAGGGTAATAACTGCTTGATCCAAGGATAAATCTGACTGCCATTCTGGGGTCAAGAAGGAATTTTTTTCCTAGCTTGTTGCAAAATTGTGCTTCAAACTGTTTTTTTTTTTGTCTTCTTTTGGATCAACAGCAAAAAACAAATGTGAGGAAGGCTGAACTTGATGGACGCAAGTGTCTTTTCAGCTATGTAACCTGTCTATCACCAGAAATTACCATTGAACTTTCTCTTGCTCATTCTAAAAATAAAATTGATTTCCGGAATATTGTGTATAATTTAAGGGCATCGGGGAGCCGCTATTAAAATGCGTGACACTCCCAGAACTTCCGGGAGAGTTGGTATGTCAGCTATACTCACCAGAACCACTAAAGCTTAAAGTAGTGGTTCTGGTGTTTATAGACTGTTCCTGCAAACTTTTCAATGTAAAATGCTGCCTTTTCAAAGAAAATGCTGATTGTACATTGCTGCCTAGTAACACCTCTAGTGGCAGTGAGACAGCCACTAGTGGTGCTTCCTATGTCAGTGCTACACAGCGTGCAACACTTATATTCAGTGTCTCCACACTCTATATGGAGACACTGTATGCTCCCCATAGAGATGCATTGATTTGTGCATGCACAACAGCCTTCCAATGCTTTCCTATGGGAAAACATTGGAGTGGCTGAGCTTATCAAGATTGATGATCTTAGCCATGGAGGCAGAACTAGCCATGGCAAGACTTGCGCAGCAAGGGAAAAAAAGATGAGTAAAATAATCTTTTTACTGAAATCTAAAGGGGGTCAGTGACTTAAATAGTTAAACCTTATAGTGTCAGAAATACATATATTGTATTCCTGACACTATAGTGGTCCTTTAAGATGCAGGTAACTGTCCAGAAACAACTTCTCAATGAGCTGTATAGGAAAGTCTGTGTTTGGACAGCCAGAGAAATGCATTTGAATTTAATTTGCTAATATTCAGAGTTTAGTGAAAACTAAATATGTATAAGAAATCAAAAATATTTCCCTTGTGCACAATTTGTAATTATTATTTAAAAACAAAAACAAAAAACAGATTTTGGGGAGATATCCAGCTGACGGTTATGGTGAACAGATTCATTACCAAAGTTTATAAAACAGATCCTGAAGCTTAAGCACCAGGCAATAGACAAGATTTTTTTTAAATGGATATGAATAAATAAAACACCAAGGTCATGCTGTCTACTATATGCAACATGAAGGGTTTTTTTTAGGGTATCTAGCACAGTCAGCAAACGTGTAAAAAAAAATTCATGTCTCTTTAGTAAAGAATACATCAAGTAAAGAATGTGTCACAAGTACTCAAGGAATAGCCAGTTTTGAGCTACAAAAGAGGTAGAAACCTCAGGGAAATATTGTCCCCACTGGATCCATGAAGATTCTCAATACCTTCACTTCAAAGGACTGAGTGATATGCAGCTACGTCTTAGCCTCTAAGACATTTCATTTCTCATTTCTAGAGAATAGTTTATGATCTGCAATAGAACCAGCTGCATAACAGATTTTTTGGGTAATTCACTAAACTTCAAATGAGTCAAAACCATTCAGTATTATATTTGCCATTCGGTAATGCAAAATCTGGACATTGTTCACACTATTTAATAATGTCTGTTTTTTGCATAGAAGGCTTCAAATGAGTCTGAATTTGGTCCAAATTTCAGCCGGACAAATTCTTAAATCTGAACTACAGGGAGTGCAGAATTATTAGGCAAATAAGTATTTTGACCACATCATCCTCTTTATGCATGTTGTCTTACTCCAAGCTGTATAGGCTCGAAAGCCTACTACCAATTAAGCATATTAGGTGATGTGCATCTCTGTAATGAGAAGGGGTGTGGTCTAATGACATCAACACCCTATATCAGGTGTGCATAATTATTAGGCAACTTCCTTTCCTTTGGCAAAATGGGTCAAAAGAAGGACTTGACAGAAGCTCAGGCTCAAAAAGTCAAAAATAGTGAGATATCTTGCAGAGGGATGCAGCACTCTTAAAATTGCAAAGCTTCTGAAGCGTGATCATCGAACAATCAAGCGTTTCATTCAAAATAGTCAACAGGGTCGCAAGAAGCGTGTGGAAAAACCAAGGCGCAAAATAACTGCCCATGAACTGAGAAAAGTCAAGCGTGCAGCTGCCACGATGCCACTTGCCACCAGTTTGGCCATATTTCAGAGCTGCAACATCACTGGAGTGCCCAAAAGCACAAGGTGTGCAATACTCAGAGACATGGCCAAGGTAAGAAAGGCTGAAAGACGACCACCACTGAACAAGACACACAAGCTGAAACGTCAAGACTGGGCCAAGAAATATCTCAAGACTGATTTTTCTAAGGTTTTATGGACTGATGAAATGAGAGTGAGTCTTGATGGGCCAGATGGATGGGCCCGTGGCTGGATTGGTAAAGGGCAGAGAGCTCCAGTCCGACTCAGACGCCAGCAAGGTGGAGGTGGAGTACTGGTTTGGGCTGGTATCATCAAAGATGAGCTTGTGGGGCCTTTTCGGGTTGAGGATGGAGTCAAGCTCAACTCCCAGTCCTACTGCCAGTTCCTGGAAGACACCTTCTTCAAGCAGTGGTACAGGAAGAAGTCTGCATCCTTCAAGAAAAACATGATTTTCATGCAGGACAATGCTCCATCACACGCGTCCAAGTACTCCACAGCGTGGCTGGCAAGAAAGGGTATAAAAGAAGAAAATCTAATGACATGGCCTCCTTGTTCACCTGATCTGAACCCCATTGAGAACCTGTGGTCCATCATCAAATGTGAGATTTACAAGGAGGGAAAACAGTACACCTCTCTGAACAGTGTCTGGGAGGCTGTGGTTGCTGCTGCACACAATGTTGATGGTGAACAAATCAAAACACTGACAGAATCCATGGATGGCAGGCTTTTGAGTGTCCTTGCAAAGAAAGGTGGCTATATTGGTCACTGATTTGTTTTTGTTTTGTTTTTGAATGTCAGAAATGTATATTTGTGAATGTTGAGATGTTATATTGGTTTCACTGGTAATAATAAATAATTGAAATGGGTATATATTTGTTTTTTGTTAAGTTGCCTAATAATTATGCACAGTAATAGTCACCTGCACACACAGATATCCCCCTAACATAGCTAAAACTAAAAACAAACTAAAAACTACTTCCAAAAATATTCAGCTTTGATATTAATGAGTTTTTTGGGTTCATTGAGAACATGGTTGTTGTTCAATAATAAAATTAATCCTCAAAAATACAACTTGCCTAATAATTCTGCACTCCCTGTATTTGCTCTAGCTGACAGCGGGAAAATAGTTTTTAAAAAAAGCATTAGTGGCACGCAGTTTAACCATGTGGCAACTGGCCAGCTGCCTACTTAATAAAAAGTAAAAAAAAATTGAAAAACCTGCCTAGTAGAAATGTCTGCATCCACAGCATTGCAGATTTTTAAATCTTGTTTTAAGATCTGTTTTAAATCTGCCTTGTAGTTATATGGGAGTAATTTGCCACCAATAGTTTTTTCATTATTTTTATTATTTAAAACCAAATTCTTTGGCAAACCCCAACACTCCAGGCTTAGGTGTGCTCGGTTCCTGCAGGATCTCACTCAACACTTCAATATATACAGAATAAATAAACACCCAGGAGATACAGGCCTCGCAACCACGGACATGTCCCTAGACATCCCTCGATGACCAACGGACCACAACACGCCTGCAACAAAGGGCAAGCACACACGCCCCGAACCCTAGAATGCACTGACACACAGCAGCTGCAAACGAAGGATTCCCAAACACTTGAAGGCTGTAACATGAGGGAGCACATAAATGGAACCACACGCCAACCCGCCCATCCCCTCTTCTCAGCCCTCGATCTCCCGCACAGTCGCCCACACAGCACAAACACAATACAGACCCTAGAAGAGGGCGGTGTGGCAGTGGGGGGGAGTGGGAGGGGGGGCCGGGGGGAGGGGGAGTAGACAGATAGGACACCCCTATTCCCTCCCTTTTATTCTGTACCCTTCCCCGACCCAAAGAGCTAGAGTCAGGTCAAATGTCATGTGCAGAGTAACTTCGAACAAGCAACTACCAAATGACGAAAACGCAGTATGTACACCACACAAGAATTACATGCATGACTGTTATACCTTACAAATGCAAAATGTACTCTATGCAAAATGTACCAATACTCTTACTCCCCTGTTGTCTTCTGTACCCCAACCCAAACGAACACGAAAATCTTAAAAATAAAGAATTTCAAAAAAAAAAATATATACAGAATAAATAATAACACATATGACCCTAAAATCTCTAAATGGAAAAAAAATGATAATTGCTGTACTCATGAAATATTTAATCACTCAAAACAAAGGTTTAAAGGACTATGTTCAGTGAAACATGAGACTCCTTGGTACCAGCAGGGATTTAACCCTGCTGCTACTTCTAATGCATGTAGTCTTTCCTATAAAGGACTTAAAAGCATATGTTGCATGATGGCAGAGACCATCTGTCATGCCAAAAGCAAGAGTTGGTGTTTGATGTATTGATATATGTTAAGAGTTGTTGTTTTTTTGAAATCTTGGGATGACATTTATTGTGGTCTTTGATCTGGCACCAGGCCTAGACCATAAAACATCTAGAGAGCCATCACTAGAGCTGGACACAAGGAATTGCATAGAGTGGGCAATAAACTGCCAGACCAACCCCCGCTGATCCCCCCCCAGGGGTCTGCCCACTGAGCAATAACTAGTTTAGATATATTAATGAGGGTGCTGGACTATCCAGTCAGTTATTCATTTTCTCTTTTGTCAGCAACTTCTAGGAGACCTATACAATCTAAGACTCCCACCAGAATTCTATATGGGGTAACTACATGTAAGGGATTTCTTGTGTTTTCTCCTATTTTATTTTATGTACTGTTTTGCAATTTGTTATCTGTATGTCATTTATTTCTGTATTTTGTTCTTAGCCCTGTGAATCTTTTTTGTCAGATTAAATGTTTAATAATCAGCTTGTGTCTCTGTTCTCTATGAGCTTCACTCTCCAGAGGAAAGCTCAGGTAAACACGTTACCAAAAAGGGTTAACTATATGTGTTTTATCAGTAAAAGTAGAACTGTGATACTATAATTCTCCTGTGTGTGGGGTAACCTAAGACGCCCGTGTTTAAATGTCTTGGTGGTGGCAGTAAAGTGTGTACTAGGGAGTTTGTGTAGAAGGGATTGCAGGGGTTAATTGAGTGGTTGCTGGGACTAGCAACAGGTAACCAGGGGTCTGGTATCATTAACCCTGTCACTTCCACACTCGCCCCACTGTCTCGGCTGGGCCTATAGCCCACGCTCGTGACACCATCATGTAGTTTTTAATGGTCTAATCAATAAAGAAAATTACCATGACAGAAAATTAATCCCAAAAGTAACTAGCAGGGACTGTTTAAGGGGGCAGCTGCATTGACGTGTGCTGAATGAGCTCCAAGCCAGCCTGCAGCTAATCTCACTCAGTCAGGTATATTTTAACATATTGGGACAACCCACAAAAAACTCTTATCATCTCAGCACAACTTCAGCAAGCACTCCATGGGCAAATCTGATGCACTGACCAAGTTTTTCCATGATAATGCAGACCTGACAGAGCGCGGAGGCCCCAATAAGGCACCAGAATCATCACAGGATGGATCGTCACCATCCAGTTCCGAAGGACTACATACACATCGGACCTAGACATTAATGAGGCTATCCGCAACCTGCCAATGAAAAATGACCATGCTAAATAAACTGGAGTGGTCCTTCCAAACCAAGCTGGAAACACTGGACGAGGACACCCGCCATATTGGAGATAGAGTGGGTTGTTCCATTATGATAAAACACTTACCTCTTAGTCCTTTATAGATCAATGGACAACATAAAAAACTGCATCATGTGGAACAATCTTAGCATCAAAGGTAGCAGGAGCGGGAGGACCTCACTAACATCCTAACTGAGCTTTTCAGCTCAATCCTTGCAAAAAACCCAAACACTCCAGTAATGCTTGACCGAGCTCACAGAGCCCTAAGGCCAAGAGGTACCCCTGGAAAGGCAACTAGGGACATTGTCTGCCAAATGCACTACTATACCTTTGAAGAGGAAATTATGCAGGCACTGCACCAGATCTCCCCACCACTGTTGTTCCATGGATCACCTATACACATTTACCAGTATCTCTCTTGAGCTATGCTCCAAGCTAGATGGACACTTCGATCAATCACAGACCAACTCAGGACCCGCAATATCAAATACAGATTGGGTTTCTCCATCGCACTGATTACCTCCTACAAAGGTTCCACACACTCCATATCCTTGGTTCAAGACATCAGCCTCTTTACCCAAGCACTGGAAATAGCTGAAGTGCAAGTGTCAGTATGGTTTGGCCCAGTCTCCTTTTTACATCCTACCCAACTGCTACAATGATACCGCTGGCAGACCCCTTCTAAGAAGAGGCACCAAGACCCAAAAGAGAGCTCAAGAGGACCAGTCATGCAGGGGAGTCCCTACACCTCTGCCTGATTGACATTGGAACTCCTGAACAGATACTCCATACTCCTAATGGACATTTTTGAGCTCTAACCCAAACCTAAATGCCAACATCCACTTTTCAAGACTGTCTGACTTGACAGAATGATCCTCTGGAGGATTGATACAGGAACTGGGAACTCTCTACTATGGTGCATGGACAGAAGATGGTCCTTTCTCCTATGGTACTACCCTATATGGAGCGCAATTTTGGAGTTAGTATGGACAATGGAAGGAATCAAATCTCCTTTATCCATTACTGCACAAGAAATTATCTGTTACGAGAATGATTCTCCATTCCCATTCTGCGAACATTGAACACCTAGGCATTCGGTCAGACTGGCGGCCCAAAAGTCTTGAGGTTGATGCAATGTATATTAATTTAACTACTTTATGCAAGTTACATGTGTACAGGCATTTCCGTAATACGGTTAGTGACGTTTTAATTTAACTACTTTATGCAATTTACATGTGTGCAGGCATTTCCGTAATACGGTTAGTGACGTTAACCCAGGACCCTTCTCAAATTCCAACCCTTTCATCCATATCACTTTCCATACTTCTTCATAGTCAGGCCATCCATTTCTCCCACCCCCCTTTAGACACTTCAAGGCTTTTATTGCATGTCTAGTGCCTGGACTCCCAGAAGGTATCAGTACTTAATATAGAACAAGATACCTCAAAGCCCCAACAGTGCTGAGGTGGGCACAGGAGAGGTAAACTTCTAGTCACTACAGCCCTGCCTGATCCCACTCCCCCCAGAATAAGACTGAAAACAAGGCACTGGCCTGAATGGTGATCCCTGCAAGTTAACCTAGTTCTCCAACAAAAAAGAAAAAAGAAAAAATGTAAAGCACTTCTTCTTATAATACAAACACCTCTGCATGGAATTTTCCAGGGGGGAGAGAACCCAATAGAAGTAGCTCAGCAGCACCACCTACCTGTTCAGACCTTGTAGAAGTCCCTTGATCTTAACTTAACTAGAGCTCCAATGATGTTTGCAACGTACCTGTCCTTGACAACCCTTAGTCATCACAATACGCTATCCAACCCTAATATCCAACCTGAGATGTCGCTTAGCGTACACATGGCCGGCTCCAGGGCAAATATCTCCTTCCCACACCTACACTCACTGATGGACACGGTCAGCTCAGCGATGTCAGTCAAACCTTATGGGGGACTCCCAACCTTGTCCAGGGTTAGCCACTGATGGCTTAGGTGTGTTGATTATTTTAATTGGTTATAGTATAATTATTTGTACTTCTTTTTTGTTATGATATATATAGCTTGCTTTCTGTTTTCCTTCCTATAGCTGCCTGTGCGCCGTGAAATGGTCTCACACTTCCACTGCACTATCACTATGGCTAACAGTTTAGGCAATCTTCCCCTTCCAGAGATGCAGGCACAGCTACTGTAGAACACCAAACTCACGAACCGCATGTAAAGGAATGCTCCAAACTCCCGAACGGCATACAATATAACACTCCAAACTCACGAACTGGAACCATACGAATCGCTGTTAGCAGACGAATAGGAAAAGCATCCAAGCGGCTTCACTCCTAGCAATCAGTCTCTATCAGCATTCAGTAAATCCCCCCAAAGATGAGAAAGGACTCCGTGTTGAGGGTCAAGCAGTGGTGTATTTAATGAGGGCTACCTGCCCAGTATTTATGCAGGTCTCCCACCTGGTGGACACTCCCCTAGGGGACCAAATGGGAGACTGTGACAAAAGACAGACAGTCAGCAAAATAGGACACACAGTCACATTATATTCCCACAATGCATCCTGGCTTCCTCCCCTCTGCCCTGGAGATAATTGAGAAGTAATTCAATTATCTCCCAGGACAAAGGCAAATCGCCATTATGCACGTGGGGATACTAAAATAAGAATTACTATTAAAATACACTATATGACACAAGTTACAATAAAACTATACATTTAACATATCCCAAGATAGCTCAGGTCTGAGCGCACATTATTAAGCGAATGGCGCTCAGACCACACGAATACAGTTTAATCGCCATGGAGCCAAAGTCTTCACAAAGTCAGTTCTCATACGAATGAGCTCCATGGGATTCCTATCTGGGGTATAGTGCAGTCAGGTACAACTACCGAATACCGGGCCGTTCGTGTACTTCCACCGAACAAGAAGGGAGGTCGGCGGCTTCAGCGGTGTTCGCGCCAAACTGTGTCCGTTTTTAGTTCCATGAGTTAAGCGTCGAACACCGCTGTGCGTTCGCGTGTTTAAAATGGCCGCGACCTCGTGTTCGTTATACGAATGGTGGCCACCCAGTATTCATCAATTAAGCTGCGGTTAACCGCAGCTTCTGGGAGGCTAATTGCCGGCACACTCCAGCTCCCAGGTGGTCTAGTCATTCGTGCGGTTGTTCGGTAGATTGAATCTACCGAACACCGGGCAGAAAAGCACGAATAAGTCTTTTCTGCAGGGGAAACAAAGTCTTTTAACATGGGGCCATAATCCAAAGGCAGCAGGCGAGCAACCAGGCTTCTCCAATGCAATGTGGCGAGATTGCTCTCGTCACATCTCTCCCCTTTTCCAAACAGACTAACAGGGTATCTGACCTCCTGCCGGTCAGTGCCCTTGTTAGTCCAGCAGCCCACCCACAAAACACAATCAACAGCACAGCCCACCCACAATAAATGGTTACTACACCTGGGTAGAGGAGAAGCTTGTCCATGTCCAGGTGCCTCACCACGGCTGTGCTGGGTACGGGTACGCTGACTTGGTGGGTTGCTGAGTGGGCAGAGACCAGCGGTACTCTGCCCTGGTGCCAGCGCTACTGGGAAGGTAGCCTGGTTGAAGCCTGGTTGTTGGAGGGGGAGACCGACTGTCTCCCCTTTAGACACACAGCCCTGCTGCTGGAGACCGACTGTCTCCCCTTTAGATACACCGCTGGGCTGCCGGAGGGGGAGACCGACTGTCTCCCCTTTGGTTAAACAGCCCTGTCACTGGGGGGCAGAACCGACCGTCCCTACCCCCTGTGCTGTACGTGCAGAGACCACGGTCCCATCTGCCCAGTTGTGGGGCTTACTGTCTCCCCCTGGTACATTAAGCTGCCGCTGGGGAGAGGAGGTAACAAGCTCCTCTCCCATATATACTTCCAGCCGCAGGGGAGGGAGACTGACTGTCTCCGCTCCCAATACAGAGTCCTGCTGCTGGGGAAAGGAGACTGGGCTCTCTATTCCCAGTAGGACACTCTGCGCTGGGGAATGGAGACTGGGCTCCCAATTCCCAATAATTCGTACTGCCGCTGGGGAATGGACACTGGGCTCCCAATTCCCAATAAATCATCCTGTCGCTGGGGAATGGAGACTGGGCTCCCAATTCCCAAAAAATCATACTGCCGCTGGGGATCTGAATCAACTGCCCAGCATCCCTGTAGCTCATCCTGCCACTGGGGAAGGAGGATGCTGCTCTCCTCTCCCTGTAAGGTACACTGCCGCTGGGGCACAGGACCACTTGTCTCTGCCCCCTGTAACTCAGCCTGCCGCTGGAGAATGGAGACTGGGCTCCCAATTCCCTGTATATCACTCTACTGCTGGGGGACAGGAGCAACTATCTCTGTCCCCTGTAACTCAGCCTGCCGCTGGGGAATGGAGACTGGGCTCCCAATTCCCAAAAAATCATACTGCCGCTGGGGATCTGAATCAACTGCCCAGCATCCCTGTAGCTCATCCTGCCACTGGGGAAGGAGGACGCTGCTCTCCTCTCCCTGTAAGGTACACTGCCGCTGGGGGACAGGACCACTTGTCTCTGCCCCCTGTAACTCAGCCTGCCGCTGGAGAATGGAGACTGGGCTCCCAATTCCCTGTATATCACTCTGCTGCTGGGGGACAGGAGCAACTATCTCTGCCCCCTGTAACTCAGCCTGCCGCTGGGGAATGGAGACTGGGCTCCCAATTCCCTGCATATCACACTGCCGCTGGGGAATGGAGATTGGGCTCCCAATTCCCTGCAGTACCTGTCGCTGGAGTTCCTCCCAACGTGCCAGCTGACCTTCTCTTTCTGCCCGGTCTTGCAGATTCTTGAACACCCGGTCCCTCATGGACTGCACGTATTTCTCAGCTGCATTGGGTCCAAAGAACTTCAGCCGTAATTCCATCATATTATCGAACTCTCTCCTAGAGTAGCTGTATTCCACTGCTGGTTCCATCCTGGTGCTGTCAGGGTCGCTGTACTGGGACATGCATTGCCCTCAAATTGTAAAATCCTCGGAATGGTGTCTCCTGTAGCTGTCCTTCTGGCTGTGGGAACGATCCCGCCGCTTGCCACCAATTGTAACGGCACCCCCAGATCTTCCCCTTCCAGAGACACAGGCACAGCTACTGCAGAACCCCAAACTCCCAAACAGGATATCAAGTAGCACTCTAAACTCCCGAACTGGAACCTCACAAATAGCTGCTAGCAGCTGAACAGGAAAAGCACCCAAGCGGCTTACACTCCTGGCAATCAGTCTCTAACAGCATACAGTAAACCCCCCCAAGAATGAGACAAAGCTCCGTGTTGAAGGTCAAGCAGTGAACAGACAGAGCTTATTGTTCTTATATACACATTAGTACCACCCACAGGGTTTTGGAACACAACCAATAAACACATACAATACACTCAGACACTCCCACACAAAATCCTCCCCTCTGCCTGTGATACAATTACCTTACACAATGGGTAATGTAATTATCACAAGCAGAGAAATAAAATTTTTCCACATTATTCATAACTTGAAAAGTATGCATCACATACACATTCACATTTTCAGAATCAGCATACTCCAAATACAAACATATGTCAAAATCATCCAAATTGGTCCAGTGGTTCAAAAGATAGATCGTAGTCCTTTGTGACCAAAGGAAGCATGGCTTTTCTTCCCAAAACCAGTTCCACAGAGTCTTCTATCCTGAAGATAATTGGGAAGTAATCCAATTATCTCCAAGGACAGAGGCAAAACTCCATTGAACACATGGCAGCAAAAGACAGTAATCATTCAAAATATACCGTGTGGAGAGACACTTAATGTAACCACCACTATAGTTAAGGGTGCTACTCCAAAGCAGTACTCCCTCAAACACCAATATAATAATAACTCAAAAAACAAGGAATGCACACCAACTGATACACTAGTATCTATCTATACATATATATTTATTGCAATACAAGTGTAGAAAATACATACAATATATAATATATAATAGTGACCACATAGGCTAAACAACTAAAAAGGTATATTTACCAAATTTCACAAGCCTATCTGGGCAGAAACACGAGTCGAAAACAATCCCCCAACGTTTCGGCTCCTCCTGGTAGCCTTTATAAAGGCTACCAGGAGGAGCCGAAACGTTGGGGGATTGTCAGGTGGTACTTTTTTTCTTTTACCCCACACATATGCCCAAATGCACTCAATTACTACTTAACCATCTCCTCACCACAGCTAACCAGCTAATTACGATGAAATGGAAACACACTCTCCCCCCAACGATCCAGAGATGGATCCAAAAAGTTGAAACAATTAGGGTCATGGAGGAATTACATTTCTCTCTCTCACATTCCTACCACCTATATACAAAATGCTGGAACCCCTTGCTGGACTATACTAAATCTCTGTAAATTTAACAGAGTTTTCTGTCAGACTGTATTAGTCTCTTGCATTGTGTAGAGGATTTGTGGCCCACTCTTTCTTAAATGTTGCTTCGGTTAATTGAGGTTTGCTGGCATTTGTTTATGCATAGCTTTCCTAAGGTCCTGCCACAGCATTTCAATCGCATTGAGGTCTGGACTTTGACTGGGTCATTGCAACACGTTGATTCTTTTTTTATTCCAGTGATTCTGTTGATTTGATAGTGTACTTGGGATAATTGTCCTGTTTTGCGACCCAATTTTGACCGAGCTTTAGCTCTCGATCAGATGGCCTCAGATATGACTCTAGAATATTTTGATATACAGAGGAGTTCATGGTCAACTCAATGACTGCAAGGTTCCAAGATCTTGTGGCTGCAAAACAAGCCCAAATCATCATCCCTTCACCATCATGCTTGACATGGTATGCTTGGTGCTTGGTATGAGGTGTTCGTGCTGATATGCTGTGTTTGCTTTTTGCCAAACATGGCGCTGTGCATTATGGTCAAACATCTCCTCTTTCCTCTTCTGTCCAAAGGACATTGTTCCAGAAGTCTTGTGGTTTGTTCAGATTCAACTTTGCAAACCTAAACCATGCTACCATGTTCTTTTTAGAGAGAACAGGCTTTCTCCTGGCAACCATTCCAAACAAACAATACTTGTTCAGTCTTTTTCTAATTGTACTATCATGAACTTTAACATTGAACATGCTAACTGAGGCCTGTAGAATCTGAAATGTAACGCTTGTTTTTTTTTGGGTTGAATCTGCTGGAACATCTACTGCTGCATCTGTCTTATATATGTTCCACTTTTGAATCATCGTTCTCACTGTAGAATTGTAGACATTGAATTGTTTGGAAATGGCCTTATAACTTTTTCCAGTTTGATGTGCAGCAAAAATTGCTTCTAAGATCTAACGTTTTATTTTTCTTAAATAAATCATGTCACTGTGTAATATGTCATGTGTCATTGTTCATCTGAGGTTGTATTTATCTAATTTTAAGACCTGCTAAGGAACAGATCATTGTTTTTTTGTCCTGATGTAAAACCATATAATTCAAAAAGGGTGTGCTTTCTTTTTCCCATGACTGTATATGTTTTCTGTTAATAGGGTGTTTTTCTTTTACTTTTTCTGTGATGTAGTACAAAGGAACATCACAAGTCATGGTTCTATCTGATAATACACATGACCCCTTTATGCTTTAAAATAAAAAATAAAAAATTTAGTTATTAAATGAGCAATATTGCTGCTGTTATCGTTTTCCCTTTTTGTTCGTTGTGTGCTTACTGGGTTTTTTTTACACTTTTTTAATGTGTTAATTAACAGCTGGCTAACAAGTGCTGGCCAGACACTACATGGTTAACCCATACACTGCAGAGTTTTAAATCTATTTTCTAGCGCTAACAATAACAGAGAATAAGTGTGCTAGGCACTTAAAATTATACAATAAAGAAACAGTGACCAAAAAAAATGTGTTAGACAAATAAAAAAGTAAATCCCCAACACTAAAAACATAAATAAAAAAATAGATATCAGTGCGTAAATAACTGTGGGATAAGTTTTTTGTGCACTAGTATATATTTTTGTATTTTAATTTTCTAGTGCTGCCAGTGGGCAATTTGGTTTTTTTTTATCATTCACTTGCAAAAAAGCAAATAAATTATTATTTGCAACATGCACCCTGCTGGATGCATGTGGTCTCTAAGCACTGTACAATGTGTGCTTTAGAGATATTCCCATTTTTACCCTTTGTATAGAGTCTGGGTGAGAAAACCTTGATTTTCAACCACACACCAGATGCACTAGGGTGATTGTTGTACTGAATTCTAACGAGAATTTTCTTTAGTAAATATGAGAATTGCTATTCTGGTCAGAATTTCCGTTGTTTAGTGAATGACATTGTCATATTTATCTAATGACATGCTGCATAGATTGGATAGGTTATGTGGGTAAGACCATTTTGACTATAAGAGAACTGATACTCTGCAACATTATAATATATGTTCTGAATTTGGTGGCCAATAATCCTACTCTGTATGTCATTAGTTTGGATGCAGTTTGCATTCAATAGCATTATTTTGCTTATTAAATAGTGTAATACATTATTTATTTAGCCACCTCTCTGCATAGTTTCTAGTTCCTGTGCTTTTATGCTGAAAATAGACTTCTTTTTTCAATCACAGATTATTACTTAATACTGATATTGCTAGATTTGGTACTTTTCTATAAATATTCAAATATATATTATTACATACCATGCATTATATCAAGTTTTTTTTTTAGTGCATAACTTTTTTGTTTTGTTTGTTTTTTAATCTGAACACTTCTAATTGAACTTATTTTCCATTCCCGATTGGTCATGAATTGATAGGATGCATTTCCTTTTTGTTGTATTTTATATGGGTGATAACTGCCTTTTTATCTCTATATTTATGTGTCATGTTTTGCATTGCATGCTCGATAATGGTCCCAGAGGCATGTGAATAAATATTTTATATGTTACTATTTACAAAGCCTTGCAAATGTATTCTGAGCCTTGACCACTTTGAACATTTGACTAAAAACAGTCTATATATTGAACTTTGGAATATGTAATACTTTTTTTCTGGATACATTTAAATGCAATACTAATTAATTTAAGGTGAAATTGTTTTTATTTAATTGTTTTTTTGTTTTTTTTAATTCTTTATATTTGTAGTGCATTTGCAGGATTACATGCAGAACAAAACTTCATAGTAAAGATACATGTTTCCACAAGAGAGATCTATACAAGATTGAGATAATGCCCTTATTAGAAATGTAAACATCACAGGCCAAACAAGCATATTGAAAGAAAAACAAGAGCTTAGCAATACGTATTCTATGGTACACATGCATATGACAAATAGTGAAGTATCCTTCAGCTGCTGTGAGATCTACTATATATATATATATATATATATATATATATAATGTAAGTGTGGTGTTAGGGACTACTCCTGAGAAGCAGCGTGTGAGGGAACAAACTTAGAAAACATCACGAGGAAGCACTGAATTGGCTAAAATTGGCTTCCATGAGAAATGAAATCAGGGGAGTCATGATGTAGCATGCATGCACGTACGTTCTAATGCAGGGAGGTGCTGGGTGAAGCTAGGACGCGCAGTCTTTCTTGCCGGGATGCTGGGAGCATTATGTTTACAGAGGACCACTTAACATTGATCGTCGGATCGTCTAATATTGAGTGCTGAATGATGTGCATCTGAAGGTCGCTTGTAGGACACTGTACATTGAATGACTATAAGTCACTTGCTAATATACATTGGAAGGCTAGCCGGATACCACCAATAGAAGCACTTCACACATCTTAGTAAGTGGTAAAGGTGAGGGTCGGTTTCCGACAATAAACTACTACCGCGCGTGGGTCATCCTTTCGGCGACACCCATGCTAAGGGAAACCTTCCTAATTAGTCTATTTAGACATTGAACTCACAGTAATCTGAGTTAGTAATTTATCCTATTCTTTTATGAGGATTGCGTCCTGGGAACATTTGGCTATATTTTGGCAGATAGTAAAAAGACACAAACCTACAAAGCCATTACAAGTCTCTCAGGGGGACATTTGTTGATAATGCCCAATGTCTCATCTCTCCTTGGCAATTAGCTAGCCATGAACTAGGTTACTTAAGGGGATAAACAAACCAACTTATCGTTGAAGCTGAAGAAATTATCACAGAAAGGTTAATTGATTAGAGGAGTAAATGAGTTGTAAATAAAG
This sequence comes from Pelobates cultripes, assembly GCA_933207985.1. Taxonomy (NCBI): domain Eukaryota; kingdom Metazoa; phylum Chordata; class Amphibia; order Anura; family Pelobatidae; genus Pelobates; species Pelobates cultripes. The sequence goes on from OW240917.1 coordinate 143,156,641, forward strand.
GAAGGCAGTTGTTTTCTGTAGTTTTTGTTTAAAAAAAGGAAATAAAAAACAAAAACAGAGGAGAACAGGAAAAAACAGGGGGGGAGAAAAAAAGAGAAAGGAAAAAAAGGGAAAGGAAGGGAAAAAAACAAGAAAAAAGAAAAGAAAAAAAGCGGTAAAAACAGAATAAAAGGGGAAAGAAGATAAAAGAACAAGAAAGGAAGAGAGGACAAGAAAATAGAATAAGAAGAAAGAGAGAAAAGGAGGGAAAAAAAAGAAATAAAGAGAAAAAAAGAAAAAAGAGAAGGAAGAGCCAAAGGAAGAAAAAAGAAAAAATGAGGGATAATGGCTCCAAAAAAAGATAAAGAAAACATTAAAACCTCTGAAAAAAAAGGCATCAGCACCTTTTACGCTCCAAAAACGAATGAGACTAATAGAAGATCAATTTCTAAAGAGCAAAGAGAAGAATTGAACCTTTCCATAGATACCACACAGTATTAAGATATACAGATAAATCCTCCATTAAATATAATGCAACAGTCATTGGAAGAGTCCCTGAATAAAATCTATATTAAAATAAAGCAAGATCTTGAATCAAGTATTTCTATGCTCAAAGTTGAGCTCACTCATTTAACTACTACTCTAACTTAACAATCCCAAACAATACAGAAATGACAAGAAGAGAATAAGAATCTGTTTTCATCAAACAAATTATTAGAAGGTAGAGTTGACAAACGGGAGAATAAATGAATGGATATCGAAGATCGCTCCAGAAGAAATAATATTAAAATCAGAGGAATTCCTGAGTCAGTTTCCCAAGTCAATCTTGAAACATACCTTATATCCCTTTTTTCATCTCTAATACCAGCCCAAGGTCTAGAAAACCACTCTTTGAGAGATTTCACTGTCTTTTCAAGCCACAAAAACATTTCTCCAACTTCCACTAGGGACATAATTGTTAAATTCACAAATGGTTACATTAAAAACATGGTAATGCAAGCAAACCAGAAATCTCCCCCTACTGATCCTTATTTTATGGATATCAAATTATTTCCTGATTTATCCCCAGCGACCAGACAGGTGTAAAGGAAATTCAACGAAATTACTGCAACGTTTAGAGTAAATAATATTAGATACAAATGGCACATTCTGTCAAAGCTAGTAATATTCTATCAGGACCATTCATGTACACTCAAGGATCCAACAGCGGCAAGAGAATTAATCTTAAAATGGAAACTTTAATTGTTTAATTGTTAACTATCATAATGCACAGTAAGGAAGGGCATCACTTTTTTTTTTTCTAATACAATTGTATTCTTAGTAGCCGTATTAATAGCTAATATTCCAACAAAGGGATTTGTATCTTGGTATGCTTAATTCCCACTTGGATATATGATTAAATTTATAATTTAGCAATACTAAGTTGAAGGCAAGGGTGCAAAAAGTTATATATCCAGTCTATGTAGAAAATTTACTACAGTAGAAAACTTATTACTTTGAGAGTTCCTGAAGTTAAGGGCATTTGTTGATAACATTACATAATACCCCCCTTTTTTTGCTTCCTAATGTATTTTCCTAGCTATCACCTAAACCTCGCTACCTGTGTAAAAAAGTAGCAGGTACTAGTTGGACATGTTGTTCTGTTCAACTTTTTGTCTAATAATGAAAACTGTTTACACAAGGTATAGACAAGTAATGTTTTGTTTTATGTTTGTTAGTGGTGTAGGACTGCAATGTCGGGACTCAAGTATAGGGGCTGTAAAAGTATTTAATGGTGTGTTTCATTAAATATTCAGGGGGCTTAACTCTCCTAAAAAACGGGGGACTTTGTGTAAATTTTTAAAAGAAAATAAGCTGGATATAGCTTTTATTCAGGACACCCATTTGATCTCTTCTCCTACTAAAATATGGCACTTAAATAACTTCCCAATAGTATATTATGCCAACCTGGAAGGCAAACATATAAAAAGGGGTGTAGCTATCATCTTAAATCTTAAATTTGAATATGTTCATTCAGAAAGTGACCTTAACGGCAGATTTCTGCTCCTAATTGCTAAGATAAATGACACAATATTCACTCCGGTGAATATATATGCTCCGAATAACTTCTCATTCGGTTTCCTGGAAGATTGTATTGCCAAAATTGAAAAGGTCAAGTGTAGAAACTTAATTATTGGTGGTGATTTTAATTGTGCTCCCAACTTAAAACTAGACAAAAAAAAAAATAACAAATAAAGACTGGGATCCAAAAATTACGACTTTCGCCAATAAATTTATTAAATATTTGCGGGAAAATTCACTATACGACTGCTGGAGAACTTTTAACTCAGGTTCAAGAGACTATATCTATTTTTCCCATGTTCATCAGTCATACTCCCTTATAGATTTTTTTTAGTTAAACCCGATCTTCTGGATTTAGTTGTTGAATCCAGGATTGGTTCAATTATCGTGTCCGGTCATGCCCCCGTAGTTCTAACACTCAAACCCCCAAATTGTGTTAAAATTAGAAACCGATGGGGACTAAACAAAAAGCTATTATTAATAGATAACGTAAACTCTGAATTAGCTACAGAACTCAACTACTTTATTAAAACCAATAATGGATAGGTTTCTACATCCACAGTTTTGTGCACTTTAAAAAGCTTTGCCAGAGGGTTGCTTATGAAAGCAGGGTCAACACATAAGAAAAATAATTGTGAAAATTTTTCAAATCTATATATTAAGTTGGCCAAACTAGAAAGAGTAATAAGGCTCAAATAACCAAAACTATTATAAACAAAATCTCATCACTGAAACAAGCCATTAATTAAAAAAAATCTTGGATGAGGTGAATAAATCTATTATATTTCTTCAACAAAAATGGTATCACAATAACAATAAAGTTAGTAAAGTGCTTACAAATAAACTGAAAAACACTTCTAAGGATAAAGCTATCAAAAAAAAATAATAGTAGGGGATGAGTGCTGTTTAAGCCTTGAGAAAATAGCCCAGGCTTTTGCAGATACATATACTGCTTTATATTACTTACCAGACTCCAGAGTTGCAAATTTAGAAATGGATTAATTTTTTGATAAATTGTCTATCCCGAGGGTACCTCTAGTAAAACTTAATGGATTGAATGCACCCATAACCACTACAGAAATAATTAATTCAATAAAAAAACTTAAATCTAACAAAGCTCCAAGACCGGATGGAGTTCATCCTGGTCCCTATATTATTGAAAGTATGACATAAAGTTTCTTCTAAATATCCCCAAGAAAATGCTGATAGTCTCTATTATTCCAATTCCTAAACTAGGTAAGGATCCAAAAAATACACTAAATTATAGACCGATTTCCTTAATAAACCTAGATATTAAAATGTATTCCCATATTTTACCTAATAGAATGAAATTGGTTATTCCCGACTTAATATTTGTCGATCAGTCTGGCTTCATTAGGGGCAGAGGTACAATGGATAATATACGTAGAATACTTAATTTGAAAATTAAGAGTAATCTTATGAACTCAGAAATTGTTATTTTAGCCCTCGATGCTGAAAAAACATTCAGTAGAGTAAATTGGAGATTTTTATAAAAAGTATTAAATAAATTCTGTTTTGTAGGTCCTTTTAAAGATAAAATCTTGTCATTATATACTGACCTCTGCGAAAATTATAAATACATTTTTTGAATCACACTTCTTTTCAATAAAAAATGGTACGAGGCAGGGCTGTCCATTGGCTCAATAAAAATATATGGGATCAAAACAATTGAACAAGATTATAAAATCTCCCTATTTGCTGATGATGTGCTTCTGTCCCTGATGAAACCCTTAATTGCTATTCCAGAGGTATTCAAAGTAATTTAAATATATGGGAAAAATTCAAACTATAAAATAAATATAAAGAAAACTCAAATTTTGGTATCTGAGATAGAACTCTTAAAACTAAATTTCATTTCAATTGGAACTTGGAGTAAGTTGAATATTTAGGAATTAAGTTATCCTTAATATTCAGGATATTATACACAAGAACTACAGGGTTATTTATACCTTAATTGATAAGCAATTGAATAAATGGACTAAAATTGAGATTTCATGGTTGGGACAATTAAATATAGTCAATGCTTATTCAATTACGAAATTATGAATTATGAACTAGGCCTTTTAGACTAGGCAAGGATAGGATTTTACAATTCCAAAGATTATTTTCAAACTTTATTTGGGCAAATAAATGTCCACTAATCTCTCAGAAGATCCTACAAAACAATTATGATAAAGGTGGTATTTAATTTCCGGATATTGCAAAGTTACATCAAATGTGCCTAATCGTGAGTTTAATGATATGGAATAAACAAAATATTCAAAGTAATGCCTGGCTCCAGAGAGAGCAAGAAAACTATCCATATGTCAATATAAATACTGTATTATGGTTAATTAACTTAGATGTAAGGAAACAAAGAAATTATTTAAATACTTTGACATACTTTGACATGATGGACATGCTAGAAGTTTTAAAAATATTGAAAATTTAACTTAATCTATCAGATGCTGTGACGAGACCAATCTCACCACATTGCATTGGAGGAGCCTGGTTGCCTGCCTGCTGCCTTTGGATTATGGACCGGCAGTTAAACAGTTAATTTTACTGTGTAGAAAGGTTTATTCATGCCTTTCTGCACAGCCGTTCGGTAGATTTAATCTACCGCACAAACTGCCTTCTATCAGCCTCCCCAGAGCCGTGGGGAGCCGGCAGGCGCTGTTAATTGGCCGCCCAGAAGCTGGCGTGTGCAGTCAATTGACCACCCAGTAGCTGCGGTTAACCGCAGCTTAATTGACTATTACTGGGTGGCCGCGGTTACACTTAGCGGCCGCTAGGTGGCGGTGTTATGGAACTCCCCGGATGGCCAGCGGTGCTCAGTCCGGAATCCGTGCACTAAAAGCGAACACTTTTATGTGCAGGCACCGCTGAGCCTCCAGCCTTCCCTGCTTCTATTCATGGCTATTTAACCGAACACCTGATCATTCGGGACTTTGTTTTATGTGAATGCTTTAACCCAGATAGCACAGCCATGGAGCCTATTCGTGTAATTAAAGACTTTGGCTCCATGGCAATTGAACTGTGTGAATAGGATCTGAGCGCTATTCGGTAGTTATGTGCTCTCAGATCCCAGCTATCTGGGGATATGTGACATGTATGGATCTTATGTATTAAATGTAACACTGTATGTTTTAATGTATTTTACTGTCTTTGTGTCCCCACGTGTATAATGGAGTTTTGCCTCTGTCCTGGGAGATAATTGGATTACTTCCCAATTATCTCCAGGATAGAGGGAGGGAATTTAGGATGCATTGTGGGGATGTTTTACTTCTGTGTGTCTGAATGTGATACATGTCTGTCTGTGTTACAGTCTTCCATCTGGTACCCTAGGGGAGTGTCCACCAGGTGGGAGACCTGCATAAATACTGGGCAGTTAGCCCTCAATAAACCAGACCACTGCTTGACCCCCAACACGGAGCTCTGTCTCGTCTTTGGGGGGATTTACTGTATGCTGTTAGAGACTGATTGCCAGGAATGTAAGCCGCTTGGTTGCTTTTCCTGTTCATCTGCTAGCAGCTATTCGTGAGGTTCCAGTTCAGGAGTGCTACTTTGTTTGCAGTTCGGGAGTTTGGAGCATTACCTTGTATTCAGTTCGGGAGTTTGGTGTTCTGCAGTAGCTGTGCCTGTGTCTCTGGATGGGAAGATCTACTAAACATCGGTTTAACCCTTTTATGCCTGGGGGTGCCGTTACAGATGCTATTCTTATACAAGCCCCATTTGAAACTCTGCATTATGACATGATCGATATGGATCTCTACAATTGGAAATTACGAGGGATAAATAAATATGCAGATCTTTTTCTTAATAAAAAAATGATTAGTTTCCCGGGTTTACAAGATAAATATAACATACCCTATAGCAAAACTTTTCATTACCTAAGGATCAAACATTATCTAAACTCAAAACAGGTTATATTTGAACACCCTGTCTTTGATTTAGTAAGAATAGGTATAAAAGGCTTATTATCCATATTTTTTAAACTTATACAAGGGGGGAAGACGTGGAAAAAATATTACCGATAGTGAAATGGGAAAAGGACCTTAATATAAACCATAGCCCCATTGATTGGTACCGTACTACCGTTTAATTAAAAAAAATACTTTCACTGTATATCTTTTTGCTAGAACTTTATTTAAAGATCTTATATAGATGGTACTTGGTTCCTTCTAAACTACATAAAATGTATTAAACATATTCACCTATATGCTGGAGATGCCATAAAGAGACTGGTACATTATTTCATATACTGTGATATTTAAATTATATAAAGATATGTATATCTTCTATGATTTTAGACATAACTCAAGAGATAATAATTCTTACATAAAATATTTAATTACACATATTCTTTATGCTTTGGAAATTACTATAGCTCATCACTGGAAATTGACTGATCCTTCAATGTGGCAAGAAATTTTAATATATCAGTATATAATGGAATGTAATTTTACTACTACATCAGGTAAATCTGTTTCATATAAAGATTTGTGGGCAACTCTTGATAATACATAGGCGATTAAAAAAACTTATATTAGGGATGGCTTAGAGGTTTAAGATAATGATTTTCATGATTTCCTTAGAAAAAAAAGTTCCCTTGGCTATACTGTAACTGTCACACCCTGCCGCTGAGCCCCAAGGTTTGTAGTCCTCAATTATGTATGTCCACATTTTTTCTTTTTCTTTATTTTTTTACACTGCCGTAAATTCAAATTATCTCTGTACTAGATCTATATGAATTTACTATGTCGATATGTAATGAAATTCTGGATCTATTTGTATTTGTTTCTTATGTTTTTGGTTATGTTGATAAAAGAAAATTATGAATAAATTAAAAAAAAAAAAACTTAGAAAACATAATAAACTTACTTCACATGGGGAAAAGAGCAATTGTCCATCAAAAGATAGGGCTATCAACTGTGTGTCAGGGCCAGAACTGTGGGTAGTAAAGCGTCCTCTGATCAGTCCCTAGAAATCAGCTGATGCCTATCTTAAAAATTCTGTGTGCAGACCTGGTATGAGAGTCGATGGGTTCCCTCAGCTGCATTAGAACACAGCGTGCTTCCTCCTTTTGATACACCCCGCCATCTCATAGCGAGAAAAGGCATGCTTAAAGTGATCCTCAGCCCTGTTCCAGTACTCTGACCTCCTGGTTCTGCTTATGTCGCATGGACCTTTTCTTGGTACTATGAGGGTATATTGGATCCCCTCCAGGAAGGGGTGCACCGAACCGGGGTTCTGGTCATATGTGGTGCCTTAAGTGTAGGTTGTACAGATTGCTGTCTCTTAGCCTCCATTCCCTTCCAGAACCAATGGCATATGGCATCAAATGCATCCTGGGAATCAGCTTCCCAGTTTCGGGCAGCAGCCTGCTTAACATGCATGGCATTGTTGTCAGCGGCCATCTTGGAGGAGCCGCGTGGGAGCACCTTACACAGATTTCACCCAGTTTCAGAGTAAAGGTGAGTTCTGGCTTGCTAGGGATTGGGATAACCCCCACTAGCCCAGAGGGGGGGAGTGCGGGGCAATGAGTGTCGGCAAGAAATCCTGGGTAGCTCCAGGTGTAAAGATTGGCCGCTTCCTCCGCCGAGGAAATACCAGGCTGAAGCAGGCAGAGATCGAGATCACCAGGCAGCACGTGTGGTGAGACATGTACCACACACCAAAGCAGTCCAGGAGGTACCAAGTGTCAGTGCCAATGTGGGGGAGTTGAGTAGTAGGGTTGTTGTACCACTTAAATTACAAAATTAGTCTGGAGCTCAAGTTAACCACGACCTTCCAACATGTTGTCCAAGCCTGGCCCCCCTGAAATTGTTTTTATATTCAAAACTATTTTGAAGAAAAAAAGATATATGCATTTTGTAAAAATATTTAATGCTTGCTCTGGAAGCTCCATGTTCACACAACTGAAACAAAATGCCCTAATGACAATAACATTAGCCCTTTACTTTGACACATTCCAGTACTGAGAATGTTTCTCTGAATAAAATTCCCACTCTAGATAATAATTGTGTTCTACTCAAGATTCACCACATAAGAAAAGAGTGCAAAGCTATATATGTGTTCAGATATTCCAGTCAATTGATGGATCAATTACCCCATAGAGGTGGCACCATGCATCATCCAGATACTGCCTAGAAAATGTAATCCTCAAAAACTAAACAACCAAGCAAAGAGGAAGCAAGTGAACAGGGCCATACCTTGTGGTGTGCAGGCTATGCAACTGCACAGCGTGCCATGGCAACAGGGGCACCAGGCAACCGACACAGATCACACATGGTTGGACACTATGGCATGTTAACCCTTCCCTTGCTTCCTCTGCGGCACTCAAATTAATATGGAGGAGAGACGCCACATTCCCTATGAGTTATAGCCAGGCTGAAGCAGCAGTTAGAGAGTCATTCATTATTGGCTCTAGTGAACTCCCAGCATCTGATTAGAGGCAAACAGTTCAAGGGGACTGTGGGTGTCTAAACATTGCAGAGCGAAGGATTGGGTTTACTTTGTCTTATGTAATTTTCCTGTGCTTGACAACTGTGACAAAAGGTTAAAGCTGAAAGTGCCACTTGATTTGTCAGTCTAACAAAAGGGTGAAGCTTGCCTTAAGATCCACCCTTTGTCAAGATTGACAAATGTAGGAAAAATACCTAAGACAAACTAGTACAATTAATATTAGAAATTAGGCAAAGATAAGATTCTGAAAGAGGAAGTGGAGAGGAAACAATAGGGAAAAGGTAAGTTTGAAGTGACAGATCTACTTAAAGGGGCAAATGGGTAAAAAGTATTTATACATGTAGATGACATTTTGAGAGGGAGTCAGGACGTCTATATTATCTATACTGAAAATAAAAATTACCATTATGTATCACCTGCATATCTGAAGTTGGACTTAGCAGTCTTCCTTGGCCACAGAAAACTCAAGAAATATATGTTTCCACAACTACCACAATTCCCATCTTGACATGCAAATTAGCACAGACAGATATTGTGTTTCAAATAATATACTGCATTCCTTTAGATATCCTTAGCAAATTAATGCAATTTAAGGCACAGTTTTGTTAAAACCAAAGCATTTGCTTTAATCTGAAAGGATCTGTAATCAGAAACCAGCCATGGACTACAGTTTTGACCTTGTGTGTCTCATCTGCATGGTCTTGGTTCTGGTCTGGAAGTTGAAGTCTCTCATAGCATAGAGTTGAAGTCTGTCAGAGAGCATATATCTAAGCACCAAAAAGGTTATGGTTAGACCAACCTCCTATTGAAAAGAGAGTGGAGTCGTAATTCATAATTAGATAAAAATATTTCTCAGATTTCCTTAAAAAATAAATCAATAAAAACCATTTGAAAATAAATAAAATGTTAACCAAATTATTTTTTTTATAAGGAAATGGAATATGAACCGTCTTTTCTGGATTTTTACGTTATTCATTGAAAGGCTCAAAGCCAGACATCTAAAGAAATGGGAACATATTCTCACAGAGGAAGAACTGATCTGGTGGATGAAACACATTCAAGAGTTGAATGGTAGAGCCATTTTCAGATCATTACTGTATCTGATAATAGTATCTAATAATAGAATCAGAGTCAGCAAGGCTGGAATGTGCAATGCTGAAATGAGATGTCTGGTGGAAAATTAAACGTGGAAGGTACAAATCTCCATGTCAATTACTTAAAATTATTGGCAGGGTTTTTCAAAGGATTTAACAAAACAAAAAGCCAGATAAGCTGGCATGGTTTCCCTTGTTAAAAGTGTGCAATACAGTGGTGTTATAGATGTATTAGTAAGATAAGTCAACTGATTATGGGGAAAAAAATAAGTACAATTTTAGCCTGATCACCGATGTCCCTTATCCATTTTCTCTGTTGGATGAAAAACATTTACTCATGAATGGCAAAAGCCATTTTCAGATCATTACTATATATGATAACTGATAAAATATTTTTGAAAAAATAGATCACCTTGCTACTATTTCAAAGAGGATTAGAAAAAAATATTATAATTGCAAATGTATATAGAATGCATAAGATGGCTAGCAAAGCAAACTATAAATAATTATGAGTATTTGTTAGTCATTGGAACATATTACGTTTCCTCTGCTGGTATCTGTTGCACATTTGATAGGTGAAACGCATTGAAGGATATAATGTTAAAGTCATTTTCAGATCATTACTGTTTCTGATAATAGGAAGCCTAGTTTGTTGTTTACCTGTAACACAGTTATGATGCAAAATGGATTGATTGTATCAGGTTAGGTTACAGGGCTTCACAAATGGTGAATCTATGACAAGTATCAGCTGGTTCATTTTGTAAAGCTAAAAACATGAACAGCAGTAAACTGCACTGCAATAATACAGGTGATATCAGAGTGCTACTGGGGTGGTGATTTGATCGGTTCACCCTATAAAGCATGTCCGTGACTTCAAGAAATTGCTCAGCCATATAATTCTGCTGGGGAAGATATCATATTGTTTTCCTGTGTAATATATTTTTTATTTTGTTTTCTCACTTCTAACTGTATTTATCCTTTATGAAGCTTTTCTGCTTGAACTATCCCTAGAACCAAACAATTTCTGACTACTCTATTATTACATGTATAACTTAAAGGGAAACTATAGTGCCAAGAAAACAATCAGGATGCCAATAGTGTCCCTTTAAGGATTACTATTTTGTCACTAATTTTGGCAAGTTATTGCTAGCATTACTGTCTGGTTGTGTAACTAACTGCAAGTGTTTGCTTTCTTTAATGTATTGAGCTCAAGTTCCCTAGTCTATCCATTAAGAAATAACACTAAAATGCTATCAGTACTGTTCTTGTTCATGTTACAATAACGTTACTGCCCCATTGCTTTAAGTGTTGAGTGTGGAGTAGTGAAACACCTAACACATTTGTGGTGTTGTTCTTCCGTTGTGGTGCTGTTCCTCTGCATTTATCTTCTAATCCTACCTCTAGCGTATTGCAACAGAATATGGGTTCAGAAAGGATGATAAAAACAGATGGAGCAGGCTTTGCTTTGATGAAGATGATGACTACAAATTATCGGAGAAAAAGTTATTGGGACATCTATGGTTGATGACTCTCAAGGAAACCATCCTGAATAAACTTGGTTATACTGATGAGGAGGATGAAGATAATAAGAATGAGAAAGCATATTCCTTTTTATTTCAGTTCTTAGATGAAAGTAACCTGTGTTTAATCATAAAGATGGCAGCTGATGATGGAATAAATGTGCTTCAAATACAGAGCGATTATTATGCAAGTAAGGAAAAGCCCTGAAAAGTTAGTTTGTACACCGAGCTAACATCTCTTTAAAAAGATGTGAATAAAAGTGTGACGTTATACATGCAGAGGCAACCATTGCAGCATTAAGAAATGTAAGAGAAATGTTAAGTGACGGATTGCTGATGACAATGATTCTGCAAGGTTTGCCTGAATTGTTTAAACAATTTACCATCCAGATTTCATAAAGTGGTGGAAAGTATCTCTAGCAGAGTTTAAAACACAGTTCCGAAATGTCAAAGATACTGAGAAACACTGTGCAAGCTCATATAATGAACGTGAGTAATGTGACTCTTAAGTTTAAAATGAATGACAACTCTAATATAGTTTGTTACAATTGTGGCCATAGAGGGCCAGAGCATGCACAGACAGTCAAATAGCAGCCAGACACTGTGGTGTAATCACTGTAATAGCCCAGCACAGTGATGCAGACTGGAGGCGCAAGAAAAGACAACAAATGTTAAACAAGCGGCAGATAATGTTGATAACAGACATTCATATGAGTTTCAAATCACAGATGACCAAATTTATAGGCTAATACCAAAATAGTTAATGGTCGGCACAGTGACACAGTGACATTTTTTGTCATTGATCTTAATGTGAGACTATTTTCTTAATATTTATTTATACAGTTGCTAAAGTTGATTTTTTTTTTAATTAAAGGAACACTATAGTCACCTAAATTACTTTAGCTAAATAAAGCATTTTTAGTGAATAGATCATTCCCCTGCAATTTCACTGCTCAATTCACTGTCATTTAGGAGTTAAATCACTTTGTTTCTGTTTATGCAGCCCTAGCCACACCTCCCCTGGCTATGATTGACAGAGCCTGCATGAAAAAACTGGTTTCACTTTCAAACAGATGTAATTTACCTTAAATAATTGTATCTCAATCTCTAAATTGAACTTTAATCACATACAGGAGACTCTTGCAGGGTCTAGCAAGCTATTAACATAGCAGGGGATAAGAAAATCTTAATTAAACAGAACTTGCAATAAAGAAAGCCTAAATAGGGCTCTCTTTACAGGAAGTGTTTATGGAAGGCTGTGCAAGTCACATGCAGGGAGGTGTGACTAGGGTTCATAAACAAAGGGATTTAACTCCTAAATGGCAGAGGATTGAGCAGTGAGGCTGCAGGGGCATGTTCTATACACCAAAACTGCTTCATTAAGCTAAAGTTGTTCAGGTGACTATAGTGTCCCTTTAACTTTTTGGAAAAAAGAAAAACCTTTCTTTAGGAACTAGTTTAGCTTTTTGATGTACCTAGCAACAAGTACAGCCAGGAGCACTTGTAAAACCTTTGAGTGAGAGAAAAGAGATTGGCATATGTCTGGCATTTAGTTTTTCATCATAGTGTGAGAGTAATATCAATAAACAATTGTTTGTTTGTTTTTGTTGTTTTTGTTAACTGTTTGGAGAAAGAAAAAATCATTTGGGGACTTGATGTTAGTAAAAAAAAAATATTTTGCCTAGCCTGGGTCATTGGTCTTACCACAATACAAGCTTACCAAAATATAGTTATAAAAATCATTTTTGTTTTCATTGTTAACTGGAGGAAAGAAAATATTTTCTCTAGGGACCATGTTGCCAGAAAAAAAATACTAGCCTGTAATTGATACTAGTGTAAGGATAGCTTAAGCTTACCAACATACAGTAAAAGTTGTTGGCTTTTTTGTTAACAATTTGGAGAAAGAAAATCACATCGTTGTTTCTGACTGTGTTCAGTCCAGTGTGTACTGTGCACATGTGCAGTGTTTGTTAAATTGAAAATATTCATCCAGTTGCTGTGTAAACTTTTGTATAGACTCTGATAAAATCACTTCTTTATGCAGAACATTCCACATTCTTATTGATCTTACTGTAAAAACCATTTAATTTGCCTTTGATTAATCTCCTTTCTTCCAGTCTATACGCATAACCTCATATATATAAATATTCATAAAGAGGACTATATACACTTACAATTATAAATGCAACACTTTGAGTTCAGCTCATTTTTATGAGCTGAACTCAAAGATCTAAGACTTGTTCTACGTACACAAACGGCCTATTTTTTTCAAATATTGTTCACAAATCTGTCCAAATCTGTTATTTAGGGATAATATTCAAGAATTCCTTGAGAAGAACGTGGTTATAAGCAAAAATCAGCATGGCTTTATGAAGCATAGGTCATGTCAAACTAACTTGATTGCATTCTAGAAAGAAGTAAGTAGAAGTATAGATCAGGGAGTTGCTGTGGATGTGATCTATTTGGATTTGATACAGTTCTGTCAGTATATTTATACTGGCAGACATTGTGTGTTAAGACAGAAATTAAAACCGTATACTGTAAGTCACCATCAGAAAAGAGGTGACTCCATTTTGTATCACAATGCAAAGACAGACAGACAATTTTTCTCTCTGTAACTCTATTTACTCAAGCCTGAGCTAAGGAATGCAACTAATGTAAACATTAGCGATAAGACATGAGATAAGGCATGATTTCTGCAGCAAGGGGGGGTTAAATGCAACAACCCAGAGACAAATATATATATAATTTATTTATAAAATATATTACCAGGATATATATATATATATATATATATATATATATATACACAATATTAACTTATAACTTACTATAAGTATATAAATCATATATAAATAATACTAAGTTAATAATATAGAATATTCATGGATTTATATTGTATAGAGAGGTAAAGAAGAGGTTAGGACGTGTCAGAAATCTAAATTATTGTAGAAAAACCCGAAGCTCTGACTGGTAAAAACCAACCAAAAGCTTTGAAAAGTGACATGTTGGTGTCGAATGGTTATCCATAAAGATAACCAAGATGACATAAAACGAAATTCAGTTAACCTGTTATACAAAAAAGTAAATGGAACCCCTGACAAGAATTTTCTGTGATGTAATTGCGCCATCTACTGACCAAAATATAGATGATAGTCTGTAGGGAAGATATGCCCACCTTACTCTATTGGTCGCTATCAACTAGTGACGTCTAGAGAACTTCTCCTTTAAAAATTAAGAACAAAGGAGAGAGAGACACTCAGACTTACTCACACTCTCGAGACACACTCGCTTTGAAGATGGACTCACACCTAACCAGGGCCAGATTAAGAGCCCATTGGGCCTGGTGCTGACAATTATGATGGGGCCTAATTACAGAATCTTATCGACCAAAAACACTAAAAAAGTCATGTAACGGCACCCCCAGGCATAAAAGGGTAAAACCGCCATTTACACAGGCACAGGCCTTCCACAGACACAGGCACAGCTACTGCAGAACACCAGACTCTTGAACTGAATACAAGGGAATGCTCCAAACTCCCGAACTGCATACAAGGGAATGCTCCAAACTCCCGAACTGCATACAAGGGAATGCTTCAAACTCCCGAACTGCATACAAAGTAGCACTCCAAACTCCCGAACTGGAACCTCACGAATAGCTGCTAGCAGATGAACAGGAAAAGCACCCAAGCGGCTTACACTCCTGGCAATCAGTCTCTAACAGCATACAGTAAATCCCCCCAAAGACTAGTCAGAGCTCCGTGTTAGGGGTCAAGCAGTGGTCTGATTTATTGAGGGCTACCTGCCCAGTATTTATGCAGGTCTCCCAGCTGGTGGACACTCCCCTAGGGGACCAAATGGAAGACTGTGACAAAGGACAGACATGAACCAATGACAGACACACAGAGGTAAAACATCCCCACAATGCATCCTAATTTCCCTCCCTTTTTCCTGGAGATAATTGGGAAGTAATCCAATTATCTCCCAGGACAGAGGCAAAACTCCATTAACCACATGGCAGTAAAAGACAGTAAAAGACAGTAAAAGACATAAAAATGTATAAAGTTACAAATGTTGCACAAAACATATACATTCTACCTATCCCCAGAAAGCTTAGATCTGAGCGCACATTATTACAGGCATCCGGTTAAATGACCGAATGCAGACGCAAGGAGGCTGACGGCTCAGCGAAGTTCGCGCAAATAAGTGTCCATTTCCAGTTCCATAGTTTGGACGCTGAACAGCGCTGGCCGTTCGGGACTTTAAAATGGCTGCCGCCACATGTTCGGCAAGCGAACAAAGGCCACCCAGCATTCGTCAATTAAGCTGCGGTTAACCGCAGCTTAAGGGAGGTAAATTGCCGACACACTCCCAATACAGGTGGTCCAGTCATTCAGTTGTTTGTTCGGTAGATTAAATCTACCGAACGCCGGGCAGAAAGGCACGAACAAGCCTTTTCTGCAGGGTGAAAGAAGGCTTTTTAACATGGGGCCATAGTCCAAGGGCAACAGGCGAGCAACCAGGCTTCTCCAATGCTTCGTGGTGAGGTTGGTTTCGCCACAAGTCATCTCAAGCGTCATGTATCTGATGTAGTTGGTGTTGGAGGGAAACTCAAAGGATGCAGCTATAAGAAAACACATACTCTATGCTAATCTCTTTATCTAATTTATGCTTTCATCTTTCAAGTAAATCCATACCCCATAACAGCAGTGTCCATTGAAGCAGGAAGTCAAAGGACAGGGTAAAAGGATGTACCACTGAAGCGAATCATGTGACCATAACTGCCAAAAGGGGCGAACATGTCCAAAAAGGGGGCATGTCTGTCCACAGAATTGGAAGGCCAGCCTGGCATCAGTGTCCCTATGTATCACAGTGTCAGTGTCCCCATGTTGCCCAGTCCCCTAGTCTCCCAATGTTTGTGTCCCCAATTCTCCCAGTGTCCTCGTGTCTCAATGTCTCCCATGTCAATAGAATACTAGGGGACACTGAGAAACATGGGGACACTGAGAGACCTGGGGACACTGAGACACCTGGGGAAACTGGGAGACACGGGGGGCACTTGTGGATACAGACATGGGGACACTGGGAAACATGGAGACACTGGGAGATATGGATGTGGATACTGAGAGAAATGGGGTCACAGACATGGGGACACAGACACTGGGAGACATGGGGACACAGACATTTGGGGTAACTAAGACACTAGGGACACTGAGAGACATGGGGACACTAGGGACATTGGCTGGGAGGCATGGTGACACAGACACTTGGAGACACTGGGAGACATTGTTGGCACTTGTGGACATAGACATGGGGACACTGGGAGACATGGGACACAGACATTTTGGGACACTGGGAGACATAGGGACACAGACATGATGTAACGGACCGTTTTGCCCACAAGAGGTTAAAAACCGTTTAGGCGATATTCCCCTTTTTCAGCTGCACCGACAGCTACTGCAAGCGCCAATCTCCTGAACTGCAAACCCACGAATTCACCAACTCCCGAACTGGAGACACACAAATAGCTGCTAGCAGACGAACAGGAAAAGCCCCCAAGCGGCTTACACTCCTGGCAATCAGTCTCTAACAGCATACAGTAAATCCTCCCCCAATAATGAGATGACACTTCACTTTGAGGGTTAAGCAGAAACTGATTTACTGGGGCTAACTGACCGGCATTTATGCAGGTCTCCCACCTGGTGGACACTCCCCTAGGGGACCAAATGGGAGACTGGGACACAAAGGGTAAAAGGACCATTTCAACCATCCCACAATGCATCACAATCCCTCCTCTCTGCTCTGGAGATAATTGAGAAGTAATTCAATTATCTCCAAAGACAGAGGCAAAGCTCCATTAACCACATGGCAGAAAACAAACAGTAAAATACATAAAATTACCTACAGTTACATTCAGTACATAAAACATATACGTTCTACATATCCCCATATAGCTCAGGTCTGAGCGCACATTATTAAGTGACTGGCGCTCAGACCACATGAATACAGTTTAATCGCCATGGAGCCAAAGTCTTTACACAGTCAGTTTCATGCGAATGGGCTCCATGGGATTCCTATCTGGTGTACAACACACTCAAACAAATCTACCGAACACCCGGCAGAAAAGCCCAAATAGGTCTTTTCTGCAGGGAAAAAGATGTCTTTTAACATGGGGCCATAGTCCAAAGGCAGCAGGCGAGCAACCAGGCTTCTCCAGTGTACAGTGGCGAGGTTGGTTTCGCCACACATGGGGACACTGGCTGGGAGACATGTGGACACAGGAAGACATGGGGACACAGACATTTGGGGACACTCTGAGACATGGGGACACAGATACTGGGAGCCATGGGGATACGGAGATACTAGGGACACTGGCTGGGAGACATGGGGACACTGAGACACTGGCTGGGAGACATGTGGACACAGGGAGACATGGGGACACAGACATTTTGGGACACTGAGACATGGGGACACAGACATTTGGGGACACTCTAAGACATGGGGACACAGAGACATGGGGACACAGACACTGAGGGACTAGGGGATATTGGGAGACTAGGGGACACGGGGACACTAGGGACACAGGCTGGGAGACATGGGGACACTGGAAGACATGGAGACACTGTGTCCCTAGTGTCCCTGTGTCCCAATGTGTCTCCCTATGTCTCACAGCGTCCCCATGTCTCACAGTTCCCCTAGTGTCTCAGTGTCCACATGTTTCCCAGTGTCCCCAAGTGTTTTAGTGTACCCACATCTCCTACTGTCCCCTAGTGTCTCAGTGTCCCCATGTGTCCCCTAGTGTCTCAGTGTCCCCATGTATCCCTGCTGCCTTTCCCTCCATCCCTCACATACCTGAGCTGTAGGCTGTCTCTGCAGGCTGGGAGTTGCTGTCTGGACTCTCTGTGCTGTGTAGCTGCTCCCCCGCGGATCAGAGAGTAGAAAGAGGCAGGGAGATGCTGTAACTTCATATCCCTGCCTCTCTCCATACACACAGTGACCCCTACTGGCTGGTGCTGGTATCGCAGCATAATCTCCATTTATATAGAGAAAAATATTTGCATTTGTATTGCCGATATTACTGCAATACCGTGACGGCCAGGCAGGACGTACTTTCTGTTAATACTTAGCTTTCATTGCACTGTCTGTCAACGTTTCAGTTGAAAAACATAAACTTTCACCAGTGTGGAAGAAATATTTAGTTCTACTTAAAACATTCATGCAAAATAAATCATTATTTGGCTTATTTAAATTTACCAACAGTTAACATAAATGCTTGCTGTAAAATTAAATATAAATGTAATGTTGCATATTATGATTGCATAAAAAGTTTCTGGATTCATTAAGATAATCAAAACATATGTACTGCATTGATTTGCTTGCAGTCAGACAGGAGCAGAATAGAAACATGACCATGATTGCATAGAAATTCTGAGACATAAAACATGTACTATACAACTAACGCAATTTTCATATATACAGCCTGTATTAGCAGTCATGGATAGAGAAGGGTTAATAATGATGCTAATTTAATTCACTTCTGTATGCCATAAGTGAGATAGAACATGCAATTCTGTGCTTGGAATATAAATTTATCCCATTTTATTACCAGTAAGCCCTTGAAATTCTTTCTATATATTAAATGCAAACCATTGACTCTGCTACAAGTTGAAAAACACGGTTGTCATTAATAAAGTACTTTGCGTATTTCCATTTTACATAAAGGGCCAATAGTGTATATTGTATATGTGCATGTTTAAATATAAGAGCACCGAATGAAGTGGGGTACAGAGACAACTCTGAAATATTAATTGTGACCTTTAAATGTTAACCACCAGAATACCTCTAATGCCATCTAGTGGTTATATTTATTTAAAAAAATAATTGTATAATGGTACACCCACTGATCACTAATAATCTGTGACCTTTTATTAAAATTGTCCTTATTAAAATTATACTATAAATAATTAAACAAATAAACAAAATAAAAGCTGCAATAGCTGTATCAGATTTATTTCTGATTAAACTTCCCTACACAAAGTGCTATTAATGATATTCATACCCAAAACTTGCATTTTTTTTATAAGTCCAGTGAGAATACATCTGTTTTGTCTGGCAAACATAAATGTACTATTTGGTCTGCAAACATTGATGCAGTTGCAGTCTGTGGATTTTGATGGAATGGGTTGAGTGGCTTATCACTGTGTTTGGAATCAGTTGTTTTGCATAGAAAAGGAAGGTAAATAGTGTTCAAATTGAAAAACAACATACATCAAATACAAATTAATCAAGTGCTTAGCCAATTGTTGTGATACTTGGGTGCAAGTTTTCCATGGCGCCCTGAGAGTGGCTTAATTAGCCTTTCTATTTAATTGCCAAAGTCTTTCTTTAAATGCACCATCACCTCTATTCATCCCTTTGCCCAACAATACTCCTTCCTGATCAGATGAGAGCATTGGTACCTATGAAGTTCAGCTAACCTGGGTCTTACTGGGCATCAATGACCTCACCTACTCAATAATCATTTCACGAACAGCAACAATTACAGGTACTATGATAAACCAAAAAGGTTTCTCTAGATGTAAAAACTGTATCATCTGTTGTACCACAGACTATTTCTACAATAAAACTACTTCCTTTACATCAAACATAATAAATAAAACAACGAAAATAAAAGATTTTATCAAATGCAATTCCAAAAATATTATAACTATTGGAGTGCCCCTGCAGCTAAAAATACATTGGGATGACCACGGGATGCCCGAATACTAGAATCAATGAACATTGTTGGAACATCAAAAACAGACTGTAAGAATCACTCTGTCTCTCAACATTTTAAAATGCATAACAATGACCCAAAATACCTAAAAAATATGGTATTCAAAAATGTAAAATACATTTTTTGAGGGGAGGTGTTTTCATTTTAAAAACCTTTTAATAATTTTATATAGTCTTTGAATTTGTTTTTATTTTATTTTATGTTTTTATTTTATTTTCTGAAACTGGATCACCTTCAGGAGCTAAAATATTTTTTATTTTTTTTGCAATTACATGATCTCCTTTTTTATAATGCAGGGCGGGACCCTGCAGCCAGGGATGTATTTAGCCCAAGGCAAACTAGGCATTTGCCTTGGGCGGTACTATTTATGGGGCAGCAAAAAATGCCGCCCCAAACACCCACTGAGGCATCTCCTGTAATTTCCTTCTCAAGATGACATCAGGTGTCTGCTAAATCCCCATAGGAAAGAATTGATACAATGCTTTTCTAACTTGATTTGTGAATAAATGGCAAGTAATGGCCAGCACTCAAAGGACGTACTTTCTGTTAATACTTAGCTTTCATTGCACTGTCTGTCAACGTTTCAGTTGAAAAACATAAACTTTCACCGGTGTGGAAGAAATATTTAGTTCTACTTAAAACATTCATGCAAAATAAATCATTATTTGGCTTATTTAAATTTACCAACAGTTAACATAAATGCTTGCTGTAAAATTAAATATAAATGTAATGTTGCATATTATGATTGCATAAAAAGTTTCTGGATTCATTAAGATAATCAAAACATATGTACTGCATTGATTTGCTTGCAGACAGACAGGAGCAGAATAGAAACATGACCATGATTGCATAGAAATTCTGAGACATAAAACATGTACTATACAACTAACGCAATTTTCATATATACAGCATGTATTAGCAGTCATGGATAGAGAAGGGTTAATAATGATGCTAATTTAATTCACTTCTGTATGCCATAAGTGAGATAGAACATGCAATTCTGTGCTTGGAATATAAATTTATCCCATTTCATTACCAGTAAGCCCTTGAAATTCTTTCTATATATTAAATGCAAACCATTGACTCTGCTACAAGTTGAAAAACACGGTTGTCATTAATAAAGTACTTTGCGTATTTCCATTTTACATAAAGGGCCAATAGTGTATATTGTATATGTGCATGTTCAAATATAAGAGCACCGAATGAAGTGGGGTACAGAGACAACTCTGAAATATTAATTGTGACCTTTAAATGTTAACCACCAGAATACCTCTAATGCCATCTAGTGGTTATATTTATTTAAAAAAATAATTGTATAATGGTACACCCACTGATCACTAATAATCTGGGACCTTTTATTAAAATTGTCCTTATTAAAATTATACTATAAATAATTAAACAAATAAACAAAATAAAAGCTGCAATAGCTGTATCAGATTTATTTCTGATTAAACTTCCCTACACAAAGTGCTATTAATGATATTCATACCCAAACTGCATTTTTTTTATAAGTCCAGTGAGAATACATCTGTTTTGTCTGGCAAACATAAATGTACTATTTGGTCTGCAAACATTGATGCAGTTGCAGTCTGTGGATTTTGATGGAATGGGTTGAGTGGCTTATCACTGTGTTTGGAATCAGTTGTTTTGCATAGAAAAGGAAGGTAAATAGTGTTCAAATTGAAAAACAACATACATCAAATACAAATTAATCAAGTGCTTAGCCAATTGTTGTGATACTTGGGTGCAAGTTTTCCATGGCGCCCTGAGAGTGGCTTAATTAGCCTTTCCGTTTAATTGCCAAAGTCTTTCTTTAAATGCACCATCACCTCTATTCATCCCTTTGCCCAACAATACTCCTTCCTGATCAGATGAGAGCATTGGTACCTATGAAGTTCAGCTAACCTGGGTCTTACTGGGCATCAATGACCTCACCTACTCAATAATCATTTCACGAACAGCAACAATTACAGGTACTATGATAAACCAAAAAGGTTTCTCTAGATGTAAAAACTGTATCATCTGTCGTACCACAGACTTTTTCTACAATAAAACTACTTCCTTTACATCAAACATAATAAATAAAACAACTAAAATAAAAGATTTTATCACTGCAATTCCAAAAATATTATAACTATTGGAGTGCCCCTGCAGCTAAAAATACATTGGGATGACCACGGATGCCCGAATACTAGAATCAATGAACATTGTTGGAACATCAAAAACAGACTGTAAGAATCACTCTGTCTCTAAACATTTTAAAATGCATAACAATGACCCAAAATACCTAAAAAATATGGTATTCAAAAATGTAAAATACATTTTTTGAGGGGAGGTGTTTTCATTTTAAAAACCTTTTAATAATTTTATATAGTCTTTGAATTTGTTTTTATTTTATGTTTTTATTTTATTTTCTGAAACTGGATTACCTTCAGGAGCTAAAATATTTTTTATTTTTTTTGCAATTACATGATCTCCTTTTTTATAATGCAGGGCGGGACCCTGCAGCCAGGGATGTATTTAGCCCAAGGCAAACTAGGCATTTGCCTTGGGCGGCACTATTTATGGGGCAGCAAAAAATGCCGCCCCAAACACCCACTGAGGCATCCCCTGTAATTTCCTTTTCATGATGACATCAGGTGTCTGCTAAATCCCCATAGGAAAGAATTGATACAATGCTTTTCTATGGGGGAGCCTAATGCAAGCCCAGAGGAGGAGCTTGACCCAGCGCCAAGGGACATCGGCACTGGATTCTGGTAAGTGACCAGAGGTGTTTTAACCCCTTCAGGCCGAGGAGGGCACTATAGGGAACTATAGTGCCAGGAAAACAGCTTTGATTCCCTGGCAATATAGTTTCCCTTTAAAAGTAGTAGGAAAAGGTGTAGTTTAAAGAGGAAGAGATGCGGCCTTGACAGGAAGGGGTTGGGTAAATTTAGGTTAGGGGGGTGCCCAGGTTTAGTCATGCCTAGGGCAGCGCAAAACTAAAATACACCACTGCCTGCAGCTCTCTGAAAACGTCATTGCCCCTCCATTCACATTGCCTGACAAAAAAGTATATTGAACTGTATTTTTTTTTACCAATGTTGGTATTTTTCACTTTGCTTTTAACATCCTACTAGCAGTAGTAGTATATTTGCACATTTGCATCGTCACCCCTTTTGTTTTATTATCTATGTATATATATATATATATATATATATATATTTATTTATTTATTTATTTTTTCCCTATAGTGCATGTCATTATGGACCTTGAGGGATTATGGACTCTAACTCCACTAGTTTCGAATGTCGAAATACATATTATATAATTTATTCTATTACTTTGATCTATTTTTAATATAGGTTCTACTATCAGTTTAAAGGAAAACAAGGAGTAAGTGTGTGAAAAAGCGCTTAAAAGTGTCTAAATAGTAGTAGCTGCTATAATATAAATGACTTTCCCCCTCACCTTAATATAAAACCAGACAAACAATTATCAAGATATACTTCTAATAATAAATGGGTGGAGTGCTTAGTCCTTCTTTCAGGTTGTTTATTATTTGTTTACTTATATCTAACGATAATCATCATAGTGTCACATGACTGATCATCACTTTGTATCATTCAATATAAATAGGCTTTACTTCAGCGGTAGCATTTATCCTCCTGCATCAATTAATTAACTTCCTCTAGAAGATTGTTTAACTTCAAACCTATTTAAATGTATCCTATGATTAGCTGTTCAAATGCTTGTAAGCCATCTTATCTTGAGCATTGTCATGTGAGCACAATATTGTGTCCCTAGTTGGATTTGTTCTGCTTCATGCCCATTCTTAGAGCTGTTTATGAAGTGTGTTTTTGATTTATTTTTTTTTATCACCCAGACCACCTGGTATAGAAATACTACACAATTGGCATTCCCTTTATGTGTTTTCCACATATCATTTATGAGACATTCCATCAGCCCATGGTCAAGACCACAACTACTCACATTATCTACTTTGCACGTATATATTCACCAGTTCCTAAGCAAAGAAAACAATACTATACGTTGTTAATCTTGAGCTATTAAAAGCTCTCCATTTGCCTATTGAGAACAAATGGGTGTCAAACATTTTTGTTTATAATCTACATATTATCTACATCAATTGTCTAATGTTTTGGTATATGTGTGCTGTCTATGTATTATTGTTTCTCTGCATTCTTAGTACAGACACAACCAGTTGATTTAAATGTGTGTACCCTACACAATGACATCCTGCAAGCAGACTTGACATCGAAGTTCAGGTAACGTGAGAAAGCTTCAAGACGACTACAAGGAAAAAAAAAAACTAACCCCTAAAGAAACACTTCACTGTATACAAAAAAAACAGTATTGTAGACACAAACCCATCCTGCATTCAAATACACTGTCAGACTGAGGGCGTGTTTTATGGAATTAGATCCTTTCTGTTCCTTAGGGATATTTAATGCCAATATGTATTGTATGCACAGTGGTTCCCATTCTCAAGGCGCCATAGTTGAGGGAGATAGGAACTTTTTAGAGTTTATCTTGTAATATTGTAATAAAGAGTAATTATTTTTTATTCCTTTTCTTCTGTTGTCTACTGGTCTACTGGTCCCAGATTCAAATGCGCATAAACCTTTTCCTCTTGATTAGTGTATCTGTGTGTATGCCACCTTATTGATCCATCTGTGTGTCAGTATCTGTATGTTTGTCATGGTATTTGTGTGTATCCCTTGTAGTGTCAAATAATTTAATGTTACATTAGGTCATCACAAAATTTATGTCTCCTTTCAGTTAGGTAAGTTAAACTCTGTTACCAGTGTCACAAAAAAAAACTCAGTTTCATACACAAGCAATGGCTAAAATTGGTTCCCAGTAATTCATTATTATACTCTTGGAATATATGTTATGTTTCCTTTTAGTATTGCATGTGTATGTATCTTCGTGTGGCAGAAGAGCTGCATGTGATTCATAACAACTGCATGCAAAGCCTAATTGCAACCAGCTAATGCAGGAAAACTCACAATACAAACACATCCTTGCATTCAAATACTAACTCTACAAATAACAAACTCCTGCACTCACATACTAACTATACAAAAACACACCCCTGCATTAAAATGCCAACACTGTATACCAGTGGTTCCCAAACTTTTTAGGTTTTAAGGCGCCGTAGAGGTCACCCTGATAGAGTGAGGTTTTTTTTCACCACCACGAGAGATGTCCTTTCTCCTCTGTTGTGATAGAGAGGTTGTAGAGCAGAGCAGGAACAGCTCCTAGAAGAGCTAGTGATTATAATACTCCAAAGAACTATCCCAAGAGCAGATATTATCGCTGGTATCGCTTTCCCCTACAAGCATGAGACCAGGCTCTGTGTTGAGGGTAAATCAGGAACTGCAGGTTTAATGGGGCACACTGGCCTTTTATACAATTTTCCCAACAAGGTCACCACCAAGGTGGACCTTGTTGGGCAGAGGGACACAAGATCAACAAGCCAATAAAAACAGAGTTTTACATTCAGACACTCACATACAGTGTACCGAATCCCTCCTCTCTGTTTGGGAGATAATTGATTTAATTACTGTATCAACTCAATTATCTCCAAAAAAAAAAAAAGTTTTTACAGATTTTTGAAAACACCCCAAAAACATAAGGGAACCCCATAAAACATACATTCCCTGATAGCCCCGATCTGGGGCACAATATACTCAGAAATCACCCAGATCGGTTCAGGGGTTCAAAAGTTAGCTGGAGGTCACATTTCTGCCCGGCCGCCCACGAGGCTACTGCCCAGAATAGTTCCATGAATTCAGCTGGGTCGGCTGGTCTATTTCAAGAGTATGAAAACACATCAAAAGAACAAAATAACTGTTCATGTCTATGATCCCCAGTGTCTCTTGTTTGTATGCTTCAATGTACCGAACGCACTGCTTTTGTATGAAGGAAAGACGAATTATTGGAGGTCTGGAAGTCCCAGCGGTGTTTGTTCCAGTCGAGTGCCCAAAAACAGTTCCATTCTCGACGACCAAACACCGCTGGCCGTTCGACAGGTTAAGATGGCCGTCGCCACGTGTTCGTGCATACGAACGACGACCACGCAGCCGACCGCTCAGAATGTTGAGGTGTTTGCAGTTTCCCAAGGTGTTATAAAGGTTAAAAAGGGTCAATAGGCAGCACACTCCACTATGGAGTGATCAGTCATTCGGTAACTAGTTTGTTTTTTCAAACAAGATCAGAATGTACATAGCAGAAGTTAAAACCACCAAACAAACCAACAAACTCATAGTTAGAAATACAAAATCCAGGCGGCCTTAATATTTCAGTATTTTTCCAAGGCACCCCAAGTCAAAATTTCTAGGTTATATATCTGTACAGCGCTGCAGCATTTACTGGCGCTATAGTGCAGTGTACAGTGTTGGTGTTTGAAGGGATGCTTGTATACATTTATTGTGTTTTAATATAGGGGTGTGTTTGTATGTAATGTATACATTTGATTGCAGGGATGTGTCTGAATGTAATGTTCACTTTTAAATGTGGCTGTACATTTGTGTGCAGTATTTGTGTTTGAGTGAAGGAGTGTGTTTGTATATATATATTTTTGTGTTTGAATGCAAGGGTGTGTTTGTATGTAATATTTGTGTTAGATTGCAGGATTGTGCTTGTATGTTGTGCTGGTGTTTGACTGATTGGATGTATGCACATACACTACCACATACATACATACATACATATTTGCACAGATATTCATGCACATTAACACACAGATGCATATAAATACACCGACACATACACACACATTCCTATAGACACCATCACATACACACACATAAATACACACCGACATACACACACCCTGACACACACAAACATTAATACATGCCCACACCATGACACAGATACATACACTGACATAAAACACACACCCTGACACACAGGGGCACATGCACAGATGTGTGTGCACACACAGACACAGAAGCACACTGACATATATACATACAATGTAAGCAGTGTCTTCTGGTTACAGATTATAACAGGTAAACCAACAGTAGATACAGATAATAACACTTGATAGTGCAATATTGTCTGAATAGTAAATAATATGAGGATAAAGTATATGATAATACACTCACAAAATAGAGCCTGTAACACAAGGCTCAATTATCCAGCGTTGTGGGATTATTCACTATGCCACATAGTGTTAAAAAATCCAATGTCCTCTCACACACACATATACAAGACACATATAACCACTCTATACACTTCCTCACTCTAATTGACTCCATACAAACACAATTACAGTTTCACAAGTGATTTTTTAAATATCAGTCCAGCATTTCACTCTAAATTTGTAGACTTCACCACATTGTGTGTCCCATTGGCAGGGTGGACCCAATCTGGAGTTCCATGGTCACATGCCTTCCATGCTGGGAAGGGAGTGGCAATGTCCTTGTAATTTACCTGAGCATCGCTGAATACGCTATTTTTAATAGTGTAAGTGAACAGAGGTTGACTTTTAATAGGTGACTAAGCCATGATATTAATTTTTTAATTATCATCCATTCGTTTGTTCCACCACTTTAGGGTAATTGCAAGGTTATGAATCCAGTACATTTGTTCACATAACAAACATAAGGTATTTTGGTTTTAACAGTAGTTAGTAAAGTAACGTAGTAACTGTTTTAGCACACGTATTTCATCTCATTTCACTTGGTGGTCTATAGTATGAATGTGGTCTCAGCAATATTAACTCAACAAATGTATTTACACAAACAAAGTTGTTCCTATTGGGTTACCCATGTCGTTTCATGTCAGGGTTGAAAGTTATCGTGCACCAATCCTTCTTTAGTTCCCCTTCCCTCCCCTGTACCACTTATTCCAAACTTCCCATACAGGTGGCCTGCCCAGTGGACTTTTCTCTATATATAGAATTGGGACTTTGAGATTCGGGCACCTGTGTGATTTCTGGCAATTCTGGCAGTGAGGATTATTCCTACTAGTTGGATGTGGATCTGGTGTGTGTTTTCGGGGAATCGCAATAGCAAGCAGGACGTGATCCGGGGAAGTTGGGAATTGCGAGTTCTTTTAGTAGAAACACAAACTTGTATCCTTCCACCATACGTGTGGCAGAGTCCCTTCCTCTAGCATCAACATTTGCATCTGGGTATATTTTGTGTAATCATCGGGGGTCATATACCACCTATAAAGTTTGTGCGCTTCAATATGTGAATAGCACTTGGTCCAAATCCCATTTAGCCACTCCTCCTCTGTTAATTTCATTCCCAATGTTGTTTGCATGTCAGTTTTCTGTGGGGCTAATTCTAGTAGTGCTTATAGTAGAGGGCATTGGGGCAGTCAGCATCTGT
This sequence comes from Pelobates cultripes, assembly GCA_933207985.1. Classification (NCBI taxonomy): domain Eukaryota; kingdom Metazoa; phylum Chordata; class Amphibia; order Anura; family Pelobatidae; genus Pelobates; species Pelobates cultripes. The sequence continues at coordinate 143,184,890 of OW240917.1, forward strand.
GAGGTATTAATCCTCAATCCAGGTATAGTGGGTGATGCAGCTGAACGTGGGCTGTATAGTGGTTTTAGCAAGTAGGGGAAGATATCCTTTTCTGGGATTCCCCATTTGGCGTCCATGACTTGTTGACCTTTAGAATTTGGGATATGCCCACGCGTCCATCTAGCTAGTGGGATCGTGGGGTTCACCGCTTGCAGTGCGGTTAAGGGAGCTTCTGGATGGAAGAGCTTCTTCCAGCCTAGGGAGGACATCCCATACTCTGAGTGAAAACAAATGTGGTGTCCACATGTTTAGTTAGGGATGTGTGCAGCCATTCGTATATGGTGAAGTTTCACTACTAACTCATATGCAGCCTGGTGGAGCAGAAATGCCATCTGCCACGTGCTCCTGATGTTATGATGCTTGCTTGCCAGGTCCTCCTGGCCTGGCACAGAGCTATGGATCCTGTCAGGGAAACCTGTAGAAGTAGACTATCCGAACCTGATCCGACCGTTAGCAGCTGATTTCATGGAACTGTCTTTGGGCATACACCATGTGATGGTTGTGTAAAGTTTTGTGTTCCATGAAAATCCTGAACCCCTAGGTATTCTGGTGTGATTTGGTAGTGAATTAGCGTTGGTCACCATCAGGATACGAAGATCTCCTCTATGTGAAAGGAGGAGTGATAGACTTTGTGGGGGGAAATCTGTTGTGTTGTTTATAATAGTGTTCTTACTATTGTGGGTTTGGTAATTTATGGAAAGCTTGTAATTGTTGGCTCATATGTCCTGGTGAGGATAATTCTAGAGTAGTTGTGAAATGACCGTAGTGCTTGAGAACGGTCGGAAAGTATATAGCCTTCCTAGCATGCTTTATCAGAGAAGGCCTAAGGAATAAAACTGTGTGTATTTGTTTAACTTACTGTAGTAGTCGTACTCCAGTTGGTCAGGGAAGGTGGGGCATGAGTGATTAATCCCCTTGCTATGGGCCTGCCATGCATGATAATTCGGCCAGGTTGTGGCATAATAAAAGAGTCGCTGAGGATTACCCTCCATGAGAGACTTATTTCATGAGTGGGCGGGAGCTAGCTTATCTATAGCTGCGGGATTGCTATGATTTGGCGCTATACCCTTTGGGTATATGTACTGGTAGCCTTAGTAAGTGGTATGATCCTGTTACACCGTTCTGCGCTAGTGAGTAGGAGAGGCTGCCCAACTGGAAGCTGTGTGCCTGAGTCTTGGAGTCCATACGAGTTGTTAGATCAGCCCTGGACATATTGCACGAATCTGGATTGCCATGAACTAATGTTGATGGTGCATGGTGGAGTGCTTGGGAAGTAATGCTTGATAATGGCTCACTATTAAGCAGTGAATCTAGGTGGAGGCACCAATAGTCTGGGGATGCCAGGCTGGCTTACTTTCCATTTAACTCTGTGGGCTCACCTTTGTGCGCAATTATTGCCTGTCCTGGCCGATTGTTTTATCTATATTTGGATTGTCCATATTTCTGCATGTTTTTTTGTAAATGTGTGTAAATTGTTTTGAAATGGGCTACATGATTGTAGATAGATGGAAGCATTCCAATATAAGGTTTCGTGCTTGGAGCTCAAATGGACTGTTTACATCTTTCAATTGTATTGTTTTTCATATAGTTGCGATTCTACTATTCCTTGTGGGATTTTGGTTTTTGTTTTCTGTGCGTTTTTTTTGATTTTAGTTTCATTTGTTATGAAGGCGTCAAAGCTCTGTACCCTTCGTCTAATTGTCATGCCGCTGTATTTGTCTTCGATTTGCACGTTTTTGCACCATCATCGTGAGACTCGACCGCTCTACGACGCGCTAAGCCGCCCCACTTTTCTACAGAAGGTATTTTTATATTGTTTTTTTGGTCTCTTCTTAAGTGGACTCATTTGTAGATCTTATGTGTTATGTATTTAATGTCCCGCAGGCCAATGTCTCCTCATGTCTGTTATAAGACCTATCTATTAAATCTAGTTACCCCTCTATTGTTTTCATTGACAGAAGCAGTTAGGGCCACACGAAAACCGGAAGAACAACGCATGCACCGCAGCCAAACCCAAAGCCGATGCCGGTCAAATTTATTGATGGGAAATGATGGTATAGGAAGCACGTGGCACTAGAGGGTTCGAAGGAGGCCGTTTAGAGGGAGTTTACCACTTGGCATAACATAGGTCAATTAGAGCATTGGTAGTGTTCTGTACTCCCACTAACAAATTTTCTGCTTTAGTGATGGTCTATCCGTGGTGACCTTTACTGTATTCTTGTAAAAGTCAACATGTATTACAAGTGTTAATTAAAACTTTTTGCCCCCTTTTGTTATATGTGACTTAACATTGGATTGGCACCTCAACCGGTTTAGGCACCACAAATGGTCATCTTATTCCCCAACCTAAAGAAGCCTTGTTGGCTTTCTAGGGGTAGTGGTTAATACATACGACCTTATTTAGACTTAGTTCAGCAACTACATGCTTTATCTTTTATTTACTTGGTCCTCTCTGTTTCTGTCCACTCCACACATTTGGCTTATAAATGATTGAGGAGGGTAAGGGTACTCACTGTTGTCCCATCACTTTCTTATTTTTTATTTTGTCAAGTATTATATTTGTTTTATTTATTTTTATTTGTTGTATGATAAGAATATATTATTAATATATATATATAATATTATATTTTTCTGGACTTTCTGCTCTCACTTATTTTCACACCGCAAGGGGTAAGCGGCTTGTGTGAAAAATTGCAGTTTTGAGGCTTTGCAAATTTCAAGTATAAAACGCCTTTCTCAAAAAGTGGTGTTTATAAAAAAAAGGGTTAATCCTAGAGGTACCTGGCACCCAGACCACTTCATTAAGCTGAAGTGGTCTGGGTGCCTAGAGTGGTCCTTTAAGTCTTTCTTTACTTGAGCTTCACAGCAGCACTTTTTAACATAGTAACAGGATAACCAATCAGAAAAAAGTAACAGGATATAAAACTCCCTCTCACTGATGTCACTTCCTCTTTCTTTGCTGCTTCACATCAGTACAGGTCAGAGTGCCACTGTCTCCTACTCTCTGTGAGTTTCTGTGGTTTATTCATTCATTTCTTTTATCTGTTTATCCCATCTTTTGATATTATTATTGTGTCATATTTGCCTACTGGGTTTTACCTATTTTAACTGTAATTCTTGCTAAATTTCTTACAGCTATTTTTGCTACCTGCTACTTCACATATTCCTTTATATCATTTTTATTCTTTCATTACTTTTTTCATACTTCTATTCTTTCTAAAACTGTATTTACTTACTTTCTATTTGCCTTATTTAGCCCGGGTTGCGGTCGGTAACCTCTGCCCATTTTTCCCGGGCTTTCTGGGCCGTGGAGAACGCTTTTGATGACCCTTAGTGGGCACGGCAGCCATCTTGAATCTTGCACGCTACCACGAGATCCAAACGTCCATTTGTCTCTCTTTTGCGCATGCACGAGGTCGCGGCGGCCATTTTCTTGGAGTGGTGACTTGCGCTTATACTGGCCGTGCTGCGGCCATTTTATTGTACCACTTTCTTTCGCTGCACCTGTAACGGCACCCCCAGGCATAAAAGGGGTTAAAAGCCGTTTAGAGGATATTCCCTTCCAGATATACAGGCAGCTACTGCAGAACACCAATCTCCCGAACTGGAAACACATGAATGTTTCAAACTCCCGAACTGGAACCATACGAATACTACAAACAGGCGAACAGGAAAAACCATACGAACAGTTTACACTCCTGGCAATCGTTCTGAAGCAGCATATAGTAAATCCCCCCAAGAATGAGACAAGGCTTCGTGTTGAGGGTCAAGCAGTGATCTGGTTAAATGAGGACTACCTGCCCGGTATTTATGCAGGTCTCCACCTGGTGGACACTCCCCTAGGGGACCAGATGGAAGACTGTGACCAAAAGAATACAGTAGCCAATCACATACATACACAGTCAAGCACTCCCACAATGACATCACAATCCCGCCTCTCTATCCTGGAGATAATTGGGAAGTAATGCAATTATCTCCAAGAACAGAGGCAAAACTTCATTAAGCACATGGCAGTAAAAAGACAGTAAAAGACATAAAAATACATAATATAAAAACTACTGACTGAAATATGCATGTTCAACCGATCCCCAGATAGCTTAGATCTGAGCGCACATTATTACCGAATGGTGCTTAGATCACATACATACAGTTCAATCGCCATGGAGCCAAAGTCTTTCCCATAGTCTTTCGTTACATGAATAGGATCCATGGCGTGGCTATCTGGGGTAATGCTGTTCATACGGTTAAACTACCGAATGAACAGGCATTCATTGAAATGACGGCTCAGCGGTGTTCGCGCGAATAAGTGTCCGTTTAAAATGTCCGCCGCCTCGTGTGAGCTACACGAACAGCGACCTCCCAGCGTTCACCAATTAAGCTGCGGTTAACCGCAGCTTCTGGGAGGTCAATTGATGGCACACTCTAGTTCCCAGGTGGCCAATCGTTCGGTAGTTTGTTCAGTAGATTCAATCTACCGAACGCCTAGGCAGAAAGTCACGAACAAGCCTTTCTGCAGGGGAAAATCAAGCGTTTTAACATGGGTCCATGGTCTAAAGGGAGCAGGCGAGCAACCAGGCTTCTCCAATGCCCAGTAGCGAGGTTGGTTTCGTCACAGCACCTATTGCAAATAAATAAATAAAAGTTTTTATTATCTATTTCTCCATTGACATTGCGGTCGCTAGTTTATGCCGACCAGTGGACCCCTCACTTCCAAGTAGAATCCGCTATTTACTCACCTAAGGGAATTATGACACTGTACAATCAGTGACTGTTTTTGTTGTGATATGCTGACTCCCCCTGGTGGTGATTCGGAATTACTACAAGGAATAAAATTATACCATTGACTTCATTAGAAACTACTTCCAAACTGTTACATTGGCAGTGGGGTATCCACCCCCCTCATCACATATGATATTAGTCAGCATATTATTTTAATCACATTCCACTGTGAATTTATAAAGGGTAAACCCCTAAGTATTATTTATGATTGCTGTTATGTCATGATTGGCCTGCTTTGTCTGTGCCACCATACCTCTTCAAGGGTACAAACAACCATATATATATATATATATATATATATATATATATATATATATATACACACACACACCCGGAGATAATTTATGCTGGATGAGCCCCAGCTTAAGCTTGCAATTTTGATTTTAAAATATATTATTTATATATACGGCCTATACATTCTAATACTGGCCTATTCTGCCCATAGGTACCAATACTTTACTATGAAAGTCACAAACCAAGATCAAAATCTGCAAGCTCTCATAAAGCGGCTGTCACTGCTTCACTCGAAAATGCCCTGGCTCGGGTGCTGACCTTAGAGCCCAAGGAACACAAACCCTCTGATCCCCCACTTTCTGACGAAGAATCAGAGGATTCCGATTCCCCAAGACGGAATATTTCCAAACCCCTTAAACGCTGTTGGAAAGGGGATGGGCCAGAACCACCCAAACGCAAGGGAAAAGAACCAGCAAAATGCCCCAGACAGGCGGACACTAGAGAGAAACACTCTGTTCATCCTACCCTCTCGGAAGAGGTAGAAGACATTTTTGCCCTACACCCCTTAGCCATTCTAGATGAATGGCAAGCTGACCACTCGTCAGACGACGAAAGGGACTGGCCTGAGGCATCCTTCGGGGGAGCACCTTTGCCTCAAGATACTATTAGTGACCCCACACTGGAGGATACAGTCCCATCAACACCAGCAGGGGAGGCTGAATCCTTTCTGGATACACTTGGTCAGCCACTATTTGACCCTTGGCATATTAGATACCCTCGATCATCAGAATGGTCTCTTCCAGACCATCTCTCCCAGTACATCCACTTCTGGATTAGGAGATCCCTGGATCGGGAGGTCCGCAAACCCCTAAGAGTGTAATGCCCCAGGCCTACCCTACCTGACAAGGTCGCTATAACCCTAGAATTTGATAAGCTGCTTTACACATACCTAGCAAGAACTGGCCGTGACCCAAAAAAGGGCATTGAACGCAGCTTACCCCTCACCCAGGACAAAATGCTGCATATCTTGGGGCCCCTCGCAAAAATTATTTTACTGGCTGATGACACCCTCTCTCAAGAGGGACCATTGGACCCATCCATAATCAGAGAATGGGCACTACTCTCCATATGCCTGCTGGGCAATGCAAATACATCCCTCTGTACAGAGCGTAGAAAAGCAGTGCTGCTGCGCATGAATGCCAAACTATCTGACTCTGGAGCCAAAGAATTAGGCCCCAAAGCCAAGGGTCTGCTATTTGGAGAACCCTATATTAAAGAATTACACAAACATGTAAATGTATATGCCACTCTGAACAAGGCGGAAACATCCATGAAAAGAGTGTTTTATCAACAACCCTCACGGGTTTTTGGCAAGGCTGGCCGTACAAGGGGTCATACAGCCAGCCGCTTCTGGGCCACAGGCCAACGCCAGTGACCCCACACATCACCATTCTTCCCCAACTATCAATCAAGGGGCTTCTACACCCAAAGGTCGGATAGGGTAAGAGGAAGCAGAGCCTGAGGACGCAACAGATATCCGACAGGTGAGATTTCCAACCTTTCACCTTTCTACTGTATGTCATGTGGGCAGATTGTTCATTGTGTAGACATGTGGAAGACTTTGTCTTCAGATACCTGGGTTCTAAACACGGTTCTGGGTTATTTCATAGAGTTCTATTCTCTCCCCACTCCCCAGACAGGTTTCCCACATTACCCGATAATGTCAAAGTCACAAAGTTCTCAACTAGACTCAGAACTACGATCCCTACTCACAAAAGGAGCGATCCAACCCTCCCAACACAACCAGGGCTTTCTCAGTTCTATCTTCTTGGTCAAGAAGAAATCAGGGGAACTTCGCCCGGTCATCAACCTTCAACAACTGAATTTTTAAATGCCTGTGGTGTACAGGCATTTAAAAATGGAAGGCATACATCTTCTCCGAGACATACTTCAGCCAGGCGATTGGTTTACCTGACTTGACCTCAAGGATTCATACCTCTCTGTGTCAGTGCATTCGACCAGTCGACACTTCCTCCGCTTCCTTTGGAACCACCAGATCTTCCAATTTACCTGCCTCCCATTCGGCTTCAGCTCTGCTCCGTGGTGCTTCACCAAACTGCTCAAGCCGATCACCGCACAACTTTGAGCCAGGGGCATACGCTGCTTAATATACCTCAACGATCTCTTACTACTTTGCAAAGATACATTCAGACTGCGATTTCAGATGAACTACACATCCTCATTGCTCGAATCCTTAGGGTTCGTTATCAACCAGGAGAAGTCAACACTTTCCCCATCCCAAATGGTCCAGTTCCTCGGCTTCGAGATCGACTCTTCGACCTGTGTTCTCCGCCTGCCTCAATCCAAACTATCGGCGATCCGGAAAGAACTACGCAAGACTCATCGACAGGCGGATATACCTCTCAGAGGTTTAGCTTGGATCGTGGGCCTCCTCTCCGCTTCCATCCAGGCAATCTACCCGGGACCCCTACACTATCAGGCCATGCAACGCCTGAAAGCTCAATTTCTCCGAGCCCACTTGTCGTACATCCAGAGGGTCCCAAATACCATCGAAGTAAGGGAGGAACTCAGTTGGTGGCTCCTCCACATGTCTGCTTGGAATGGCAAAGCAATTTTCGGCCCCACTCTGGACTTCGTGGTAGAATCAGATGTGAGCCTTCACGGCTGGGGTGCAACTTGTCAAATGACTTCCACTGGGGGACCCTGGACAGCGGCAAAACATTCACTCCACATCAATTGTCTGGAATTAATCGCAGGCTCTTTTGCAATCCGCAGTCTGGCCAATCACCTCTTTGACTGCTGTATTCTCCTTCGGATGGACAATATCTCGGCCATTTAATACATCAACAGATTGGGCAGGGCCAGGTCGCGCACCCTTTCCGAAGTGACGAAAGACATCTACAATTTCTGTTTCCAATGCAACATCACGCTTCGAGTAGAATACCTTCCGGGGGAGACGAACATCACAGCGGATTGGTTCTCCCGACATTGGAGAGACTGGCACCTGCACAGATCAGTTTTCCTTCGCATCTCAAAACGCAGGGGCCCATTTGTGCTGGACCTGTTCGCTTCTCAAAAAAACTTTCAAGTCCCGCAGTTCTTCAGCTGGCTACCAGATCCAGAGTGCTCAGCAGTGGATGCCTTCCTACAGAGATGGCCGACGACGGGGGCCTACGCCTTTCCTCCATTTGCAATGATCCCGAGAGTCCTTCTCCAAATTCGCAGACAACTAGTCACGCTAGTGCTTCTCACTCCACTCTTGCAGGGCCAAGCATGGTTTCCAGACCTTCTGGACCTCTCCTGCCAGCATCCTCTCCTTCTGCTGTCATTGCCCAATCTCCTGGAGGACCCTCAGGGGCTCCCTCATCTGATGGTAGTCCAAGGCCACCTCCACTTAGTGGCTTGGACTCTTTCTGTGGAGCCTGGAACTTCAGAGATTTATCGCAGAGATCTAAGGAACTCCTTTGGGATTCTTGGGCCCCTGGAACCAGAAGATGCTACCTATTCTCCTGGAACTCTTGGTGCAATTGGTGCCTGGAATGGGATACCGATTCCCTTTCAGCCCCTAGACAACTTATCTTGAATTTTTCTTTCATACCTCTTCGACCTAAGCCGCTCCTACCGTTCCATCAACGTTGCCTGATCGACCATCTCGGCAGCCCATGTTCCTCTACATGGAGTTCCAGTTGGCCAGGACCCGCTGGTCTGTAGACTTTTACAGGGCATTAAACTGGCTCACCCTCCAGCACCGAAGTACTCACACCTATGGGATGTTAACGTCATGATCCGTTTCCTACAAGCTTGGGTGAGTAATGAAGACCTCTCTCTCCGCCAACTCTCGGCAAAGTTCACCCTGTTACTTTGCTTAGTGTCTTTCTGCCGAGTGTCTGATGTTCAGGCATTTAACCACAACGCCATCACATTTTCTCCAGAAGGTGTTACCTTTGTCCTGTCCAGACGGACTAAATCGAACACCTCTGCTGTATTTTATCCTTATTTCCCTAACCATCCTAAATTGTGTGTAGTCTCAGCTCTCTCTCATTATCTATTGCTCATCTCCACCCTTCGTTCATCTTCCTCCAGTTAGCTATTGGTCTCATACATTCGACTACATTACCCAGTGTCAACCACGACTCTTGCCTTTTTAGGTAAGTTTATTGAAGAGAAGGGTAAGTACGTTTTTGACTTACTTAAGTGTATTACATGTGGATATGCTCTATGGGGTGGGAGGGTAGATATGTTATTCCATGCATACTTCAGTATATGAATTAATACAAATCAATGGCATGATTTTAGAAGTCCATTTCGTGAATTAATCCTCTGTTTCTACTCTGCTCTCTCATTTCAGTGTAAAGCTACCTCAAAAGGGCAAGCCTAGTTCCTGTCCCTCTCAAGCATGAACTCTCCTCGTCTGGTATGCTTATCTGGTTCATCTATGTTTTCCCTGTTCCTGTTCGTTTCGCAGCCAGAAAGAGGAAGTGACATCAGTGGGAGGGAGTTTTATATCCTGTTACTTTTTTCTGATTGGTTATCCTGCTACTATGTTAAAAAGTGCTGCTGTGAAGCTTAAGTAAAGAAAGACTTAAGCAAAATAGATTATAGGTACACTAAAGCTAACATAATCTACAATTTTGGATCGGTGGGATTGTGATCTCTTTGATATTGGCTAATCAACAGCCATTAATGTGACCATAAATATTGGATGTGAGATTGTAATTGACCTATTTCTTTAGAATTAAAAAAAAAAGATTGTAAAAAGAATTTATTTTTTGTTTCAGTTTATAGTTAATATAAATCCCCATAGTAATTAATCCCAGAGAATATGTGTATTCCAATTTTCTGAATAACTGATCTTTTGCAATGTAACATATTCAGCAGTAGAACCTTTGTAGAAGTATTTCATTCTGTTAATGCACCTCATGTTCTTCAGATCTATTGTCACCTGAATGACATAGCTTGACCACACTGTAAATGCTACACAGAATTACAGGACAAAAAAAGATTTAATGTGTCAAACCTGTCTGTTAAAAGTCATAAATAAGCTTCATAAAACAATACTTTTTATTCAGTGCAAATCTAGCTTTCAAAAAGACAGAGGTCATGAAAAGAAATATAGCAATCACAAAAAGTAATCTTTTATGGGTGCAGAACTGAAGTGATAGAGACATAAATAAGTAGAAAGATTGCTGGAAAGGTCAAACTTCAATGTAAAAAATCCAAAGAATTGCAAAGAATAGTTTTATGTAGTTCTGTTGTTGGTAGAGTTTGCTCTGTCAATTAAGAACAACTCTTAAAATGATAGTGTGTGGAATTTCCAACAAAACAATATTGTGAATATATACACTGTTATGTAAAAAAATGTGTACTTTTTGCATACAGAGTTATATTCCACTAGATGAAATATGCTTATCTCTTCTAATTGCCCAGCAATGGTTTTACTCATTTTTGGTCATAGCAATGGAAACAGGAAAAAAACAAAACGATTTGGCACCAAATTAGGATTGATCCCTCTAAAACTCTGACATTTTTCTATTTTCTATCATGCCATATGCATATGAGCAATCAATTTGTAAAGGAAAAAAATTAGGGGCTCATGAATTGGATCTATACTCTGAGAAAATGTTATAAAGCTGGTAGATACAACAATATACAGATTAAGACAATTATAACACGTACAACATTGTAAATATGTTTTTAAACGTAACCTGTTCCATCTAAATGGTATTATAATTTGTTTGTAATTTTTTTATATCATAATACATGTCAATAAATAAAATAAGGCCCAGGCATTAAAGGCAGAGCAACCCAGTATTAGGGTGCGGGACAGAGAAGGGGCAAGTTATGATATCAACAATGACACACACGCCAAGTCAAAGTGAGCATGTCAGTTTGCTGTCCCTCCAGGACATCTCATGTGCAGAGCCCTGCTGAAGAGCACTCACATGGGAGCAATGACTTTGTTTATTTTACATAGCACAGTTATGCATTTGCTGATGACTTGCCTCTGGTGTCCCTATAACATGACAAAAGTGGAGCATTGCCAGTAATTGTGCATGTGTGGGGGCCTATCTGTGGTGCTGTATGTAGTTGAAGGTTGACTGTGGGATTTGTGTGCATAGAGGAGGTTGTTTGGGGTGTAGTGTGTATAACGGAGTCTGCTTGTGGAGTACTATGTGTGGCTAGGAACTGTAGTGTGTATGTGTTTCCACTGGATGTCAAGTGTGTGTGTCTGGGAGCTGTAGAGATTGTGTATGTCTGTCTGCCTAGCGGTTGTAGAGAGAGAGCAAGGAAGCATGTGTATGTATATGTCAATATAGTTTATATTTGAATAGGGGCTGTAGTGCGTGTGTGTCTAAAGGCAATAAAAAGTGTGTGTATATAGAGGGTGCAGTGTGTTTGTCTATGGGGTGTAGTGTGTCTAGAGGGTGTGTGCATCTGAAGGCTGTAGTGTGAGGACAAATGTATCTAAAGTGCATGTATCACATAGATTGTAGTCTGTGTATATTAATATAGACTGCAGTGTGTGTAACAGGCTACAGTGTGTATTGATTGGGGCTGTTTTGTGTGCGTGTTTGCCTAGGAGGCTTTAGTGTGTATTTATGGAGTAGTTGTGTGTGGGGGCATAAGGGTTCAGACAGCAGAGGACAAGAAAATATTAATATAAAAAAAATCAAATCATTTAAAAATATGTTTTTAAAATATTTATTCCCTTTGGCTAAGGGAGGGTATATATCAGGGGGTATCTAGTGTTCCAGTAAGCTGGAAGTACGCTACGGCTGGTGGCAAAGTTGCTTCACAGGAGCTCCAGAGCTATTGGGAGTGTTGCCATGCGACAATGCCCCCAGTGACTGGAGCTTGCAAGAATATATGTGTTATGGACAGATGAATTAAAATAAAATGGCTATTTACTAATGTCTATTTATTCTGTGTTCACTATGTTAAAACTGGCTGCTAGAGTAAATATTCCCTTCGCCCCCTACAATGTGTTCAGTTGCTGTTTACTATGTAAATTCTTCATCCTGATAAGCATCCCCCTTCAAATCAAGCAAACCTTGTGTAAACAAAATTCCTATGTTAACAGCTCCCTTTACTAACTCCTCCCCCACTACCTTTGTGCCAGTTAAACAGCTATATGCCACGTATAGCTAAATGGAGGATCATTGGTTTAGAACTGATAGATACCACTCACTCCCCCTCCCATCGTGTATCCAAAAGTCTGTAATGATGACACTACATTCTGTAGGGAGGTTTAAACAAGAGGCCCCTTTCTCTGTTAACCAATTGGTGAATGTATACTGTATGTTTAAACTGTGACGTATTTTTGCTTTAAGAAGGAGCCCCCACTCCGGGGAATAAAAGCATTCCTGGGTTTTTCACTGATCAGAAACTTTGTCTCCGGTGTGAATTACTTCTAGGGAAAGCGTGCACGCATTAATTAATCAATTTGGAAGGTGTAGATAGACAAATAATCAAAGTTTTCTTTGATCCAAAACAATTTGGTGGAGAATGCGGGCAATTAAGGGATACGTTACTAAGGCAGCCGTCAGATCCCAAGACAGGAGAACAAAGGATTCCCAGAGATTGGAAACGGAGCCTGATCACCTCTGCATATGGTAAATGAGTTACTTACCTATATTTTCCTTTCTTTGGATTTCTCTTGTTCTCCGTGCCTTCACATTCGGCTTCCGGTGTTTAACGTCTTCAGACAGGTAATATATATATGTCCGAATGTCCCCTTTTATATAGAACCTGTCACTTGTCTATCTACAGCCTGAGTCCTGAGTGAGAGTTTTATGTGTGAAAGTGTCTGTTTGAGAATCTGTTTTACAACATTGTAAATATGTTTTTAAACATAACCTGTTCTATCTAAATGGTATTATAATTTGTTTGTAATTTTTTTATATCATAATACATGTCAATAAATAAAATAAGGCCCAGGCATTAAAGGCAGAGCAACCCAGTATTAAGGTGCGGGACAGAGAAGGGGCAAGTTATGATATCAACAATGACACACACGCCAAGTCAAAGTGAGCATGTCAGTTTGCTGTCCCTCCAGGACATTTCATGTGCAGAGCCCTGCTGAAGAGCACTCACATGGGAGCAATGACTTTGTTTATTTTACATAGCACAGTTATGCATTTGCTGATGACTTGCCTCTGGTGTCCCTATAACATGACAAAAGTGGAGCATTGCCAGTAATTGTGCATGTGTGGGGGCCTATCTGTGGTGCTGTATGTAGTTGAAGGTTGACTGTGGGATTTGTGTGCATAGAGGAGGTTGTTTGGGGTGTAGTGTGTATAACGGAGTCTGCTTGTGGAGTACTATGTGTGGCTAGGAACTGTAGTGTGTATGTGTTTCCACTGGATGTCAAGTGTGTGTGTCTGGGAGCTGTAGAGATTGTGTATGTCTGTCTGCCTAGCGGTTGTAGAGAGAGAGCAAGGAAGCATGTGTATGTATATGTCAATATAGTTTATATTTGAATAGGGGCTGTAGTGCGTGTGTGTCTAAAGGCAATAAAAAGTGTGTGTATATAGAGGGTGCAGTGTGTTTGTCTATGGGGTGTAGTGTGTCTAGAGGGTGTGTGCATCTGAAGGCTGTAGTGTGAGGACAAATGTATCTAAAGTGCATGTATCACATAGATTGTAGTCTGTGTATATTAATATAGACTGCAGTGTGTGTAACAGGCTACAGTGTGTATTGATTGGGGCTGTTTTGTGTGCGTGTTTGCCTAGGAGGCTTTAGTGTGTATTTATGGAGTAGTTGTGTGTGGGGGCATAAGGGTTCAGACAGCAGAGGACAAGAAAATATTAATATAAAAAAAATCAAATCATTTAAAAATATGTTTTTAAAATATTTATTCCCTTTGGCTAAGGGAGGGTATATATCAGGGGGTATCTAGTGTTCCAGTAAGCTGGAAGTACGCTACGGCTGGTGGCAAAGTTGCTTCACAGGAGCTCCAGAGCTATTGGGAGTGTTGCCATGCGACAATGCCCCCAGTGACTGGAGCTTGCAAGAATATATGTGTTATGGACAGATGAATTAAAATAAAATGGCTATTTACTAATGTCTATTTATTCTGTGTTCACTATGTTAAAACTGGCTGCTAGAGTAAATATTCCCTTCGCCCCCTACAATGTGTTCAGTTGCTGTTTACTATGTAAATTCTTCATCCTGATAAGCATCCCCCTTCAAATCAAGCAAACCTTGTGTAAACAAAATTCCTATGTTAACAGCTCCCTTTACTAACTCCTCCCCCACTACCTTTGTGCCAGTTAAACAGCTATATGCCACGTATAGCTAAATGGAGGATCATTGGTTTAGAACTGATAGATACCACTCACTCCCCCTCCCATCGTGTATCCAAAAGTCTGTAATGATGACACTACATTCTGTAGGGAGGTTTAAACAAGAGGCCCCTTTCTCTGTTAACCAATTGGTGAATGTATACTGTATGTTTAAACTGTGACGTATTTTTGCTTTAAGAAGGAGCCCCCACTCCGGGGAATAAAAGCATTCCTGGGTTTTTCACTGATCAGAAACTTTGTCTCCGGTGTGAATTACTTCTAGGGAAAGCGTGCACGCATTAATTAATCAATTTGGAAGGTGTAGATAGACAAATAATCAAAGTTTTCTTTGATCCAAAACAATTTGGTGGAGAATGCGGGCAATTAAGGGATACGTTACTAAGGCAGCCGTCAGATCCCAAGACAGGAGAACAAAGGATTCCCAGAGATTGGAAACGGAGCCTGATCACCTCTGCATATGGTAAATGAGTTACTTACCTATATTTTCCTTTCTTTGGATTTCTCTTGTTCTCCGTGCCTTCACATTCGGCTTCCGGTGTTTAACGTCTTCAGACAGGTAATATATATATGTCCGAATGTCCCCTTTTATATAGAACCTGTCACTTGTCTATCTACAGCCTGAGTCCTGAGTGAGAGTCTGTTATCTGCCAAGTGTGGTTAAGCACTTGCAGGTTTAGCCAAGTTCGGGTTTGGTGGAAAACCTCTGGCTCTATATTTATTTTAGCTAAGCTTCGGTAAAGAAGTTATTGCGAGACTCGGTCAAGAGTTTAAAAATAAATAAATAAAATAATTTAAAAAATAAATAAATAAATAAATAAAAAAAAAAAAAATATTTTAGCTAAGCTTTGGTAAAGAAGCTAGTGAGTGATGTTTTGGCCTTGTTTGGTAAAAAACCTGGCGGTTCCTTTGTTTTATTAAGACTCGGTCAAGAGTTTAAATAGGAGCGGTTTATGTGCTTGAGTGTTTCTGTGTGTGTGATTGATTTATTATAAGCCGGCATTTATTTTAAGAACTTTGTGATTTAATTACATCTGTATTTTGTGCTTTTGTCTGTGTATGTCTTGTTGGGTACCATATATGTTAATTGTAATCTATACAATCTGTATCGTTACTCTCCTATTCTATCTTTTGTCCTAAGGAGAGCTGCGCTTAGGCAATCACATGGTTAAAAAACTTTGTGCTTGCAAGTCTTCCTCCCTCCTCCCCCCTCCTTCTTTGTTGCTTTCTCTTGCTCTGACTGCTATGAGTATTGGCTACAGGGGGGTGGGGTGAATGGGTGAAATGCTTGTAAACTCAGTGAGGAATGTGAGGGAAACAAGGTATATTTGCTGGACGAATAACCTAGTTAGGAACTTTGTGTAATCTTGTATATGTTGTTAAGCAAGAGGTTATTGGCATGTTGGAATAAGGAAAGTTAGATTTTGTTGGAACAAATGAATTGTGGAATTTATAAATGAATATCGCAGAGAAAAGTAAATTGCAGTTTGCATTTAATAGCAGCTATTCAGATGCTGTTTTGTGGCAATCTTTATACACACAATGTGAAATTGCCAATAGTGAAATTGACAAGAAATTGTTTGTTAATAAGAAAAAACAAAAGATCAGAAATGTTATGAAACTAGTCTGTACTTACAATGCATTGATTTGTAAACGAAATGCAGATCAAGAAAATTTAGAATCATCAGAAAAAGAAGTAGATTTGAATGGGTTAACAGAAGACAAATCAGATTTAAATGAACAGTGTAACAATGTAACAGAGAGCACATTGTCAGAAACAGTTTGTGAATTAGAGGATAGAGTTGAACTAAGAAATGATCTTATTTGCCAGCTTAGAAATGAAGTAAAGCTAGTGTGTGTTAATACAAGAAAAATACAGGCACAGAATCTAATCCCAGAACCAATAGATACTGAAAATGTATCCTCACAGAGTGATTTGCAGAAATATAAATTTCAAGACAGAGCTGCAAAACTTAATTTGAAGATCCATGAACAATTAATGAAAATTGTGAAATGTATTCCAGTTTATGACACGTCAGTGGATGCATTCACTAATGCTGAAATGTTTGAGTCTAATTTAGACAAATACAGCCTAAATGACGTACAAAGGAATAGACTATTTCAAATATGGCTGCTGACTCAAATGGCATGTAGGCTGACCGCGATTGTAAAATTTGAGGACAATGGTGAAATAATATATGGAAATAAGCGAGACAGATTAACACAATTAATAAAATTAACAACAGGGAATGATTTTGCAGACACTGAAATGTTGGAAAAACTAAAACCACACAAGGGGGAGGATATATTTAGTTTTCTTGTAAAATTTGAAAATGCATATAGACTTGTTGCTGATTTTTCTGAAGATCAGTTAATTAATGAATTTGTGAAAAAATTTCAAGATCTAGATCCAACTGCAATTGTGGTAGCTAGAGAAAAAAAGCACTTTGACAGAAGTAGCTTTGTTCTTGGATAACTTAAGGAGGGAAACCAAGAATGAAGGGGTTAAAACGACTTGTGGCTTTAGGCAGAGAAAGAAGTGCAGATGTTACAGCCCCCGTCCTCCTTCTTCTTCTTCTTCTTCTAGGACAGAGTGTAGAGTGATACAGACAGCTGAGCCCCTCCCAATTTATTCGACTAAATATAGGGCAGTTGATAATATAGGGCAGAATATAACTCCTAAAGTTATTTGTTTTTGGTGCATTAAACAACATTATTTAAGATCTTGCAGATATTTTATCCGAGATATCAAATCAAAAGCAAATGAGAAATTAAATTTGTTGATTGAAAATTTTGACAGAGAAAATACATGTGGAGATAAATCAATTAAAGCCTTTCCTTGTAAACTTATAATCAGACAAATAAAAGCAATTTTAGCTAAATCGAAATTAGGAGACATACAAGCAATGCAGCGTAACACAGAAAGTTATAAGAATCAGATAACTTCAAGAGATATGATCAGTTTAGGGAATGAGCATGAATATGTCTGCCAACAGAGGTACACAGGCTGATTCCAGAATTAAGAACAGCCAAGAATAGAGTTCTATGTTAGTTTGTTTTAATGAAATGTTAGTCTGAACTGTTTTTTCATTGTTTTATATGTATTTTAAGAAAGTATTAGGTTAATTAATTAAAATAAAAATGTACATCAAGTTTGCAAATATGGCAGAATGAAATACACTAATGTAGCAGTGAGGAACATGCAATGTATGTTATATTGGGTGTATGCAATTATACAGTAACTCCAATCATTTTACAGAAGGTAAAAACAATGTTGTTACTTCTGAGGTTGATTTAAAATCTTTGATTTAATTAATGAGAATGAGATTTTAATATCATGACTGATAATGGATTACTGTATATTGCAACGCCTGGACATACACATGGTTTGGATATACTGAAGACAAAAGGAATAATATATGGGAATGGATAAGGCTGATTTCCCCCTATCCACAGCCACGCCTACTCCTAAAGTAACATCGCGTACATCCTTACTATGCCCTTTTACTGTAGAATTTCCCGAATCCTAATGACCCATTCCACTACATGGTGTGACTTGTTTAAGCCTAAGATAAATTGGCTGATCAGGCTACCTGTATTAACAATGTCATCAACGATGAGTTAGCATCTGTGGAGAAGCATCACTTCAGGTTGTCCCAAATTTTCTTTTAACTTAAGTTTTAGTACATAGTAAGGCCTATGCCCAATAACTATATGCAGCCTTGTATAGCAGGCCACATGACATCTATTTGTACCAAGCAAGGCCTGCCTGACTCCTCATTCCTGTCTAACATTGTTGTCTCCTGCATAAGTGTAGATGGCTCTCCTTGGAGTAGCCTGTAAACTAAGCCTTGCTTTGTGGTTACCTTCACCTGTCCAATTAATCTGCTAGGTGCAGATGTCCTTCCCCCACTTGCAGGCCCCTATCACCTTATTATTCATTTTGTTCCACACAGTGAAACCTGACCAAGAGGCAAGGGTCCTAGCTAGTTCCCCCAATACCTTTACCTGATTATACAGGCCCCAAAGCCTGTCCAAGCTCTTACTATTCCCTAACAGGTTAAGGCTCTGGTGTCGAATGTTGCCCTGGTTACCTGAGACTTTCCATGCAATATCCCACCTCTCCTTGTGATGGACGAATTCTGTGCAGGATAATGTCACCCTGCAGGGATGATACTCTATTTACCTGGCCACTCTTCTGCCACTTCCCAAGGGGGGAAATGATAAGACACTGACTATTATCTTTTTTTTAGCCTTTTTCTTATGTTCTGTTCCGGATTTGCTGTCACTACAGTGGACCAAGTATCTCACCTCAACAATGTCTGCACAAGAAGCTGAGCTATAGACTCCCATCACACCATGCAAGATCTCTGAAGGAAGACTGAACTCAGAGGAAGCATGTGGCAGCTCTCTGGCTGACTAAGTTGTTCAAAAAGTTGTAAGTGCACTAAGGGAAGTGGACAGAAAAGTGTCTGCTGAAGAAACTCCCATATTCACCATGTAAGATCCTACCCACAGACATCAAGCTCCCGAAGGAATAACAAGCAAGCTACTGACCCTGGAAAGAAAGAAAAAAAACAAACAAACCACAAGCTGGAAACAGAAAGGGGCAACTCTTAAAGACAGGCTGTACTTCAACAATCTCAAGTTCTGCTTGCCCAAGAACATATACTCAGCAGTGGTCCAGTGGGCCTACGGAGCATCTGTCCAGAACCCTCATGAACTCTTTTGATCAATAAATACTCTGAAGTACCAGGAATTGCCTCTCTGACCAACAGTTACTGTAAATCTTGTGCCATTTGTGCCAAGGGCAACTCAAGAAGAATGGATGAAAGCCCCAAGCATCTAGCCAAACCTCATTATCTCTTCCAGAGGAGTCAAGTCGCCAGAATGCCAAAGAATGGTTGATTCAAATATGCACTAATTATAGCAGACATGTTTTCAGGATGGCCAGAGGCCTATCCAGCCACCAAAGTGATAACCAAGACCACATGCTGAGTAGTGCACCGTGAAAGATACAGAGATCACCCCGTGGGTTCATCATTCCAGAATCAAGCCTGCCTCTGCATCATGTGAAGTAACATTTGTTGATCTTGACAACCCTTTTTGAAACTCCATTCTTAGAGAACAAAGATACTTGTTGAAAATAAATAAATAAATATCAACAAGTGGGTGTTTTGATGGCCATAATAATGCCTGACCACCTGCCATCGATGGAAAGCTGAATACCCCAAAAGGGGACCTCGTGAAACTAAAGAGAAACAAACATACTCCTTACCCTGCAGCCCTCACGTCTGAGGTGCCATACGCACAGTCAAAGCTTCTTCAAGATCATCTGCTTATCTTGAGTTTGTGGTGATATTAATATTGAATGTTTAAATGATCTGAATCTGCCAGTACTAGGGTAGCATGAGACAAGATTTCTAAGAATAAGTAAATGTGCCCTAGCCTAGGTTATTATGTCCATACACATAACACATGACAATCCCCAAGGTACTCTTGACACACCTCATTCATGCTTCAGGACAAAAAGGAGTACCCCTATAAAGGGTGGTTTTACCCACACATATATATATATATGTATATTAATGCTATAGGGGTGTCAAGGGGGGTACCAAATAATTTTAAGGTAAGAAACTAAGTTTGAATCTATTCTCCCAAGCATTACGGCTAATAAAATCTGAATTGGAAGGGAAGAGGTTTATACAATAAACAGGAGACCTTTTTCTTACAGGACATGTATGACTCAGCTGAATGGGTAGGTGCCACGCATATGACTGTTAATCCCCTCAAACCACACATTAGGACTTTAAAAGACATGGTAGTCATCCCATATTTGAGGATAAGAGGGCTGTAGAGACAGGTTTCTCTGACACTAACTTGTGACTTGAATGGATGAAATACAATGCTACTAAACATAACAAGTCTAACTGCTATGTCTGCAGAGGAGCGAGGCCTCACCCAGGTACAGTATCCCTGAACCTTCCTCCGGATATGAAGTATGCGTTTTAAGTCTCTACACTGTATTTAAACCTAAGCGGTTAGCATGCGAGTCATGGAAACTTAATACCCAATCATTACTAAAAATATTATGCCCAAACGAAGGCATTACTATATATCCTGGGAACTATACTTGTTATGGGATATATGGTGGGATAGGGCGGTTACAAGCTACCTCTCAGATGACCTTCCAGAATAGAATAAGCTTTAAAATGATTTTGGCAGAAAAAGGGAGAGTATGTAAAATACTCCCAGACACCATAACATGCTGTACCTATATTCCAGACAATACAGGCCCTAATGGTAAGGTAACGTTGGCAATAGAAAAGTTAAAGAGTTTGTCCAATGAGCTGAAACAAAATTCTGGGGCCGCAGATCCATGGGAAAGATGGTTTGGATGGATGACTGGATGGCAAGGTGCTCTGGCCCAAATAGGTGTTGCCATTTTAATAACGATAATCATCCTCGCTCTTCTTGTTTGTTGTGTGTTACCCTGTCTTAAGAAATGCCTACAAAAGACAGTTGATCAGACAATCGACCAGACCACCCCGACCTTCCTTCACCAAGAGATTGACGACATCGACCGTGATACACCACATACACCCTTACAGTCCCACCGCACTAAATCAACAGCTACTTCCTCTTAAGGACATTTAGGGATAGCGTCTGTCTCTACGGGCAGAAGTCTGCCGCGGGAGAAGTAGTGGACAAGCTGCTATGGGGTACCCGCGCAGTGAAGTGTTCGAGGCCTGTTCAGACAGATGTGCAAGATAGCCTTTTGTTATTTTTCTATAGGGACAGTATTAGAATGAGAGATAGTAGTTTTAGTAAAAATTGCCATTTTAAGGGGGGACTGTTATGGACAGATGAATTAAAATAAAATGGCTATTTACTAATGTCTATTTATTCTGTGTTCACTATGTTAAAACTGGCTGCTAGAGTAAATATTCCCTTCGCCCCCTACAATGTGTTCAGTTGCTGTTTACTATGTAAATTCTTCATCCTGATAAGCATCCCCCTTCAAATCAAGCAAACCTTGTGTAAACAAAATTCCTGTGTTAACAGCTCCCTTTACTAACTCCTCCCCCACTACCTTTGTGCCAGTTAAACAGCTATATGCCACGTATAGCTAAATGGAGGATCATTGGTTTAGAACTGATAGATACCACTCACTCCCCCTCCCATCGTGTATCCAAAAGTCTGTAATGATGACACTACATTCTGTAGGGAGGTTTAAACAAGAGCCCCCTTTCTCTGTTAACCAATTGGTGAATGTATACTGTATGTTTAAACTGTGACGTATTTTTGCTTTAAGAAGGAGCCCCCACTCCGGGGAATAAAGCATTCCTGGGTTTTTCACTGATCAGAAACTTTGTCTCCGGTGTGAATTACTTCTAGGGAAAGCGTGCACGCATTAATTAATCAATTTGGAAGGTGTAGATAGACAAATAATCAAAGTTTTCTTTGATCCAAAACATATGCCCAGCCAGTCCCCATCCAGAAGTGAGACCTGATGCTTCCTGCGCTGCTCTGCATATTCTGAACATGGGGATGGAGATCTTTGCACCGGACCATTAAAATACTTTTTTTTTGTTTGGGTTGCTCTCACTGAATGTCTTTGATCTCCCTGGTGGGCCTCGGCCCTTTTCCAGTGCATCCCACTGACATTTATTCGTTTGCCCAATGACCAGTCCAGATCTGACTACAATTGTCCTGAGCAATTTCATAGTAGAATTTTACTGTACCTTTTCCTATAACATAATCCTCATGTGATGAGATGTAGTTCAATTTTCAGCTTTCTACTCTATTAATTTAGCATATGAATTGCAAGTCAGTACTATTTGCTGTGTATTACATACTGTTGTATTATTGGTGTGAACATACAATTAAAAAAAATATCCAACTTTAACCTAACCTAACATAGCAGGTATATAGGTGCCAAGAATGCTCCTTTATATTATACACCCACAGTTCAAATTAGCACATACTGTGTCTTCAATAGCAATATCAAAAATAGGTATGCTCAAACGCTGATTACGAGGTGACACTAGTATACAGCAAAAAAAATATTTGTATTATACATGTAAAGTGTTTGCAAACCTGCATGTGACAATTTGTACATTAGCTGAATCTTTGTAAGCGAAACTAATGGAATGGCATAGCCATAAATATTAAATTAGCACAGAAAATATATAATGCATTACTATGATAACAAAACGCACTCTTGGGATTGGGATTGTATTTTGTGGTTACCAGATACACAAATAAAGAACAATTTATTTGTATCTGTTTTGATTATATCTTTTTCGAGGCAATATCTCACACAGCTTGGCAGAGCATGATCCTATACTAGCTGTTATCTGTTATTTAAAGGGACACTATACTCGCCCAAACCACTTCATCTCAATGAAAGTGTCTGGCTGCAATGCCCCTGTCCTTTTAACCCTGCAATGTAAAACATTTACATTGTAGGGTTAAACACATATCTAGTGGCTGCCAGCATGACAAACACTAGAGGCACTAATGCTGCACTGACCAAGTAAAACTTGGTTATAGGATTCAGAAGCCCACATAGGAAAGCAGTGAATCAATGCTTTCCTGTGGGACATTTGTATGCCCAATAGATTGGATGTCGCTGAAGGAGGAGAGGTAAGAAACAACAAATGAGCCTCAGTACTGGAAAAAAATAAATAAATCATCTATTTGCTTTGCACATTGGGGGAGCAACTACAAAAAAGGGATAAGAACATTATAGCATTAGTAATACAGAATAGTATTCCTAATGTTATAGTGCTCCTTTGATAGATTATTTCATACAAAAGACATAAAAAATCATCAACAGAAAAATAAATAACTTAATTGCAAAATAGTTCAGAGAATGTATGCAGAGAAACAGCATTCATATACTTAAATGATCAATAAATGGGGTAACAATGCCAAAGTAGAAATAAGACCTGATTAGTAAATTCAGATTGTCCCATTAGTGAAGGTCGCATGTAAATACAAAGTTATATCCATCTACCCAATAAGAGGGAAACCCCAATATAATAAACGTGTTTGCAGACACAATTAAAGAACAGCACAGGATAACTGGTTTCAGAAAAATCATAATTACTTTGGAAAGCAGCCTAAGAGTCCTTCTTAAACAATCCATTTGCTATATTATGTATAACTCAATCAAATAATTTGTACGGCTTTTTTTTTGAATAATGAAATTATTTTCAATTTCCATGCTAAGCATTTAAGTATTAGATAATAGCAAGTGCCCTAAGCTGTATGATTGGCTTAAGGCAGCTAACTTTAAATATGTGGCAATTATATATGTGACTTCATTATATTTTAGAGTTTTCTTATTGCCAGCCACAGTTTACTGTTCATGGCAAATAAATCGATTAGTATGTAATGTAAGTGTGACGGACCCTCCGTCAATCAATGCTCCTAGTGCTTACCAAGGACCATCAGCGCTGCACCAGACACCTTAATCACTGCAGATCCCATGAACCGCCACAACTTGGCTGGGAACTCGCCGTCCTCTACCCACCCTAGACCTACGACAAGGCTCCAGGTTCCAGTGGGTGAACCTCTTCTCCAAGAGAGAGTAGCAGGAACAAACTCTTAGAAGAGCTTAGTGATTATAGCCCAGGGAAATATACAGAGTATAGCAATCCCCCAGTGTAGATGCAGCCTTCTCCCCCACACATGGGACGAGGCTCTATGTTGATGGTAAAACAGGAACTCACACAAAGTCACATCCCCTGATAGCCCCGGTCTGGGTGAACAACATATCCAAAAACCACCCAGATTGGTTCAGGGGTTCAGGAATTTCTTGGAAGTCTTATTTTTGCCCCACCGTGCACCTGGTCCCATGCCTAAAACAGTTCCATACACTTGACGACAAAACACTGCTGGAAATGTAAGATGGCCGCTGCCACATGTTTGAAAGGGGCATTGTGCTAAGTTCCAATATGCACAAATAGTGTTTTCAAATGGCAATACACCCCTGGGGCCATAGTCACAGAGCAAGAGGCTGGCAAGCAGGCCTCTCCAAAACCCAGTGGCGACGTTACTTTTGTCATAGTAAGCATCTATAAGGTTAACATAATTATATCATTTAATAGCTATAGGCTTCAAAACCCACTGCTACCTGTTCATTGACTACATTTTTTTCTTTTGAAATTGCAACATATAAATTGTGCATACAATATATAAACTGCAATTACTATTACGGCAAAAAATGATAAAGTAGTGAAATTAAATTTTGCACCAGTTTAATTTATGGCTTCTTAGGACCTCTTTGTGAATAGGTTACTCTGCAAGGATTAATGCTTATTAGATCCATAGAGGTATTCACATATGTTACAAAAAAAACATTGAATTTTGGATTTATTAGTTCCTATAATACTTATTTAGAACATGATATTTCCAGAATTCTTTATATTGCCTCAAGTCTACAATATTTACAACAGTTGGAAGTCAGATCATACAAACACATTCACCTCTAAGCGACAGAGTACAATTGAGTGCAGATATGGTCTTTTGCGATCAGTCTATGAATACACAATAACGTAAAGTTCTGCAGCCAAAAACAGAACTTTGAAATCATTATTTTCAAGCCTCTGCCCAGAGAAAGAAATTACTCTCCTCTGCCCTGAAGATATGCTGACAAACTGGTTTGGGTAAGGTGAAAACCACTTTTGGCATTTACTCAGTAAATATTTTTTCAAAGTATTTTTATAAAAGACTGTCTGTTTAGCAAAACATATATACTACTTATGCAAGCCCTCGATTATTTATTTTAGTTTTTCCTTAAAATTTTTTAAGTGTATAAATTATAAAACAAACTTTATAGTGAACCTGTTGGTTTAGAGACATTAGAAATGGCTGTGTTAGTAAATTAGGAAAAGCAGGCATTTTATTTACTATTTCCACTCAGTATAAAGCAAATCACTACTACAAAAACAATGATAAAAAAGTAGTGCAAATGTAATTGGATGACACAGGATAAAGTGCTATAGCACATAAATATACTTAGTTAATATATAAATTGTTATATGACATATATCAACTAATTCTAAGGGAGGTAAGTATAGTACTATTCAAACCACTGATTTTTATTATACAGAATTACAGGAGAAAATCAAATTTAGTGCCCATTTATAAGAAGGGATTGCCTACTCAGAAAATACAGTCCTGTGAGTTTAACATCAGTGGCTGTGAAATTATATGAAGTGTTAGCCATCATATTTAGGAATTTATTGGGAAGAAAAATGCAGTTAGTAGTAAACAACATGATTTTATCATGTATGTATCATGTCAAACTAATGTAATAGCATTCTATGAAGACACCAGAAGAAGTATTGATCAGGGTGTTGTATTGAGTGTGATTTATTTGGATTCTAGTAAAGCATTTTACGTGGTTCATTACAAAAATATACTGTGCAAACTAAAAACAATTGGTTTAGAGAAAAAACATTTTGTTTATAGAGAGACAGGGCGGTAGGTGAACGGGAAATTAGGGTCAAGGTTGGGCTTTTTCAGAATTGGGGTTACGGCTGCATGTTTAAAGGGTTGAGGAAATGTACCAGAGGAGAGGGAGAGATTGAAAATTTTAGTGAGAGCCAGGGCAAGAGAAGGAAACAAAGTGCAGATGAGATAAGAGGGAATAGGATCAAGGGAACAGGTGGTGGGATGGGAGGAACAGAGCAGAGCAGAAACCTCTTCTGCTGGTGAAAATGAGCATAGGACCACTAAGGGAGTGTGATTAGGGCAAAAGTTGGTAGTGGACAGAGAGAGATGAGAGATATCTTCCCTGATTGTATATATCTTCTCAGTGAAGTGAGTTGCAAAGTTTGTGGAGGTCATGTTGGTAAGAGGAGGAGGCACGGCAGGGTGAAGAAGAGAGTTCATGAAACAGTCGTTTAGGCTCATGGGAGAGTGTGGTTATGAGTGTATTGAAGTAGCTTTCTTTTGAAGAGGAAACAAGCCATACTGTAGGAGTGCAGAATAAATTTATAGTGGAGGAAGTCAGATGACACAAATTAGGTTGTATAATGTAATACAGAATGATCAGGATAATAAGTTAGGGTGTAAAATGTAATACAGAATGATCAGGATAATACATAATTGCTGAACAATTGGGACAAAGTAGGGGACTTGGTAGCCAAGAGGTAGATATGATTTAATATAGAGCAGTACATGCAAAGTTAGGTATTTTGGGGCGAGGAATGAACAAGCAATGTATATGCTAAATGGTAATGAGTTCGAAAAAAACATAAATGAGAAGGATTTGAACAAGAGAACTTATTTACTTTAGAAAAAGGTGACTTAGGCAGGACATGATAAGGTTATATAAATATATTCAGGACCAGTACACAGAGTTATAATTAATAGAACTGTATAAATAGGTCACCCATCTAAACTTGAAGAAAAGAGAGATTTTTACCAACGGCAAAATGTTTGCAGTAACAACAAAAATATGTGCAATTCTCTCTCAAAAGAGGTTGTTTTAACAGATCTGGAAAAGTTTTTTGTGTGCAAAATGTGCAGATTTCAAAATAAATTTGCACTTTTATAAATTAACTTTGTTGCACCACTCCCGCTGTCAATTAGATAACTGAGAGCACCCAGCTGATGTTCTCAGCTAATGACTGACCAGTGGGATCGACATCCTGCATCCTCAGCTCTGCAGAAGCAAGATGTGCATCACTGGCGGTTAGAAAACCCTCAGAACCTAGTGGGAACCCGTATGAACCACTAAAAAATGGTTTTACTCTATTACCGAGTAATGTGGCCAAGTTACTCCTCAGTTTGTTATAATGCTTAAAGTAACATTTATGTAACACTGTCAGACTTGTAGTAATGGCAAATAAAAATCACTTTTTTACGCATTAATGTACACGGATGACTTGTAGCTTACAAATGGCAATGTATGAACATTTCACTCATAGTGTATTTCTAATATAATGTCCCTGAAAAAAGAGCTGTGAGGAGGTGAGGACGTCAATTCTATAGAACAATATGCAAATATGTATTAAACAAGATGTGCATGACGATTATGTTTTTTTATTCGCAGTTCATTCATATTTAAAATCACATCACACACAGAAGAATTTGATAAATATTCATGATATTGAAACCAGTTTTAATTATTAAAGAGATTCTACCAGTGATAAAACATAGATGACTAATCATTTGGGCTGGATCTCGTGTCCAATACATAGGTCAAAACAAAATATGATTGATGGCTAGAGGACAGCCACTAAAAGCTGATTTTATCTATAGATCAATTGACCAATAGAGGGGTGGAAAATAGGAACAATAAAACAAATATACTTCCAAGGAGGATTATTTAGACACTTTAGAAACTTTAACTTCAGCTATTGAGGGTGACAGATCAGCAATGATACAGTGTGTTGGAGTGGGAGATAGGCTGGATAATTGTTGAGACTACTAAGACTAGCAGTAGTATCTACAATGACTGTATCTAGTAGCTAGTACTGCCATGAACACTATTGAAAACTTTGATTGGGAGATTGGAGATAGTCGCTTCACAGGCATTTTGTCATTCACACGTGTTTGAGACTATTTTACCAATTTACATTTGTTAAAACATGTTTTAGTTTTGTTATTTGTTTGAAGAATATAAAGTCTTTCCTTTGGTGACCATGATGTTGGGAATAAAAATTACTCTTTTCTAGCTTGGTTCATTGATCTTAATGTGACACCAGCTTGCCAATATACAGTTGATAAATGTTTTTTTTTTTGTTAACTGTTTAGAGGAAAGAAAATCCTTTATTTGGACCTGTTTCTGTAACACTTCTTCAACAATTCCTGTTTTTTTGGGGTTTTCTTAAAGTAAAATACGCTATTGGACATTACTGTTAAGGCCCCCTACCCCATTCAAATCATGTAGAAAAGTTTTAAAACTCACCTCCTTTGTATGACGTCAGCAGGGGCCTTTCTCAGTCCAATCACAGTATAAATATAGAGAAGAATTCTATTGTCGCATTGGCTCAGAGCACATGTGCTCACTCTCTGCCAGCAAGTAGAATAAGAAAGTGAGGGTTGGACAGGATAGTGAAAAAAAAAAAAAAGAAATGCGGGGAAGCAGGAAGGGCTTAATAAATGAAGGGATTGAGTGGATAACAAACGTAGAAACTAAGCATGCTTGCTACCAGCACACTGTCGCTGGCAACAACCCGGAAACCACCAGCACCTAACGCAATACTGGCAATGTCTATTGTATGCTTTGAAAATGTCATATGCCTTTGTTTTTGCTTTGTTTGTCTTTCAAAAATAAAGTACTCAAAAAAAAAATGCCACGCAGAAATAAAAATTTTACATTTCTTAATTTCTTATTTTTTTATATACTTTATTCATATTAAATTATGGAAATAATAAAAGAACTAGAGGGGAGACTAGGAGAAGGTAAATTGTCTGCACCTCTCAAGTCTTCGCTCTGAAGGAAGGGGGAGAGCAACCCTTAGTAGAAGTTAAAACGTCACTTTTAATTAATTTTTTTTAAAAATACCCAAAACAGGGATGTGCAAAAAATTATTATAATTGTCAAATAGATCTTAATGCATACTGATTCACAGTATTAGTATGCAGGTATAAGAAATAAAAACTATAGCTATGGGTGCAAAGCAAAACAAAGAATAATGAAAATAAATGTAAAGGTAGGGATCCGTATATCTAATAGTCACTGACGGAATAGTGGGAACAGAAGAGCCAGGTATGAGTCCACCAATCCTAACCAGCTAGTGCTATATTGTGCCTTTGAGGGCACCCCTTAACAAAAATCTAAGCATCAAACTTCCTCCCACATCCCCCCTAAGGGACTTCCAAATAGAAAACACATAGCAAATGATAAGACAGAGAAAAATGTAAATAAAATTAAACAAAGTAAATATAGTCGTGAGGTGGCTAGTCTAATCTGATGGAGGTACAAATATAATAGGAGTAGTCCCATAAGATTGGAAGTTAGCGAATGTTGTGCCCATTTACAAGAAAGGTAATAGGGAGGAGTCGGGCAACTATAGGCCAGTAAGCCTTACTTCAGTAGTGGGGAAAGTGATGGAAACCATGTTAAAGGATAGGATTGTTGAACATCTAAAAACACATGGATTTCAAGATCAGAGACAACATGGGTTTACTTCAGGGAGATCATGCCAAACTAATCTTATTGATTTTTTTGATTGGGTAACTAAAATTATAGATCAGGGTGGTGCAGTAGACATTGCTTACCTAGATTTCAGTAAGGCTTTTGACACTGTTGCACATAGAAGGCTTATCAATAAACTGCAATCTTTAAGTTTGGATTCCAATATTGTTGAATGGGTAAGGCAGTGGCTGAGTGACAGGCAACAGAGGGTTGTAGTTAATGGAATATATTCGAAGCTTGGACTTGTCACCAGTGGGGTACCTCAGGGATCTGTACTTGGACCCATTCTCTTTAATATTTTTATTAGTGATATTGCAGAAGGTCTTGATGGTAAGGTATGTCTTTTTGCTGATGATACTAAGATATGTAACAGGGTTGATGTTCCAGGAGGGATAAGCCAAATGACAAATGATTTAGGTAAACTAGAAAAATGGTCAGAATTGTGGCAACTGATATTTAATGTGGATAAGTGCAAGATAATGCATCTTGGACGTAAAAACCCAAGGGCAGAGTACAGAATATTTGATAGAGTCCTAACCTCAACATATGAGGAAAGGGATTTAGGGGTGATTATTTCTGATGACTTAAAGGTAGGCAGACAATGTAATAGAGCAGCAGGAAATGCTAGCAGAATGCTTGGTTGTATAGGGAGAGGTATTAGTAGTAGAAAGAGGGAAGTGCTCGTGCCATTGTACAGAACACTGGTGAGACCTCACTTGGAGTATTGTACACAGCACTGGAGACCGTATCTTCAGAAGGATATTGATACCTTAGAGAGGGTTCAGAGAAGGGCTACTAAACTGGTTCATGGATTGTGGGATAAAACTTACCAGGAAAGGTTAAAGGATCTTATAGCTTGGAGGAAAGACGAGACAGGGGGGATATGATAGAAACATTTAAATATATAAAGGGAATCAACACAGTAAAGGAGGAGACTATATTTAAAAGAAGAAAAACTACCACAACAAGAGGACATAGTCTTAAATTAGAGGGACAAAGGTTTAAAAATAATATCAGGAAGTATTACTTTACTGAGAGGGTAGTGGATGCATGGAATAGCCTTCCAGCTGAAGTGGTAGAGGTTAACACAGTAAAGGAGTTTAAGCATGCGTGGGATAGGCATAAGGCTATCCTAACTATAAGATAAGGCTAGGGACTAATGAAAGTATTTAGAAAATTGGGCAGACTAGATGGGCCGAATGGTTCTTATCTGCCATCATATTCTATGTTTCTATGTTTCTATGTTTCTATAATTGCCAAAGCCTCTGCCAATGATTCCCGATGTGCGTTTCGCCAAGTGCTGGCTCCCCTCCTCTGGATATGGAATTGTTGCCCTCGGTGGGAAAGCCCATGCAGCTTGGACCGACAAGACTTTCTTAAGCTGAAAAGCTCCATAGACACAGGGAAGTGCACTGTATGTACTGTTGGAAGAAAGGCTACCTTTGTGCCACCTGTCCTATTTGTCCAGGAAAAAATATGTACCTAAGCTCTTTCAGGGGACCGGCCCTGCATTTATTTACGTTGTCCAATAAAAAGACTAGGTGCCTTCTTCCTCTGGTGCTAGTCAGTGTCCAACCTCACTCTTTTGGACTCTGGTGCTGCTGAGAATTTTTTGGACCAAAGTTTTGTTAGAGAGAAAATGATCCCTCTCTCTGGAACAATTACATCATTGGCAGTTGAGGCCATAGATGGTAGACTACTCTGCAATCCAATAGTCTCTGATATATTTAAATATATGTATCAGAAATTGAATATTGATTCCCAAAATGCATCTAGAAATCACTTCCAATACATATCATTTCATGATGAAAGTGCAATATAAAGTGCAAGACGCAATCACATCGGCAATGTGCATAAGTGCATATATGAGTATAATAAGTGCAAATGTGAGCACATAAATTGGGTTTCCTGCCTCTTCCTGATGTTCAACAATTTCTTGATGATTTGATCATGATTTGGAGAGGTATCATGGAAGAGTTGGTATTTGCATGTTTAACTGACAATTTAAAAAAATATATGTTTGACTGTCTCTCCTGTGGGGGAAATAATAATTAAAAACTACAGGACACTGGGCAACTCTTTGTTGCTGGCCTCTAGTTTGCACTCCAGTCACACTTTGTAGGGTATACTTATTGTCAAATTTATTTACATAAGATGCTAATTTTGAACATACCAAGTTGCTTAGTGATACTAAAGTTGAACAACATGTTTTGCTCCTTAAGGGACACTTGTAATCTAGCGCATATAATGAGAGTCTCATTAAAAGAGGCTATAACATTTCTAGTCAAGCTAGGAATCCCTTATTGATTAAATCCACCAAGTGAGTGACACAGAAAAGGGATAAAAGAAATCTTACTATTTGTTCTCAGTTTAATAAGGAGTATCATGAAATAACACAAAATTACACAAACATCTATCTATTCCTAAATAAGATGGGTATTACAAATAAATTATTCCTGATCAAATGCAGTCCCTGTAGAGCTCATAATTTGGGGTCACTTATTACTCCTAGCTATGTGGATTTAGATAGCAAAAATTTTGAAGCAGTACATTTCTGCATGTAGGAATGTAGGGGACATTGTAAATGTCTTTTTGTGACAAAAGAGATCTATGTTACATTCCACAGTTAACCAGAAGATGTATACATTGAAAACCATGTTTATTGTCAAAATTTTCAGCTGTTTGTTATGAACAAATCAAACAAAATCAATTGAAATAGTTCAACACAATGAATGCTTCAAGGGCTCTCCCCAAATTCAACTGAAAATACAACTTATAATGACTTCTCCAGTCTCAAAGAATTTTCATAACAACAGTGTTGTCTCAACAATTGTTGAAGCAATTAATCAAGGGTTTCATTAGTTGCATCAGCTGTAGCCTGCAAAAGACCTGCAGCCAGTGGCGTACATACCGGGGTCGCGGCTGTGACCGGGCCCGGCCCACCAGGGGGCCCGGCCGCCCTGCGACCCGGTATGTATGCCAGTTTGGCCAGCCTCTTCTTCTGGGGGGCCCAGGAGCTGGCCACCTCAGGGCCCCCGAGGCTGGCCCTGGTATCACCAAGCGAGCAGGCAGGCTGGCGGGCGCGCTAGGGAGCACTCTCCCCTGAGTGCTCCCTCTTCAGCTCCCTCATGCACCGCACTGATGCCGGAGCCAGAAGATGACGTCATCAGTACGCGGCGCGCGAGGGAGCTGAACAGGAAGCACTCAGGGGAGAGTGCCTGCTCGCCCGGTGACACCACTGGACCCCAGGGAATCCCCTCAGCTCTCCCAAAGGTAGGGAGGCTGGAGGATTACATTTTTTTTTTAAAGTGTGTGTGTGTATGTGTTAGTGTGTGTGTGTGTGTGTTAGACTGTGTGTGTGTGTGTATTAGTGTGTGTGTATGTTAGAGTGTGTGTGTGTGTGTGTGAGTGTATGTTTTTTTGTTATCAAGTCATGTATTTATGTTTATGTTTATTTATGTATTTATGTTAATGTTAAGTTCACGCAAAGGGAAATTGACATTGTTAGGAGAGATGTCATTACATATGTTGTTCATTACATTATTGTTATTGATTTATGATCCAAGCTTCATTTTATTGTGATGCGACACTGTCGACTGTTAAGAAAATATAAGACTCATGATAAATGCTATGTCAATTGAATTTATTCTAAGTCTTTGTAGATGCAGGAAGAAGGGTTTGGATTATCCTTTCTGCAGTATGAGGATTTGGATTCACTCATTAATCTCTCATACGTTTTTTTTTTCTCATCTAGCAACACATTCAATTTCATGAGAATGAATTCTTAGAACTAGTGTCAAAACAATATGATTTTAGCTTAGGCAGTAATAACTGTGTGCAGGTACAGCTTCTAAATTCTACAGACATTAAAAATTAAGTACAAAAACACACTTGTAAAAAATTAATTATGCAGTAAATGACAACATGTAAATAAAGAATCTTCAGAATGTTGATGGTCACAGATTTACCACCTGTTAGAATATTCATGGATTAGCCTTATAACAGTTCTCCTGTAAGTATATGCTGATCTGCGGATAAATAGTATTACCAGTTCCATTCAAATAAGTATCACCTCCATAAATCTTACTTGGAATGAAACAGAGAATCTGATAGTTGATTAGATATCACTATACTTCATACCACACAAATCTATCTCCAGAAGATTACTCATTGCTCAAACATACCTACTCCAATAGGCCACTTCAATCTGGCATCACTCAAACATCTTTTTAATATATTATAGTCAAAAAAGAAGCACATGGGATCTAACATTTTACAATGATCACATTTCTTCCCCATTGTGATATTTGATTTGAAAATCAACTGAACCTCTTGACAATGTCTGCATATTTTAATGCAGTGAGTTGTATCCACATAAATAGTTGACTAGACATTTACACTAAAAAAATAGGTAATTCTTTGGCACAGCCTGTGATGCTTGCTCTGTAAGTGGCAATAAAGGTTTTTTTATTACTATGGAGACTGTTGACCTTGGATCTTCTATTAACCAGACTTTTGTTTTCTGATGATTAGATATTTACACTTAAAAAGTTGGTATGCAAATATACCTAATGAAATTACCCTACATTTTTATGCTAAAAAATGTTTGATGGTTTTTTTTTTCCAGAATTGCAAATTAGCTTTCCAAGTTTTTTATAAATATGAATCAGATAGTAAGCACAACTATTGTACAGAAACTATATGAAAATATAATTAACCTTAAAGGTTAATCTAAGCACCAAATTCATTTGGCTAATAAAGTGGTTTTGATGTATAGCTAATTCTCCAAAGTGAAGTGTTACTGCTCAATTACCTACCATTTATGAGTTAATTTATTTTCATATGCAGCCCTAGCCTTCGCTTCCCTAGCTGTGACTCACATAGCCTCACTACACAATTCCTGAAAAAAATGTCTACGTTTTAAACTTACCTTATTGCACAGGGTGTTAGATTTAAAAGTTCTTATCTTCTGCTCTGTTAAATGCCAGCAGCAGCCTATTTAGTGTAAATAAAGTTTAATTAATAGAGCAGGCGATACAAACTTCAAAAGTGAACAAATTGTCCTGTAAGATCAGTTTAAAAACAAAAAACTGTTTTTTTCTTTTGAGTCTGTATGAGCCACAGCCAAGTGAGGCTGAAGAAACAAAGCGATTTAATATCTAAGCAGCAGATAATTGAGGTGTGACACTGGAGACATGATATATATATATATATATATATATATATCAAAATTGCTTCATTAAATTAAAGTTGTTTTGGTGCCTAGAGTATCCTTTATATATATTTTTATTCACATATAAACCATAGTAAATGTTTTAAGATTGCTTGTTTATTTCCACTAATTAGATAAATGTCTGATAAATTGGGTGCAATTTTGTGTGAATTCTGCATGTCTCCTTTTTTTCCAATATATATGTCACACTGTTTATAAAACATTCAAAATAAATTTGAGTTTTATCATGGGATGGTAAAATGTAGATTTTTAATGTGACTTTAAATGTATTGCCCATTGTGTAACAAGGTGATTTGGAACAGCTGCTTCCAATAAATTCAATGTATTGTTCCCTTGTATCATTAATTTGCTAATTCACTCAGCCTTACAGTTTATTGCAAGGATAAAACAAAAAAGTCTTAACAAGGATAAAAGAGATCTCCCAGAGGCCTACTGATTTGCTGATGTACTTTCCAATGCAGATTTGCCTTTTTTCCATTTTTCCTAGTTCCATTTTTCATTCTATTTCCACCAACAAGTAATTTACAAAGTAAAATCCAAAGCAGACTGTCATTAAAATGTAATAACATTTCTGTGTATGTTAAGAAGTTTTCTACGTCTAACAGATGTTTAAGAAAATGCACAAGGCTTACTTACTGTTAGAAAATACTTGTTTACATGCCCCCACTCAGAAAGGGAAGATTACTGCTATACTTTTTTCCAAGCCCTTATCTTTACTACACGCTGCAGTAGATTAAAGATGGAAGCTTGACCTGAATACATATTAGAGCGGAGTGAAATCAGAAAACAGAATTTTTTACTTACCGTAAATTCTTTTTTTCTTAATATGGTGGCAGTACCTGAGGGTTTGCCCTTTCCTGTGGGACAAGCATCTAAAAGATAAATATATTGAGCAAATCTCTCTCCCTTTCCCTATAAAGGGCTACTAAAGCAAACCTACCCCAGTAAGTAGCAAGAAAACACAGACAATTCATAAACTGCAAGTAAAAAACATTTTAATATAGAGGGAGGGAAGCTGTACAGCCACCATATTAAGAAAAAAAGAATTTACGGTAAGTAATAATTTCTGTTTTTCTGACATATGGTGGCATTACCTGAGGGATATAGCAAGATCCCAATCTGGGCGGGTCCTACGCCACTATAGCATGTAACACCTTACGCCCAAAGGCCACTTCAGAGGATGAGAATATATCTAGCCTGTAGTGCTTGATGAAGGTCTTTAAGGAAGACCAAGATGCTCCCTTACAGATGTCTTCTGGAGAAGCAAGAGCCTTTCCCTCCCATGAGGCAGACATAGCCTGAGTGGAATGAGCTGTGAGAGAAATTGGAACTTGAAAACCACCGGAAGAATATGCCAATCTAATAGCTTGTTTGAACCAACGAGACAAAGAATTGCGGGAAGCATCTTTCCCCTTGAATTTTCCCTGGAAGTTAACAAACAGATGGTCCGAATTCCTATACTTCTTAGTCCTAGAAAGATAAATGTGTATCCATGTTATGCCATTTAAGCTCCTGAGGATAGGAGGCATTACAACAAAATGAAGGCAAAACAATCAGTTGATTCACTGTCTTTGAGGACAAAACCTTTGGTAAAAAGTTTTAGGGTGAAGAACAACCTTGTTCTCGTGGAACACTGTAAATTAATTTGAGGAAGAAAGCACCTGAAGTTCACTGACTCTTTTATTCGATTTAATGGCCACCAAAAAGGCAACCTTGAGGACAACATTTTTAAGGGAACCTCTTCTAAAGGCTCGAAAGGGGGTTCACAGAGAGCCTGTAAAACCAGGGATAAATCCCAGGAGGGAAAAACAAATCTCCTAGGAGGATGTCTGAGCCTGATTGATTTAAAAAATCTTCAGATTAGCACATCGGATGCGAAATCCTTAATCAGGAAGAAACTTAAGGCTCAAATCTGAACTTTAAGAGTAGATACACCCAAACCTACAGAAAAACCATCCTGAAGAAAGTGAAGAATGGTGTCTAGAGAGGGATGAACATGCAGGCAATGGTGTTCCTTACACCAATGAAGAAACCTGACCCATATACGAAAGTATATCTTTGAAGTAGAATGTCTAGTTGACTGAAGCAAAATAGCAATTCTGTCTTCTTGCAGACCTTGATGACGCAGAATTAACCTAACAGTAGCCGGGCCGTCAACCTGAACATCTTCAGAATCAGTAGTGGTAGACTATCACTATGAGATCGTTCGAGATAGGAAGTTCCCAATGTGTGGAGGCCATATTCTTCAAAGCTGAGAGCCACACCCTGTTTGGCCAGTATGGAATAATAGCCAGGATCACAGCTCTGTCTGCTCTTATTTTCTGAAGAATCCTTGGAATTAGCTTCAGGAAAGATGTAGGCCAGCCTGAAATTCCACTTCATTGATAGTCAGTCTATCCACTGAGGGTGATCTGCTCTGAACAGGGAGGCAAATTGGGGAACCTTGTTGTTTGTACTTCTTGCCATCAGGTCTATGTCTGGAACTCCAAATTTCCTTCTCAGACTGTCGAAAATTCTTGGATTTAAGGATTATTCTTTCTGATCCCACTTTCCCCTGCTGAGATCGTCGGCTATGACATTGTGGATCCCTCTGATGTGAACTGCTGAAATATCTTCTAGATATTTTTGTTCCCACTGCATGATTTCCACGCACAGGAGATAAAAAGCTCTTACTCTGGTTTCTCCTTATCGGTTGACGTATGAAACCATTGTACAATTGTCCGATTTAATTCTTACGGCCTTCTGCTGTATCCACAGTCTGAAGTGATGAAGGGCGAACAGCATGGCTTTTAACTCCTTGAAATTTGCGGATTCTCCCATTTCCTTGACTGACCAAGTACCTTGATAAATGATGGTGCCTAGATAAGCTCTCCAACCTGTTTTAGAAGCATCGGTAGTGATCACCAACCAGATCTTTGGACAGAAAGACAAGCCTCTTGAAAAGAACTCTGAGGTTTTCCACCAAAATAGTTGAGCTTTTACTTGAGGGGAAATCTGGAACCACACATCTAGATCCTCTTCCTTTCTTGACCAGGCCATTAGAATCTCTCACTGTAGAGGCCTCACATTTTATTTGCCCACTTGACCATGGTAAAGGCAGATGTGAGGAAACCTAGAATGCTCATAATGTGTCTGAAGGAACAAATTTCTTCTTTTTGCAAGCTGGATACTATTCTTCGAATCTTCTTTCTCCTTTGTTTGGGAAGATAAACCGACAAGGTGTATGAATTGATCATGAGACCTAGGAACTCTATCTCCCTTGTTTGAATAAGAATTGACTTTTGTAAATTTAGGATCCAACCATGATCCTGCAGCAGTTTGATAGTGATCCGTTGGTCGATGAGAAGAAGCTGTCTTGTTCTTGCTATGAGAAGCCAGTCATCCAGGTATGGGATGATGGTGACCCCTATATCCCTTAAAAAAGAGCTGTAATGGGAGCCAATATCTTAGTGAATATCCTCGGGGCAGATGATAGACCAAATAGTAGAGCCCTGAACTGGTAATGATAGAAGGTCTTGCCCCTTTTTACTGTGAACCTTAGGAACTTTCTTGATTAAACAGCAATTGGGACGTGAAGATATGCATCCTTTAGGTCTAGTTTTACCATGAAGTCGCCTTCTTGTAGGATCAGAATTGTAGAGGCAATCAACTCCATGCATAACCTCTAATATGGAATAAACTGATTGATTATTTTCAAATCTAAAATAGGATGAAACGAGTGGTCTGGTTTTGCAACGAGGAAGAGTCTTCAATACACTCCATGGTACTTTTGATGTTCCGGAACTCTCTCTATGACTCCTTTCTGAAAAAGTAAAATAGTTTTGGAAATCAGGGCTTTTTACTTTTTTGAGGATGGGTAAGCAAAAATGAGAAAATTTGATCTTGGTCTTCTCGTTAAGAGTGTCTTTTTGTATTAGATTTAGAATCCATGGATTTCTTATAGTTCTTTCCCATGTATGGTAGAACCGTTGGATTCTTCCTCCCACTCTTTTGGTGTCAGAAACGTTTACCTTTGTCTGCTCTGTAAGATCTCTTGAAATCGCCTCTTTGTTCAAAACTTTTTTTCTTTCCTTTGAAAATAAAAAAGCCTCTCTTGGTATGATCTCCTGTTTCTATACTGGAAATTCCTGTTACCTGCTTTCCATGCAAATTTTCTTTCTTGAGGTAGAGCCTTCTTAGTCTCTGACATTTGTTTTATGTCAGGGAGACACAACAGCTTCTGCTTTTCCAAGGGAAGCTCACAAAGGACAGATTTAGATGCGGTATCGGCCATCCATGATCTTAACCATAAAGCTCGCCTTGCTACAGAGGATAATCCCACGATCGTCGATGCCAGCTTCAAAACTTCCACAGTCATATCCATCAAAAATTCATTTGACAACCGTAAATTCTGGTACAATTGGATAAGATGCTTATCCTGACCTTCAGATATCAGGTCCTGCAATGTGTTGAGCCAAAAGCCATTAGCTCTGGCTACTGCAGCTCCTGCCAGCAAGGCTTTGCACTGAAAACCTGCTGTCTTTTGTCCATAGGGTTCTTTAATGCCAAAACTTCCCCCATAGGGATAGTGTTTTTTTTTTAGAAAGTTGAGCTACCTGTACATCCACTTTAGTAAGCTCTTCACAAATCTCATCGCTCGTGATTTTAAAAAATTCCTTAAAGTGCAGTGAAATACAGGCTTGTTTTCAGGATTTTTCCACTCTCTGTAGATTAAATTAATGATATGCTGTTGAACAGGAAAACCTTTTTTTGAATTTGCAGACACATCTGGTATCATGACCAGGTTAACTTCCTTCATAAACTTGCAGAGTTCATCTGAAGGGAACCCAAGAATTTCACATGAAGATGTGCTAGACATGTCTGAATCTGTAGAGGCAGAACATTCACCAGATGACGTATCAGATACAAAAGATCGTCTCCTTTTCTTGACCCTCTGACTTTCTTAGATTCCTTAAAAGTATCCAAGGTCTGGGCCAAGTTATCCTGAAACCAGGTTAGGAAAGATTGCATGTCTTTCTGTTTAGATTTTTCCAAGGAATTTGCAGTACACTGATTGCATACTTTTTTCTTCGTGCCATCTGGAAGCGGATTTGCACACTGACTGCAAGTTAAATGCTTAGATTTTGACGCAGCCTTTCTAGGCGTAGGTGTCAGCAATTTCTCCTTCTCCATTTCTGGATAATCAGGACTAGACATATCTGAAAACAAAAGAATAATGGCACAACTTTAAAACTTGTCCTTTTTTTCTAGATTTTGTTTGTTTCTACAGAGATAATTTGAAAGTAAAGATCTCTCACCTCAAAATGACTCTGAGCCATGTGGAGGGGCTGGTGACATGGCTTACCTCTTCTGGTAAGCATCCATGCTGTCAGTGGGTACTTGCACAGTTTTATATATGCTGAAATTAAATTTTCGCATTTTTCTTTTTAAATAAAATTTCGTTTGGCGCATGCGCAATAGCGCAGCCGGAACTTTTGGTGGAACGCATCCCCTCCCGTGCATTCCACCATGTGCGCAGGGCTTAATTACATCATACCTGCACCCAGGACCGCCTCCATGAAGATGCCGGAAACCTTCTCGGCATAAAAGGGATGACAGTCTTTGCTCCGTAACCGCAGAGGCAGGAGCATGGCCGCTCAGCTTACCACCCGGGCAGCTATCGGGCCGGATCCCCCAGACCAGCAGCCTGTGTGTCTCACCTCCTAGATGCCAGTCTGTCCCTGACAGGGACAAGTAAGGAAACTAATTGAGAATACAATATAAAATAAGGATGGTCTAGGAAGCAATAAAGTTTTGTCTTTTAGATATATATTATATAAAAATATAAATATAACATAGTTCATATATGACAAAGTAACTTCTTTTACTTTTAATCATTTTAGGACCTCCCTTAACTTGGTCAAAAATACAAGGCCATCACTAAACGGTGTACACGTCATGGAAAATTCCCTGACTTAGGTCAAGATGGCATCTTAAAGTCTGAACATCTTTATCTACTTAGGGTTACCACAGTATATTATGTACTGAAAGAGTCGTAGCATAGCCTTGAAGCTTGTATATGCATTATTGTTATAGTATTTCGTCTGGGACAAAATGGTGTAACTATATTATTCACTGAAGAGGTTATTGCTTAAAGAAACATGTATGAAAAACAATATGTTCCATTTCTAACACCTTGTCAGTTTGCAATATCTCTTAAAGACAAAGTACACAGTTTGAGAAATACAGTATTTGCATTTGCCCATAACAGTATTTCACACCAACATGTCTATTTAAAGGGACACTATAGTCACCAAAACAAATTTAGCTTGATGAAGCAGTTTTGGTGTATAGATTATGCCCCTACAGTTTCACTGCTCAATTCTCTGCCACTTAAGAGTTAAATCACTTTGTTTATGAACCCTAGTCACACCTCCCTGCATGTGATTTGCATAGTCTTCCTAAACACTTCCTGTAAATCATCTACAGTTTATCCTTCCTTTATTGAAAGTTCTGTTTAATTTAAATTTTCTTATCCCCCGCTATGTTAATAGTGTTCTAGACCCTGCAAGAGCCTCTTGTATTTAATTAAAGTTCAATTTATAGAGAAAGAGATACAATTGTTTAAGGTAAATTACATGTGATTGAAAGTGAAACAAGTTTTTTTTTCATGCAGGCTGTGTCAATCAGAGCAGGGGAGGTGTGACAAGGGCTGCATAAACAGAAACAAAGTGATTTAATTCCTAAATGGCATATAATTGAGCAGTGAAACTTGAGAAGCATGATCTACACACGAAAGCTGCCTAATTAAGCTAAAGTTGTTTAGGTGACTATAGTGTTACTTTAACATGGTTAGGACATCTAACAAAATCTCTTGGAAAAACTGTGGGGACGTTGCCCATGTATGTGAGGGTATCCCTTGCTACTACCTTTTTGGATTAAAGGGACTGTCCAGTGCCAGGAAAATATACTGTTTTCCTGGCACTGCAGGTCTCCTCTCCCTCCCACTTCCCATCCCAAGTTGCCTGTATCCAGCGCTGATATCCCTCGGTGCTGGGTCGGGCTGCCCCTACTCTCCCCCCTTCCGACATCAGCCAGCGGGGGAGACCTATTGCGCATGCGCAGCCAGTGGTGGGGGAGACCTAATGCGCATGTGCAGCAATGCCGTGCATGCGCATTGGACCTCCCCATAGGAAAGCATTGAATAATGCTTTCAATGCTTTCCTATGGGGATTTCGGCGACGCTGGAGGTCCTTACATAGCGTTAGGACGTCCAACGTCGTATAACACACTTTTCGTGTTCTATGAACACGGAAGTGTCCTCTAGTGACTGTCTACTAAATATTGCAGTTCATGAAAACTGCAATAATTACACTTGCAGGGTTAAGGGTAGTGGGAGTTGGCACCCAGACCACTCCAACGGGCAGAAGTGGTCTGGGTGCCTGGAGTGTCCCTTTAAGGTGGTGGGGCTAATCTCCTGAAACCTAGCAAAGCCAATTCCCCTATCCATGAGGTATTTTTGCTTTCTAATCTAACTAAGACTAATGTAACAACAGTATTAAAGATATTATCTTTTTTTAACATGATATTCAGTTGTCACTCAGCCCTTTACGGGGTGGCATAATTTAAAATTTTCAATGACCTTCAATGATTTATTTGCTGTATGATAAGCTAACACTATTGAACTTACTGGAAAATGAGGGTAAAACTAAAGGAACACTATAGTCACCAGAACCAGTACAGATTAAAGGACCACTCTAGGCACCCAGACCACTTCAGCTTAATGTTGTTGTTTTTAAAATATGTTTTATTTTAGGAAAATTCACAGCTCATATGTGCACTTCTACGGTAAACATTTGTATTGTACTACTGTTCTGTATACAATACGATACCCTCCATGTATACCTTTTCCCCTAACCCTGCCCCCAATCCAGTCCTTAATCTAACCCATAATCATATCCATAATTCTTTTTATTTTATTTTTTTTTTCATTTCAGACCTTACCAGCCTCTTATGTTCTTTCCTACTTTACATCTCGGGCTTGGTATATTAGTCATCATCAATGTTCTCTCTCTCCACTTTTTCCTATTAAATGACTTTAATTTCTAGAAAAAAACATTATTATTAATCAAAAAAAAAAAAACATGAAATAACCATACACAACATTCATACATGATGGTGGAACCCTCTTCCCTCGTCTCTCTGCATTACTATTCATAGTAATAATATATGAGCTAGCACTTCTCTTTTCTTTTCTCCTTTCTTTCCTTTTCTTTTCCCTTCATTTCTTTCCATTTTCCTTTCCCTTCTTTTTCTCTCCCTTTCTTTTCTCTCTTCCTTTCTTCCTTCCCTTCCTCTTCTATGTATATTAGTCTACTGCCAACAGTTTTTCTAGCAACTTATTTATGTGAAATACATTTTTTTCCTTCAAATTTCTGTTCAGACCTCCCTCCATCCTAAATTGCGAAATTAATAGGTTTTTTACTATATCCCAGTTTGGTAGAGTTTTAGTTCTCCACCTTTTAGCTATGGAGAGTTTTGCTGCTATTAATGCATGAGAAAGAAAATATTGCAAATCCACATTATACTGATAAATATTTAAGTGTATTATGCACATTTCCGGGGCAAGGGGAAAATTAAATCCGGTTACCATTTCTATTTTAAACAAGAACATTTTCCAAAATTCTTTAAGTGGGGGGCAACTCCACCAAATATGTAGACAATCTCCAACTCCCCCTTCACATCTCCAGCATGTATCTGTTTTACTCTGGTCTATTTTATTTAGACGGCTAGGGACCAAATTGTCATGTATTCATCCGCTTATAGAAATGTGGTTAATGACATTTACTGTCCACACAGGAAAAGTTGTGCCGAGCAGCAACCTTATCCACAGAAGGTTTAATGCTGAGCAGTAATTGTGCAAATGAAACCTGGTCTCATGTATTCATCCGCTTATAGAAAAGTGGTTAATGACATTTACTGTCCACACAGGAAAAGTTGTGCCGAGCAGCAACCTAATCCACAGAAGGGTCAATGCTGAGCAGCAATTATGCAAATGAAACCTGATAACTGACTTTGGGGTCAAAGGCCGGTTACAGCCTATCAGAAAGAAAGGAGGGGTATTTAGGCTCAGTTCTCAGCCTGCTCAGTGCCCTGTCGTGGTTTCCCTTGTGGTTGTCTGAGAGCGCGTTCCTGTTTATAGTTTTCTACCTGGTTTTTTGACTTTGGCTTTGTTTATTGACTTCTCTATATTCTGGTATCCTGACTCCTGGCTTTCCTCATCGCTGTGTCCCTTTCTGTGTTCCCTGACCTCGGCTAGTATTTTTGACTATTCTTTGTACGTTAAATCCGGCCATTCTAAGGACCGGTAATACGTTACTTATTTGTCATCCGTGCTGTACAGTTCTATGTGCTGGATCAAACAGTAATCCTGACATTACGACATGGCCATAGATCCTGTAGAACTGTGTCAGCACATAGCTGCTTGCGAGAGGAAATTAGAGGAGAATGATCACCACATGGATCAATTCACTCAGGCTTTAAGTACGCTTCTCGCTAGAACGGAGCATCTGCAGCCTGCAGCGTCTCCTCCTATAGCACCTCTACCCTGTGTACCTCCACCCACTGTTAATATGACTCCTAGCATCTCCTTATCACCATCCCTACAGTTTGATGGCAATATCCAGGAATGCAGGGATTTTCTTAATCAGGTGGACCATTTTGAGGCCTCACCAGGGTCATTCCCCATGGACAGAGCAAGAATTGGTTATCTAATGAATCAATTAAAGGGCAAGGCCCTTGCCTGGGCTAATCCGTTGTGGGAGAGTAATCGGAG
Source organism: Pelobates cultripes (assembly GCA_933207985.1). Taxonomy (NCBI): domain Eukaryota; kingdom Metazoa; phylum Chordata; class Amphibia; order Anura; family Pelobatidae; genus Pelobates; species Pelobates cultripes. The sequence continues at coordinate 143,229,475 of OW240917.1, forward strand.
CATAGCTCATAATTACCAGGAATTCCTTGCCGAATTCAAGCTCACGTTTGAGCCATTGGGTAGAGAGGATGACGCCTCCACTGCCCTAATGCACATCAGACAAGGTAACCGGTCTATCTCGGATTATGCTATTGAATTCCGTACCTTAGCTTCCGAGGTAGACTGGACTAACAATGGCTTAATCTCAGCATTCAAAAAGGGTCTCTCAGAGACTATACTAGATGAGATAGCCGCTAAAGAATTACCTAAGAGTCTTAACAAATTTATTATGTTTGTCATGCATATTGATAATAGGTTAAGACTCAGAGAAGTCACCAGAAGCAAGACCAGACGTACGGCTATGTCCCTAGCACCTCAATTCTCTAAACCTGTTTTGTCTAACCTCCCTGTACAGTCCGAACCCGAACCTATGCAGTTGGGGGTCACTAGACTGTCAGAGGCCGAAAAACAGTATAGGAGAAGGGAGGGGTTATGCCTATATTGCGGTAGAAAGGGACATATGATAACTAATTGTCCAGTGCGTCCGGAAAACTTCCGCACCTAAGAACCTTAAGGGGACAGATCTTAGGTGTGATGGAGTTGTCCTCTAACAAAAACAAAAGTAGATTCCTCCTTGAGGTATCTATTTCCCTTGATAACAAGAAGTTTTCTTGCAGTGCCCTAATGGACTCAGGTGCTGCTGGAAATTTTATTGATGTCCAGTTTATTAGGGGTAATGAGATACCGGTCAGGGAGAGACCTACACCGCTAGCTGTAGAGGCTATTGATGGTAGACCACTCACACAACCGCTTATAACCCACGAAACTGTCCCTATTACGATCTCCATTGGGGCCTCCCATAGGGAGGAGATGACGTTTCAGGTTATTACTTCTCCATCATGTCCTATCATATTAGGGTTTCCGTGGCTGAGTAAGCACAATCCCTATATTGACTGGGCTAATGGGGAGATATTAGAATGGGGTAAAGAGTGTATGGGGAGATGTATAAAACCAGTACTAAAGAGATTGGATACTATTGACCTTCCCACTACCACTCCCCAAACTCCTGGAGTTCCCATACAATACCGAGAACTTCAGGAGGTGTTTAACAAGGCTCAATCTGATGTATTGCCTCCCCACAGAGCATATGACTGTGCCATTAACCTGTTTCCAGGCGCTATGCCACCTAAGGGGGCAGTTTATGCCTTATCTCCCCAGGAGAGTAAAATAATGGAGGAATACATCAAAGAATCCTTGAGCAAAGGGCACATAAGAAAGTCATCCTCACCAGCTGGTGCAGGATTCTTTTTTGTTGAGAAAAAGGGTGGTGAGTTACGCCCTTGCATAGACTACAGGGCACTTAATAAAATCACTGTAAAAAATGCATACCCTATCCCACTCATTTCCGAATTGTTCGATAGACTTCAGGGAGCTAAAGTATTTACTAAGCTTGACCTTAGGAGCGCTTACAATTTGGTTAGAATTAAAGAGAATCATGAGTGGAAGGAGGCATTTAATACCCGTAGTGGACACTATGAATATTTGGTAATGCCATTTGGGTTATGCAACGCCCCGGCCTTATTCCAAGACTTTATAAATGATGTACTCAGGGAATTCATTTACTCATTTGTCTTGGTTTATTTGGACGATATTTTGGTGTATTCCCCTGATCTTCAGACTCACCACTCCCATGTGAAACAGGTTCTGCAGACGTTGTTGAAAAATAAACTTTATTGCAAATTAGAAAAGTGCATATTTGACCAGCCTGAAGTCCACTTTTTGGGTTACAACATCTCTGCATCGGGATTTCAAATGGATCCTAAAAACTAGAGGCTGTACTACACTGGCCATTACCCTCTGGTTTAAAAGCCATTCAAAGGTTTATTGGTTTTGCCAACTATTACAGAAGATTCATCAAGGGATTTTCTTCTGTAATAGCCCCAATCACAAATATGACTCGCAAAGGGGTTAGTAGCACGGTATGGTCCAAAGAGGCTGTGAATGCTTTTGAGACTCTTAAACAAAGATTTGCCTCTGCGGACATACTAAAACATCCCGACACTAGTAAACCTTTTATATTGGAGGTTGATGCATCCGAGACAGGGGTAGGGGCTGTTCTCTCTCAGAGAGAAAGCCAGGGAACACCATTGCATCCTTGTGGCTACTTCTCCAGAAAGATGTCTCCTGCTGAGCGCAACTATGATATTGGCAATAGAGAACTGTTGGCCATTATTCTTGCCCTCAAGGAGTGGCGACATCTTTTGGAGGGTTCCAAGGACCCCCTGTTGATCATAACCGACCACAAAAATCTGGCATATATAGGGGATGCCAAACGTTTGTCTTCCAGACAGGCTAGATGGTCACTATTCCTTTCACGTTTTAACTTTCTCATTACTTATAGACCTGGTTCTAAAAATACCAAGGCTGATGCCTTGTCCAGGCAATTTGATAATGAGTCAGCTCCGGAACAGGTGACATCTCCTATTATTCCACCAGAGTGTATTATTGCCACTACTGTCCTCTCACTGTCTTCTCCACTGCTTGGCACCATACTGGAGGCCCAGCCTCAGGCGCCCAGTGGTAAACCGTGTGATAAACTGTTCGTTCCCCTATGTGAAAGGGTTAATATCATGAAAGTGTTCCATGACAATATAACTGCTGGACACCCGGGCATCAATAAGTCCACTGCCGCGATCACTAGATCATTTTGGTGGGATTCACTCAGGAAAGATGTAAAGGAGTATGTGCAGGCATGTTCTGTGTGTGCAGTTTCTAAGGTGACTCATGCACTTTCTTGTGGCCTGTTGCAGCCTCTTCCTGTTCCTGAGATTCCTTGGTCCCACTTATCCATGGACTTTATTGTAGAGCTTCTTAGCTCTGCTGGGTTCACTACTATTCTCATGGTTGTAGACCGATTTTCTAAGATGGCTCACTTCATTCCTCTCAAGAAGTTGCCATCTTCGCAAGATTTGGTCCTAATTTTCATACGTGAAATTGTCCGTTTGCATGGCATCCCCACAATATTGTGTCCGATAGGGGCTCTCAGTTTGTGTCCAGGTTCTGGAGGGCGTTCAGTAAACAATTGGGGATTGATCTCTCCTTCTCCTCCTCCTACCATCCACAGACCAATGGTACAGCTGAGAGGGCTAACTAGTCATTAGAAGTTTATTTGCGTTGTTTTATTAATAGCACACAAGACAATTGGTCCGAACTACTCCCGTGGGCCGAGTTCGCTAGAAACAATGCTGTTCATGACTCCTCTGGGCACAGTCCATTTTTTGTCAATAATGGTAGGCATCCTACGGTTCTCCCTGCGGTATTTTCTGATACTGCCATTCCTGCTCTGGATGAGCGTCTGGCCTCCATTCGGGATACCTGGGTTAAGGTTCAAACTGCTCTAGGGGCTGCTGCTGAATGCTTCAAACATTTTGCTGATAAGCGTAGGAGTGCCAACCCGGTGTACCAAGTGGGGGACCGGGTTTGGTTGTCATCTCGCAACATCAAGCTTAAGGTCCCTAGCATGAAGTTTGCCCCCAGATTCCTTGGTCCCTATAGAGTGCTTCGTAGGATCAATCCAGTGTCTTACTCTCTGGCTCTTCCTGCATCTTTAGGGATTCCCAACACTTTTCATGTGTCCTTACTCAAACCTCTTGTCTGCAATAGATATACTGTTCCTTGTGTTCCTCCCCCTCCGGTGGTGGTGGGTGGTCAGGAAGAGTATGAGGTATCTTCTATCGTGGATTCTAGGTTTTCTCGGGGCACTTTACAGTACTTGGTTGTTTGGAAAGGTTACGGTCCTGCTGATCGTTCTTGGGTTTCGGCTCCTGACCTGCATGCGGGCCGTAAGATCCGCGCTTTTCACGCTAAATTTCCTCTCAAGCCTGGTCCTGTCCGCCCGGTGGGCGTTCTTCAGGTGGGGGGTAATGTCACGTATTCATCCGCTTATAGAAATGTGGTTAATGACATTTACTGTCCACACAGGAAAAGTTGTGCCGAGCAGCAACCTAATCCACAGAAGGTTTAATGCTGAGCAGTAATTGTGCAAATGAAACCTGGTCTCATGTATTCATCCGCTTATAGAAAAGTGGTTAATGACATTTACTGTCCACACAGGAAAAGTTGTGCCGACCAGCAACCTAATCCACAGAAGGGTTAATGCTGAGCAGCAATTATGCAAATGAAACCTGGTAACTGACTTTGGGGTCAAAGGCCGGTTACAGCCTATCAGAAAGAAAGGAGGAGTATTTAGACCCAGTTCTCAGCCTGCTCAGTGCCCTGTCGTGGTTTCCCTTGTGGTTGTCCGAGAGCGCGTTCCTGTTTATAGTTTTCTACCTGGTTTTTGACTTTGGCTTTGTTTATTGACTTCTCTATATTCTGGTATCCTGACTCCTGGCTTTCCTCATCGCTGTGTCCCTTTCTGTGTTCCCTGACCTCGGCTAGTATTTTTGACTATTCTTTGTACATTAAATCTGACCATTCTAAGGACCGGTAATACGTTACTTATTTGTCATCCGTGCTGTACAGTTCTACGTGCTGGTTCAAACAGTAATCCTGACACAAATAAAGTCTGTTAATAATCTTAAAATGTAGTTCCACTAAATTTAGGCATTTAATGTGCCTAGCAACTGTCAGCCATGCTGTATTCCACTCTTGACCATCGATTTTTTGTATTTTTAGATCTTTCTCACATTTTTTTATCGCTGGAAACGTCAGGTCACCCTCTAGTTGTCTCAATACCGAATAACACTTATTTAGTAAATTTTTTATGTCCTTTCCTTTCAGTAAATTTCCTAGTTTATTGTTAAATTCCCATTTCTCTTTATTTAAAGTTTTATTCAGATAGCTTTTAATCCTCATGTAATTAAATTTCTCAGTTTCGGGAAGACTGAAATTAGTGCATATTTGTTCAAACGGATTAACCCAGGGTCCTGTTGTTATATCTTCTATGGTTTGTATACCTGCTCTTCCCCAATTATTTAGTCTTAGGTCTTGCATATTATTTTCCAATATTGAGATCGGTAGGGTATTAATAATGTGATTTTTAAATCCTGCACTTTTATTTTATCTTACTCCACATTCCTCTAATGGATTCAATTACCACACTATCAGAGCTTGGTTGGGTCTTATTTGTATCTCCTTCTTGAGTAAACCAAAAAAATGTTACTAACTCCCTACCTTCTGCAAGTTCTTTTTCCACCGCGTACCACTTTTCTAGCTTAACCCCAGCCAATTGTGAAATGATACTATGGAAAAGGATACTCACTTTGTGGTATTGTTGTATAAGTGGGAATCTTACCCCTCCCTTAGATTGATTGATCGAGAGGAGTTTTCTTGCCATTCTAGGTTTTTTTGCTTGCCATATGAACTTAGACCAGGCCTGTTGTATTAATAGCAGCCAACTGTCAGGGACACTCAGAGGGATCATTCTAAACAAATATAACCATTTTGGTAAGATGTAAGACTTAATAATATTAATACAACCCCACCACGAAAATTCTAAATTCTTCCAACCCTTTAGGAGTTTGTTCATTTTAATAAGCAATGGAAGAAAATTGATCTCTACTATTTTCAGAGGGTCAGCACATATATTAATTCCTAAATAATTAAATGAGTTTTCGACCCATACGAAATTGAATTTTTTCATAATCTTGTTTTTTTCTTCTTTATTTACATTTACAGCTAAAATAGATGATTTTTCTATATTTATTTTGTATCCAGAAATCATATCCATAATTCTACCAATAATTTTACCTCTAATCCTACCGATTATCCTAGCCATAAACCCACTCCTAATCCTGCCCCTAATACTGCCCCCAATCCCACCCCAGAGGGATTCCCCCTGCTGACATCAGTTCTGACATCACCAGAGGGATTTCCCAGATAACAGATTACAGAATACTCTGCAAGCACTCTGTATTCTGTGATCTCCCTCTCATGCTGCGGCGCTGGAAACTGTGTATATTGATCACTAAGCAAAGAGACAAGCAAGGAGACCTCACTGGGGTCTTTTCAGACCTTAGGGGTATCTGTCATCATGGGGGCAGCCTCAAACTCACCACAGCTGATCGCAATTGCTCAGGCATGGCAATTAAATGGATTTAAAGACTACTATGCGTATCTGGACTACTTTGAGTGCTGCATATTGCTCATCTGTTAGTCCTGGGACACTTATCAAAAGGTACTTGGGACTGCTTGATGCCAGCATGGATTTACTGAGTAATACAGGAGAGCTAATGCCATGTAAAAAGTACTCATATTTTCAATGGACATAGCAGCTTGGTCATATCGTTTTCTAAAACAATAGTTGACACTATGATTGGTGTGAGCTCTTTCCACGTGGAGGAAAGTATTGCTCAGAAAATTAAAGAAAAGAGGCATGTTCTCTAGACACTACTAGACCCCATTCAAAATATCAATGTTTCCAATCACAATTCATCCTATTTCTGTTCAAAAGTACTCAAAACCACAGGAAAGATTGTATACAACTTGTTTTTATGTTCAAGCTCCTTTAGTAATATAGTTGGAACCTAGTATGTGCAAGGATAGTACAATGGATTCACCACAAGTCCGAATACTAAAGCTCAGCCTTGTCAGACTTGCATAGTGCAACACACATGTAGTTATGTCACCAACATAGCTATTACGGCAATATCATTGGATTGTTAAAGGGACATGATGTTGAGTGCAAAACACTATGAAAGTGCTATTTCATAGATGTACCCCTGCACAGTGAATTATAATACTTACCTGGTTTACAGTTTGCTTTTAGTACAGTTAGCATTGCAAACTAAAATGTCATTATATTTTAAATGTGTCAAGATATATCAACAGTATGAAATTCTGTATGATTCTCAGGATCCTGTATGTCATACTGATAGGGCATTAAATGGCCTTTTAATTGGAAGATGATTGAAGTGTTGACCTTAAAAAGAAAAAAAAGGGAAGAGATTTAAAAAATGTTTTTGCAAATTTTAATACATGCTTTTTTTTAACATGGTATGGCTCTGAACCATGAGTGCTATTCACATTATATTTGTGTATACAGTTCACACTATGTCGTGTTTTAAGTTCATATTTTAGGTACCATCCATTCTTTCATTGCTACATGGTGGTATTATTTATATTTTATATTTTCACTGGTATCTGTGTGTACTATTTTATTCTTGGTAGGGAATACTTTGCCTTGTGCATTTTCCTACTCTTAACAAAACTTGACAAAGGGCAGAGGTGAAGGCAAGCTCCACTTTTCCTATCATACTTACCTACCCGTCTTGTCCCTCAAGCTCAAATCTTCAATTTTCCTTTGTCTTTCGGTGTGTTCCACTCATGCAAAGTACTTGCTTATGGGTCTGGAGCTTGCTTACCCAGCAAGTTGTCCAGGCCACGTGTCTGAATGACTGAATTCTAAAGGCATGCAAAGCATGGGGATCTACTTTTTGGGCACCCCTGCTTTATATGAATATTGTGGACTTATTGAGTTATTTTATTGGGTAATAAAAAAATACAAAAGGATTGGAGAGGAGGAGACTTTAATAAAACTATAGTAGAAATAGAAATGGAATGGATCTATACCTTGAACATAATGATCCCTCAAGGTCTAAACAGCGATTTTGAAATATGCAATTTTCTTGATAATTCCAAAATATTAACCCTTGGTCCACCACCCAGAGTCAGCAAAAGGAAACACAGCTGTTTAACTCAGATACAGTCTCTTGATTATATTAACATATATTTTGTCATCTATAAGTATAATGTCTTTATTAAAAGATACATCTTTAAAGTTGATATAAAACTAAGGATTCAGATTGTTTGATATAGGATACTTTGCATCATTATTGATATGCTGTCATACGGTTATAGAATACTATAATATAGTTTTGATTTATTTTCTGTAAAGTTAGTAGACTTAATGATACAGGAACCTAAATATTATGAAATCATATGGTTAGAAAACAATTGCTGTAAGATTAATTGAATATTGATGATGGGAGATTCACTATGTCTAATAATATGTCGCAAAATTATTATAATGTGAAGATAATGTTATAGTATTAAGCAGATAACTATTTGGGTGAAGATAAACAGTATAATTGGTATTCCATATTTTCTTTTATATATTTCTCTATTTCTTTTACATTATGTATACATATATAGGGGACATGGACATGATATATAACTAATCTAAAAGACTCCCAATCATATGGAACACATATTGGAATGCATATACAGAGAATGGAAAGAAACATTTTTTATATATATATATATATATATATATATATATATTTATTTTTTTTTGTATTATTTTTTTATTTATGAAACCGGAAATGACGTGACGAGAATAAAAAAGGAAATGGAATTGAAAACTCACAATGAAGCTTGGAACATAACGCATACCCGGAAGGAGTGGTAATACAATTATCAACAGCTGGAGTAGGTTAACACTAATAAAGAAGGTATAAAAGAGAAGAAATCAGACAGAGGAGTCATATTATAACTGGATTGAAGAAGCCATAAGATGGTGAAATGCGTATCTGGACTACTATAGACTTCACCTTCATATTTGGTATTTAATAAGCTTGTTTTATTGCATTTTTGGTTTTTTTAAATATTGAAATAAATATCCAATTTTAAAAATCATCTTGGACTCCAGCAGTTTTAAAGAAGGGTGTGTGGTCCTTAACCACACTAGGCACCTTTACTGAGCCAGCATACAGGCTGCACACTTGTGAGTATAATAATTGCTGTTTATTCACCATATGGAAGTATAAGGGTATCTGCACCATTACTGTGTTTCTTTTATCCCGAGTAAAACAAGGAAAGGAAAGAGCACCATAGCTACAAGATCCAGAAGGGGGAGTGGTCACCGATAACGGACCAATAAGTGATACATACCAGAGCTAGGTTACATAGCTCTGGAAATTGTGAGTGTGCAATTGGCTTTTTCATATATCTTGCAATTGTTTTTAATGTGTTTAGACTATTGCAGTTTATTTCTTTATTAAAGGAACACACACTGAATTAAAGTTCCTCAATAACAACTTAAGCTAAGTTTCTTTTAGTACATATGTATATATGAATTGTCTATGTATTACACTAAGATAGCACTCCACTATTTTCTGTATATGCAATAAGTGTTTGTGTGGTTTTGGAAGAATTACACATTTAGCGTTGTAGCAGCTTTGTTTTATTGAAAAAAACTCCAAATTGTTATACTGATAGATTTGATAAGCATATACCTCTTGATTAAAGCACACACAAATCTAAGTTTGTTTTATACCATATTTGTTAACACTTGTACTGCACATTGTTATTTAACTATTTACCTTTTGGCTGCTTGCGCTGACAGTGGGCAAATTGCACTTGAAAACATAATTCAGTTGCAAACAGTAAACAATAATTTGTGAACATGTATCCTGCAGGATGAATTTGCTCTCACATTTTTTATAAAACCGGTGCCTTATGAATTTTCCAAATCCTCTACATTGTATAGGGTTTTTATATACAAATGCACTGATTTTAATGCAGACACAGAATGCATCCACACAATTGTTGCAGATTCAATCACCTTGGTCGAATTCCAAACAGATTTAGTAAATATGAGAACTGCCATTCCAGTCAGAATTTGTACATTTTCACTATATTTTGCTAATCTGGACAATATCTGGTGTTTACTAAATTGGCCACACAGAGTTGCCATGGCAAGTTGTCCAGGGTAAGTTATCCAGGCCAAGTTGTCCGTCTGTGAGCTGCAAAATACACTATTATGGTTATTCACTAAAGTGAATTTCAAATTTAAGGTCAAAATAGTTGAGTTGGAATTATAGTTAACTTAGATAATGTCTCCATTTTGTCTATAGTAGTAAAAAACAGTACAAATCATCTAACATTTGTGCCCCGCCCCTTTTTTATTAAACCATGCCCATTGCACAATAAGGTCCCGCCCATTGCGTGTTGATGGGTGCCCGCTCCTTTTTTATTAAACCACGCCCATTGCACATTATGGCCCCGCCCCTTGCAATTTTTGACGTAGTAACAGACATTTTTTGAATCCACGCCCATGGCGCTTTATTACGTATTAGCGTCCATTTTAATTAAACCATGCCAATGGCGTGTTATGGACACGACCCTTTACAGCGTAGACCATGGGTAGGGATATTACTGAATAAAGGGAACAAGTCTGGACATGTTTTTGAAAGATATGTCTGGGGCCTGTTTTGAACATATAGGATAAACCCAGAGGCCTGGTAAATATACATCTGAGAAATAAATAAATGCCAAAGTAATGTAATATAACAATATTACTAGACAAGTGTGGCAATGCAATTAGATCTAAAACCAAAGGTGTTTAGATGAGCAATGACTGACAATTGACAGACAAATGGCATTTACAACCAAGACTGGGGTTCCCAGGATGACAGCCGTAACAAAATCAACAACTGAAATGTGTTCCTTAAACACATTGCACAGTATGACCGTTGACAGACGGCCGGCATTTACAACCAAGGGTGGGGTCTCATGGTGACAGCTGGATCAAGATAACTAGATGAATTGTATTCTTTAATCATGATGCCCAACAACAATAATATATCAGTATTAAAATCAATATATTACACACCAAGAGAAGCAGGTAGCTACAGCGGTATTGATAAATTCTATAACTCAATTAAAAAACATAACATTACAAAAATGGTTGTTAAAGAATGGCTGGCAGATCAAGACACTTACACGTTACACAGGCCAGCAAGACGACGATTTGAATGCAATAAGATTTGCGTCTCTAATATTGACAAACAATGGCAAGCTGATCTTGTGTCAATGATTGACTTTGCTAAGCAAAATGATGGTATAAAATATATACTGACCGTCGTAGATGTGCTGTCAAAATATGCATGGGCTGTGGCTTTGAAGAATAAATCAGGAAAATCCATTGCTGCTGCTTTTCAGAATATATTTGCGACGGGTCGTGTACCTCAAAAGTTGCAAACAGACTTAAGAAAAATGTGAGATTATACACTTTATAACAAATAATATGGTGAAAGCCGCTATTGTGGAACGTTTTAACAGAACATTAAAAACTAAAATGTGGCACTATTTTACAGCGTGCAATACGTTCCACTATGTAGATGTTATGGTTGATCTGATATATAGCTATAACCACACAGTAAAAAGAACAATCTGGTGCGCTCCTGCAGTGGTGATGGAGGAAAACACACGTACCATGTGGAAAAACATTTACAGGGAGTATTTCAATCAAAAAGGATTAAACCAGCGCTGATAATTGGAAACAAAGTGAGGATATCAAAGTATAAAGACATTTTCAGTAAAGGTCAGACCTTCACTGATGAAATATTCGTAGTGGACTTAATAAATACCAAAGGTATAAAACCACAATGAGCGGGTAATATTGTGCAATGGGCGTGGTTTAATAAAAAGGGACAGGGTACCCGTCAAAGGTTAGTTTGATGAAACAATATATAAATCGTTTTTGAAGAAACGATGACTGTCGTTTCTTACTACTGTCTATTTTGGCCTTACATTTGAAATACACGTTAGTGAATAACCTTGTAAGTCCTAACTTTTCCTAAAAGTCTTAAATGGGTTTTTTTTTGCGAGCTAGAAATCTGGAAAAGTTGTCTAGGTCAAGTTGTCCCGTGAAAATAATAAGTGCATGGTGGAGAAAGTGCAAAGGAAGGCAGAGACAAGACATCATTGCCAGGCTAAAGAAGATAGGAAGATGTCCAAATCAAAGAAAATTTAAAAGGTAACAATTAGGGACCAGGTGCCCATAAAATATATTGTGGGAACTTGGAGGATTCATAGTTTCGAGGAGACCATAAAAAAACACAACTCCATGACAGAGCAGCATACAAGTAAGAAACAAAATTGCCCAAAGATGCACACTTACCAAATGTGTTTGGTGCTTGTAATTATCCATTATAAAGAGACACATTGTACTCCACATCATGGCTGAAATATTGTTTTCCAGTCATGCTGATGCAAGATATAAGGTGAGAATTATTTTAGAGACCCCAACAAGATCATTTTCCAGTAGCATCTGATGCATTTACTCATTTTTAACAAATCAGCTGTGTTACCAATCTACCTTAAAACTCAAGGCATGGATATAGTACATATATATAAAATGTAAATTAAACCATAAACACCTTTAAATAACATCACCAGGGTTTCAATGTAGTAATAGATATAGATATAGATATTTTCTTCATTTTGGCAAATGGTAATTTGCAGAAAACCATCTTTGACATTATCATTAACTTAGATGTTATAATGTAATGAAAAGTAAACTAAAAGAATCAAAATATATGATTAAGGTTTAAATCGTTACAATTTTCTAGATCGTCACAAGTCTGCAGAGCAAACTCACAACTCACTGTTTGTTGCTACATTTGATTCGTCTGAATCTAAAGAAAAATTGTGCAGACAGTTGCTTGATTTTACATCAAAGCAACTCAGACTGAAAACCTGTTCTCAACAGTTCACAATAGTACACTGATGCCATCAATGAAAAACAAGATGAAGAAGCAATGCATTTCATCAGATGTCTGAAGCTGAGGAACAACAGAATACTAATCTTGGTTACAATAGAAGAAAGTACAATACTTGCAACAATTGTGTATCATGCTGCTATAATGTATTGCTTTTCTAAAACTTGTAAAGGTCTAGCTTACAGTTTACTTTTTAATGCATACAAGATAACATTGGCACTCTTCTTTTCCCAGGTGCCACGTGAAAGATCCTTTTTGAAACTCAAGCACATCTTAATAAGTCTGCATCCCTTCAGCTACACAATTGCTAGTCAGTGGTTGAAAAAAATGTTTGAAATATGGCAAAGAACTTTATCAAAGCAAAAGTCTAGCTGACTTTCCACACAAAATTCCTTTTCCATACATTTTTGAAGAGGTTAATGCTCAAATTACTGTAGAAAGTGAACTTGTTTGGATTTGTAGAACTTACATAAGAATAAAAGTATTTAGACATATCTGACGAGTGGCAAGTTGTTTCTATGGCTATAATTTTTCCAAATCAGCTTTTTTAATACAGTTTATTGACAATGTCAGATGGGATATTGATGATGTCTCTACATTGATAATTCTTCTCATCATGCAGGCTGCAACTCCTGGGTGTGAAACAGAGGAGGCATGTAAATCAGGAGGCACTCAATGCATAGCACCCTCTCAACTTCGGATACCTTGGTAATTTTTATGGACATTGCTGTTACATTGTCCCTGAGCTTGTATGCAGTCCACAGAGGTTGAGCCACAGGCAGGCTCCCCTGGTTTTCTCGAGTCCTCATAGTTAAGCTTGTTGATCTCCAGAGGAGGAGTGTCAAGTCATATTTCTTTCTGGGAGCACTAAACATTAGCTTGCTACAGTGGACTACTATCAGTGCCAAAGGATACAGTACTATAGTCCTGGGGGTTAGGCAGCATCCCAGGGAGACTTGGCTGTGTTTGTTATAGTTCAGCCATTATCATGCACAGCACATGTCAGGACATCAGCATGCATAAGAGAACAGATTGCAGTCTCTACTTAGCTCTGTCCGCTGCTGCAGCTCAACATAGTATTATAATCTGAGCATAGCTCAGGATGCCTTGTAATATCTGTTACTTAAGATCTGGGGAGAGGGAGCTGAAGAGGCAACACCCAAAGACATTAGTTTCAGGAAGATTTTTTCCCTTATTATGACAGTTTTTATTAACCCAGCGGTTCCCAAACTGTGTGCCAGGCATACAAGGGTGCCGCGGAATGTTTCCCTGGTGCTATGGAAACATTACTTTTGAACAGTGGCCCAGTCGGGTGTTGCAATACTTAAAGACTGCAACCGGGCACATGTAACATCGGCCGGCTAGGAGGAAGTGACAACCTGTCACTTCCTCCGAGCGTCATGCGGGAGGGAGAGAAAGCAGCCACAGTATGAGGGGAGAGGAGCACTAAGAGCTCCAGACCCCTCACTCTCAGCAGCAGGACTCCAAGCCACCCTCCTAGACACACAAGGTAAGCTAACAGGAGGGTGGCTTTTTAAAAAAATATCACTTGTGTGTATGTATGAGTGTGTATGCATGTATATATGTGTGTGTGTGTGTGTGTGTGTCTATGTGTGTGTTTGTGTGTCAGGTTGTGCATCTGTGTGTGTGTGTGTGGGTGTATACATCAGTGTGATTCTGTGTCTGTGTGTGCGCACACATCTGTGTGTCAGGATATGCATCTGTGTATGTGCACCTGTGTGTCATTGTGTGTGTTTTTATGTCAGTGTGTGTATCTGTATCATGGTGTGTGCATGTATCAATGTTTGCGTGTGTGTATATATGTTGGTATATGCATGTGTTAAGGTATGTGTCAGTGTGTGTGTATGTGTCTGTGTCGGTATCTATATAAATTTGTGCGTATGTATATCTGTGCAAGTATGTATGTATGTATGCATGGGGTAGTGAGTGTATGTGCATTCATCCAAGCAGTCATACACCGGCACAAAATACAAACACACTCCTGCAATCTAATACAAATATTACATACAAACACACCTCTGCATTCAAACACAAATGCTTCACACAAATGTACACCCGCATTTAAAAGTGAACATAACATTCAAACACAGTGCTGACCCAAGACATTGTGCTGCCTGGGTCCTAGGAGGAAATGATGCCCCCACCACCCTCCCCCCCCAAAAAAAGCACACCAACAGCAATATGTTATGCAGTGTATGTGTACTGTATGCAGTGTGTGTAGTGAATGCATTGTGTGTATAGTGGATGCAATGTGTGTAGTGAATGCATTATGTGTGTGTGTGTTTATTGTGAATGCGCGGTGTGTGTGTAGTAGGTGAAGTGTGTGTAGTGGATGCAGTGTCTGTGTGTCATGGATGCTGTGTCTGTTTTTTGTGTTGTGAATGTAGTGTGTATATTGTATGCAGTGTCTTTGTTTGTGTAATGGATGCAGTGTTTGTGTGGTGGATGCATTCTGTCTAGTGGATGCAGTGTCTGTGTAGTCAGTGTAGTGTGTGTAGTGTCTTTGTATGTAGCATTATCTGTATTGTGCATGTAGCGTGTGTAGTGTTGGATAAGTGCTGAGGGGTGAGCAGTTTAAATTAAATTGGGCTTATCCACCTCCCAGCCTCTTACCTTTGGGCTGGAAGTAGGTTACAGTGTGTAGGAAGGTGACCATGTTGGAGACAGTATGTAGGAAGTGGTAGTGTGGGGAGCAGTGTGTAGGAAGGCTGTGGGGGAAGGGTGTGGTGGTGATAGTGTGGGGGGCAGGTTGTGTGGGTGTCAATGTGGGGGAAAGGCTACTCACAAAGTCTCTACACACAAGCTCACTGACACACATACACAAGATTACTATACACAAGCTCACTGACACACAAGGCTGCTACACACAAGCTCAGTGACACACACACAGAGACACAAGATCACTGCACACAAGCTCACTAACAAACATATACACAGACACAAGGTTACTACACACAAGCTCACAGACACACACACAGACACAGGGTCACTACACACAAGCTCGCTGACACACACATATACATAAGTTCACTGACACACCGAGACAAGGTCACGATATACAAGCTCACTGACACACAAAGACAAAGGTCACTATATATAAGCTCACTGACACACATACACAAGGTTACTACACACAAGCTCCCAGACACAAGGTCACTACACACAAGCTCACTGATTCACAAGGTTAAAACACACAAGTTCACAGACACACATACAGAAGGTCACTATGCACAAGCTCACTAACACACACACACACACAGACATACATACACACAACCTTATTGACATACATACACACATGCTCACTGACACACATACACACAGACATACATACACACAAGCTCACTAACACACATACACAAAGACATTCATACACACATGCTTACTGACACACATGCACACAGACATACATACACACAAGCTCACTGACACACAAGCTCACTAACACACATGCACACAGACATACATACACACACGCTTACTGACACACATGCACACAAAAATACATACACACGTGCTCACTGACACACATACACACAGACATACATACACACATGCTCACTGACACACATACACACAGGCATACATACACACATGCTTACTGACACACATGTTCACTGACACACATACACACAGACACACACACGCTCACTGACACACATACACACAGACAAACACACACGCTCACTGACACACATGCACACAGATACACACACACATGCTCACTGACACACATACACACGGACACAAATACACACAGACAAACACACACGCTTACTGACACACATGCCATCAATAATAAGCTCTACCTCGCAGCTCTGGCGCTCAGTGATGACTCAGAGTGCAGGCTTGGAATCTCCTCAGTCATCACTGAGCGCCGGAGCCGTGAGGATGAGCTTACTATCGGGTGGATCAAGAGGGGATACCTAGCATCGAATAACGCCCACCAGTCCACCAGGGAATACTTTGTATTAAATATATTCCAGCATTATATTTAATAAAAATAAACGGGACTTTTCCTTGGGGCTGCAGTATCCATGGATACTGCCGCCCCCCCTGCCAAGGAGCGCTCAGGTGGCTACTGTGTTGCGAGCTGTGTCAGCCACCGGGCACCCACACAGCTCACAAAAATTAATGCTGGCCTTGCATAGGGACAGCAAAATGCCGCCCCTATTAAAGTGCCTCCTGGGGCTATGGCCCCACATGCTCCTATGGACAGGTCGCGCTGTTCAAAAACACCCCTGCAATTAAGCGCAAACTCATAGGGAGACACCATTTAGCAATGAATGGCCCCTAATATTTGAAATGCACTCACAAGCTCAATATGTCATTCAGGCACATCAATATGGCTTTAAATCTTCTGAGAGTGATCGTCATTCAGATATCCATATCCACGGAGGCATGTAAAGATATATCAACTGACATAGTACAGGACTGCTGCAAACTGCAATTAACATGCTTTTATTTATAAACACTTACAAGAAGTCGGTAGTTAAAAGCCCATCAAACAATCTCTGTGTTCCTCCTTCCAGAGTGATATCAGTAGAGTTGAATCACAGTTGAATCAGGTGATTAAAACAAATATAATAAAAAATCTAAATAGAAATATATAAACAAGCTCTACGTGTTTCGTCTACTTATGCAGACTTCCTCAGGAGCAAAAAATCAAAATAAAAGCATATATTACAAACAATAAAGTGCTGCAGCATGTCCTAACAAAAGTCTCTATTTAAATATCCCTCCCATTTTCCTTTAGGTCCATTCAGCCAATCCTCTGTATCTCTATCAGCTGTCCTCACTAGTTCTTGATCCTGTTTCCTTATTTGGACTTCCGTCATCCTTCTGTGGAACGCACATGCGTTCCACCAGCAGTGCGCGCCGACAGACGTCATCAACTTGTGGCCGAACGCAAATGCTTTCCACTTCGTTCGTTCCACTTAACAGTCCCCTCAGATGTTACATAAATAAATGGGAGAAGATACAATTAGATACAGCAACCAGGATTTACTCGTCTTACATTTATAGCCAGAATTCAATAACTTGTATCTTTATATATCGGCAATACATCCATTAATCTGGAGAAATATGTATCAAACAATGTACTTAAAATTACATCAAATCATTTATAGGGACAATGTGCCTCACTATACCATTATATGTTCAGTGAGGTCTTACACTGTCCCCCCTATACAAAACATATAGATGAAGCAATTCTATCCAATCTAATAACTAACGAGGAGTACAAGTTTCTTTTTAATAGGAAACCAACCATAGCGACGTTCTATGCATTGCCTAAAGTCCATAAACAGCAGACAAAGTTGTCAGGGAAACCGATAGTTTTGGGAAGGAACAATTTAACGCAATTTAACGCAAAATTGTAGTGAATATGTGGAACGGATTTCTCCAAACTAGAGATCCTTCTCTGTCCGAGCACAATAAGTTTGTTCTGAAACTTCTTCATTATATCCTGACACACAACTATTTTCTGTTTGAGGGCACCTACTACCACCAGGTGAAGGGTACAACTTGTGCCCCATCCTATGCTAACCTTCACCTGGGGTGGTGGGAACAAAATGTTGTTTTTAGCCCACGTTTTGGAAAATACACAGAACACGTTAGACTGTGGAAATGTTATATCGGCGATGTCCTGGACAGGCCCAGTGGAATTGTTCAATAATTTTATAGACAAATTTAACACCAATGATATCAACTTAAGGTTTATGCATGAGTTTGGGGGCAGAGACTTAATTTTCTTGATATCATCATAGGGACAACTAATGATAATCAATTATCCACTACCCTTTATAAAAAACCCACAGCAATTTTCTTAACTGGGGGAGCCAGCACTCACCTGCACTAAAGAGGGGGATACCAATTGGCCAATATCTCAGGTTAAGGAGGAACTGCTCCTCCCTGGAGGATTTTAAGACAAAAGCCCAAACTCTCAGGTCCTATTTTAAAGCGAAAGGGTATCCGAATAAATGCCTCAAAAAAGCTTACCAATGGGCCCTTCTAACTGAGAGAACTGACCTTCTAATTGATAACCCGGTTCTAAGTAAGGACCGGAATATCATTAGATGTATTGGGACTTTTGATTCGGGTTGGAACAGGGTGAAACAGACACGGGAGAGGTATTGGCCTCTAATGTACCAGGATCAACATCTTAAAGAGGTTCTGACCCCCTTTGTTTCCCTTACGGCCAGAAGGGGTCAGAACCTTAAAGATATCTTGGTACCAAATCATCTTTCCCCATCTGCAACTATCACTACGTGGTTGAAATCTCCAGTAGTAGGCACATATCAGTGCGGTCGCTGTAAGGCCTGTAAATATGTGAGGAAACATTCTAAGACCTTTTCAAACTCGGCCAATACAGAAACCCACACAGTCAAAACTTTTTTTAATTGTCAGACAGCAGGATTAGTATATCTTATTACCTGCAGCTGCAATTTAAAATATGTAGGGAAGACGTTTAGACCATTTAAAAATTGTATCTTAGAACACAAATTCGGTTAATCCATCTAGACAGACTGACACATCAATTTCACGGCATCTGAAAATTCAACATGGAGGTTAAGCACAGGGCCTATTCTTCAGTGGCATTGAGAAGGTTAAAATGGGCCTGAGGAAGGGTGATATTGACAAAAAACTCTTACAAGAGTTATTGGATTTACAGACTTAAGAATTTATCTCCCTTGGGTTTGAACGAGGGGTTTTCCTATACTTCCTTTATTTCTGACTAGTTACCGACCGGGCAGATTTAATGAGCACGCTAATTGTAAATATTTATGTTATTGCTTCTTGTATATAATTTGTAAAATATGTAGATATGTACAGTATGGTTTACCTATGCCTTATAGATAATTCAATCCAAGATGCCTTTTCTTGACTCTTATTGGTGGTGTTTGATAGTCCAGCCGCATGCTAGGGTCTCTTTAAGTCACCTTAAGAGGCATGAAGCATGAAACCTATTGGATAATAAGAGTACATGGACAAGTCGCTGTCCATGTCTCGCCAAGAATATGATTGCCAATGTAAGATCATTAGACAGACAGGTTATTATGGGACATACTTAAAAATGGTATTACTTCATCGATTGCCTAGCGATATACACATGGGACTTTTATAAGAACAGAAGTATAATTATATTCTAATACCACCCAGCATCAGGTGCAGCTCCCATTATATATGACTAGTAGATCGTGTCATATATGGCTTTCGTTTGATTAAGGATGCAGACGCACAGGGTACTACTGAACGTAGTTCGAGGCGAAGCACCGCTATGGGGACATGAACAGCGATTCTACAGATACACATAACCTGTATATGGTGGGTACCCAAATATGTCTGTGGGCATTTTTCCTTAGGCAGCCTGGCTTATCCATTCAGCTTATATCCAGGCGAGCTCAGCAGTCCAACGGCGTGCTGGGGTTTCTCTAAGTCCCCTTAAGAGGCATAAAACATGAAACCTCGGGGACAATAAGAGTACATAGATAAGTCGCTGGAGGATATATATATATCTTTTTTGAAGACATTGTTAATATCGTTATAGGTATCTCGCTAAGCATGTAACTGCTATTGTATGATCATTAAACAGATAAGCTATTTTGGACCACACGTAAAAATTGTACTCCTTCACCGATTGCCTAGCGATGTACACATGGGACTTTTATAAGAATAGAAGTATAATTCTATTCTAATACCACCCAGTATCGGGTGCAGCTCCCACACTATATATGTCTAGTAAATCGTACTATATATGGCTTTCGGCTGCTTTAGGTTGCAGACGCAATAACCTGTATACGGTGAGTACCCAAATATATCTGTGGGAATTATTCCTCAGGCAGCTTGGCTTATTCATTCTACTCATATCCAGGCGAGCTCAGCATGGACATTTATTAGCATAATGCATGGTGGAGGCGAGCAGAATGTATTGTTCGGGCATCGATATTCTGGACCTTAGAGAGGTCAAGTACACTGTTGGTAGCCTGACATTTAATCAGCTGCAGACCACCTTGCCATACAGTAGCCCATTTTTGGTAAAAGGGCTGTTGAACATAATTTTATGAGTCCAAACAAATATTAGATTACAACCGGAGTATTCCGGCATAATAAGCATAAAGCATCTTCCTCCAACAAGAGTCATAGTCACTCACTGGTAAGATGATAGATCTGGGTACCCTCGGAATTATGGATGTAACGAGTTAATTCTGTAATTCTGTCAGTAGAGTGAACTGACATGTTGGAGGCTTATGATTGGACTTTTTCAATTCTTTATTTGCATAATGGGACGGCTGTTTTTTGGAGCCCGAAAACGGATCACCACCGATTGGCTTAAATTTTCATTTCAGCAAGGCACCTTGGATATAAAAAGGGATGTTTAGGTCAGTACAGATTTAGTCCCTGACAAAGGTGCAGTCTTGTGGCACCAAAACGCGCGTCGGGTTTTCCCTTACTATTTCACTAATTTTCACTGAGCACTCTATCACTTTGTGCAGGCAACCAACAATCTAAGTATGGTTCTGCACATCTTTATGCTATAATTTTTGCTTATTCTTTTCCCCCTTCCTAATCCTGAACCTATTTGTAGGGGTGAATATCCCACGATCATTTGCAATATAAATTGGGGGGCTCATTTAGAGTGACTTTAGCTCGGCTAAGATCCTCTGATTTTGTAGTCTAAGCTTTACTCCTAATTGCAGATCTGTAGCAAGCTTATAGAGGGGTAAGGCTTTGAGAGACTACGATAATGAGTGATGCCTGGATTCTTTAGCCGAAATATGCAATACTCATTACATTTTTAAAACTCCTAATTGCTTTTGATTGACAAATAGATACGTTGTCATTTAAGCATAGTATGCAACACACTTTCTTGTGGTCACACAGTATGGGTGTTTTTTTACCTCAATACATTCTTAGTGTAGTGTTCACCCCTTAAAAAGGTCCACAGATACCCCTAGCTTAACCCCTTAAAGCGGCACTGTCATGCCGAATTCTGTTTTTTTTTTAACCCCTCTCCCGCCTCCACTACATCAGACAGACGAATGAGTGAATAGAAAGATCAGCCGAACAAACAAACAAACACAATGTATCAGTGTTAGTTTGTTCGTTCAGTTAT
>OW240917.1:143251195-143306666 GCA_933207985.1 Pelobates cultripes
CCCCCTAATTCTCCCTATGGCCCCCCCCCGCCGCCCAGGGGTGGGGGCCGGGGGAGGGGCAGTAGGTCCCCCCCCCCTAATTCTCACTAAGGCCCCCACCCGCCGCCCAGGAGTGGGGGCCGGGGGGGGGCAGTAGGTCACCCCCCTCATTATTGCCCCCACCCGCCGCCCAGGGTTGGGGGCCGGGGGGGGGCAGTAGGTCATTTGGTCTCCCCCCCCCTTATTTTATTTTAGGGCCCCCACCCGTCGTTTAGGGGTGGGGGCCAATAGTTTTTTTTACAGTGAGCAGCCACAGGCTGCTCACTGTTTACCAGACATGCCCCTACTCGCAGTATAGCGAGTAGGGGCATATTACTTACTAATATTAAGTAATTTTTACTTAGTATTAGTAAAGTTGGCTGAAAGACCAATTTAGGTCTTTCAGCCTTTTAGTAGATAGCTGATACCGTGGGAATTAGGGAGTTATCTACTAAGCGGCTGCAAAATGCAGCCACAGCAGTGAATAGGATTGGAGTTTCATTCATTCGAATGAAATTCTGATCAGAATAAAGTGCCGAATTGCGTTCTAAAAGAAACGAACAGACTGTTCTCTTTCAGTTAGAACGCAATTCGGCAGTTTTGTGGAAAATGACAGGAAGCATTGTGGGAACACTGAGGAAAGCTAGGGATCATGGGAAAATTGCTCTGACCAGCGGAAATAAAGCACACTTTGCTCCTCCACTGGTCAGAGCTGGTCAAGCGGAGGAATCCTCCATAAGGCAAAGAGTCCCTACTTTGTCTTGTGATTTTAAAGAAAACTAATGAAGACAGGAAGAAAAGAATAACAGATCCTGAGAGAGGGGGAGAAGAGGAAGAGATTGAGGAAAGGTAAGTTCGGCATGACAGTGCCGCTTTAAGGACCAAACTTCTGGAATAAAAGGGAATCATGACATGTCACACATGTCATGTGTCCTTAAGGGGTTAATTAGGTTGCAATAATTAAGATTATTATTATTTCTTTGCTACATTCCTTTTTTAAGCTGTAGATATTTTTGAGGGTTGTTTAGAGGGATCTGGTTTCTGATTAGGCTCCCGGTTTTTGCATTTTTATTTAGTTACGTACAGGGACCTGTTGAATGATTATTAAAGTCCGGTGTCTGTACATAAGTATATATATTTATATATGTTTTTTTGACAACTGTCACTAATGCCAAGGGAGTTGGAGGTGAGCCTATTGGTGGTAGTTTGTATTTTCATCTGGTTCTGACCTTCTAAGGTGGGAGCACGGTTAGATACTGTCATGTTCTAATTTAGTATTTTTTCAACACTTTATTATTATTAATTTGACTTCCAGTTGATACTTCACGATCTGGATTTTTTATCCAGTAGTTGGAGTATCCCTATTGTTTTATGCATAGGGGTTATGCGCATGACACTTCTGGAGTGTCTACTAAGGTGTAATTCTCTACAAGTTGGGAGGGCTAGTCTGTTTTGGAACAGTCACAACCTGTAGACATTTTGGTTTTTAGTATATTTGGGTTTGCCACTTGTATTTCAAACCAACACAAAGTTGCTGGTCCATCTTGCTCACTGGGTGTTTTCCTGCGACACTCTTCACAGTCCCCCATATCAGTCATCCTATACATTGTGTTGCAATGTGAATTCAAATCTAGCGTTCACATGCTTATAAAATCACTTTTATAATGGTGCTTCTTTTTTTCAGAGGTCATATGCTTATACTTTCTATTCTCCTCCAAGAAAAATTGTTTTTTTCTACTGCAAAGGTCACATATTAAAAAAAAAGTTTAATTTATGTTACATCTCTACAGCATCCAGTCTCAATGCTTATTCAACTAGGCTAACACACAACTGCTTAATTGTTTTCTGTTTTCACAGGCCTAACTTGACACTCTACTACGTTGAAGCATCATAAAATAGTATTTGCTATTTATTTAACTGGGGTCACATATGGGTACGTTATCACTAGTTAAAAATGTAAGCAATTCAATACTAATGTAAACTCTTATTTAGGTCTCCCCAGAGTTTCAAGACACCAGGATGGTCCTCAATCTACATGGAATCATATATGTATCCTGAAAGCACAGTCTATGGAAAAAGTAAAGTTGTCTCTTCAGTCAAGGTTGTGTCATATTTACATTTCAAAGCCAAGCAGTACTCCTTAAATTATCTCACTATTGTTGTTTATTGAATATAGTCACGACCGGTGATCCCTTTTATCTGATTTAGATATCCAAGTACAGTACGCCAGTAAATAAAGCCCAATGTCTTATACTATCAATTACAGATTCTTGCCCATCGGACACTATTAGGGTAAGTAGTTTCACTCCTCTCAATTATAGGTACTCTTTAGTCATCAGAGGGTCTGTTTAAGATTGGTGCATATCAATAATTCCATTGTATGTTCTTATAAGCATACAGTGCTTTACAAAAGTATTCACCCCCTTGGCATTTTTTGTGTTTTGTTGCCTCACAACCTGGAAGTAAGATTGTTTGAGGATTTGCATCATTTAATTTACAGTTTTTTTTTTTTGACAAAATAACAGAAAAAGTCAATGTGCATAACTATTCACCCCCCTAAAGTCAATACTTTGTAGAGCCACCTTTTGCAGAAATCACAGTTCTAAGTCACTTTGTATACGTCTCTATGAGCTTGCCACATCTTACCACTGGGATTTTTGCCCATTCCTCCTTGCAAAACTGCTCCAGCTCCTTCAAGTTGGATGGTTTGCGCTTCCGAACAGCAATCTTTAAGTCTGACCACAGTTTTTCTATTAGGTTGAGGTCTGAGCTTTGACTAGGCCATTTCAACACATTTACATGTTTCCCCTTAAACCACTCAAGTGTTGCTTTAGCAGTGTGTTTGGGGTCATTGTCCTGCTGGAAGGTGAACCTCCATCCTAGCCTCAAATCACGCACATAGTGGTACAGGTTTTGCTCAAGAATATCCCTGTATTTAGCACCATCCATCTTTCCCTCAACTCTGACCAGTTTCCCAGTCCCGGCTGCTGGAAAACAATCCCACAGCATGATGCTGCCACCACCATGTTTCACTGTGGGGATGGTGTTCTTTGGTTGATGTGATGTGTTGGTTTGCGCCAGACATAGTGTTTTCTTTGATGGCCAAAAAGTTCAATTTTAGTCTCATCAGACCAGAGCACCTTCCTCCATACATTTTGGGAGTCTCTCACATGCCTTTTCGCAAACTCAAAACGTGCCATTTTGTTTTTTGCTGAAAGTAATGGATTTCTTCTGGCCACTCTGCCATTAAGCCCAACTCTATGGAGCGTACGGCTTATTATCGTCCTATGTACAGATACTCCAGTCTTCAGCTCCTCCAGGGTTACCTTAGGTCTCTGTGATGCCTCTCTGATTAATGCCCTCCTATCCAGGTCTGTGAGTTTTGGTGGGCGGCCGTCTCTTGGCAGGTTTGCTGTTGTGCCATATTCTTTCCATTTGGTTATGATATATTTGATGATGGTCCTGGGGATCATCAAAGATTTGGATATTTTTTATAACCTAATCCTGACTTGTACTTCTCAACAATATTGTCCCTTACTTGTTTGGAGAGTTCCTTGGTCTTCATGGCAGTGTTTGGTTAGTGGTGCCTCTTGCTTAGGTGTTGCAGCCTCTGGGGCCTTTCAAAAAAGGTGTGTATATGTAATGACAGATCATGTAACACTTAGATTGTACACAGGTGGACATAATTTCACTAATTATGTGACTTCTGAAGGTAATTGGTTGCACCAGAGCTTTTTATGGGCTTCATAACATTCGCACATGCCAAAAAATAGTTTTATGTATATATTTTTCTCATTTCTCTTCACCAACTTAGACTATTGTGTTCTGATCCATCACATAAAATTCAGATTAATAAAACATTGAACTTAAGGCTGTAATGTAACAAAATAGGTAAAAAGTCAAGGGGGGTGAATACTTTTGCAAGGCACTGTATAATCTACAATTTCACCTAAATATCCTCAATGTTAACAATGTATTTAGTATTTATTATTGTTTTGGTTATCATTATTAATATTTTTGCCCACTCTCACTGGCTCATCAGCACATCACTTTACGCCACAATGAGCTCTTCCCTATATCTATCTACAACACTATCAGCCTGCTGTCCCCAACCACAAATAGGAGGGGTTTACCTGTCTCTTTATACTTACCTGACTGGGTAGACATGACGCCTTTAGACTAAGTCATTTATTTTGATTTGGCTACATTTTGGCTCAATGTTTGGGAGTTATGAAATTTGATTAAACGAAAAATCACCTGCATCACAATTACCTACATAAGACTTTTGCTTGTCATCGCTTTCCTTTTATTTGTTTACACTTTGTATTATAACTTTCTGACTAAAGCTAATACTCTGCATGTTGTTTTCACATATGGTGTCCAATCCAATACCTCTTTATAAATGCTCAATTATTGCCATATATCCTATTTAAAGCTATATAAGCTTTAGCTCTTTAAGGCGGCATTAACTCCAATGCACCTTAATAATTCAAATTCTTTATTGGATACTAAATTGCACAAATCCTGTAGCCAATCTTGATGCATATAAAATAAGACTTTGTTGCATAGTTTGTGGATGGTGAGAATTTGGAAAGGTTAATGATCTCTAATTAAGTCACAAAAACCCACATTTTAAGATCAGTGGACAGGAACGTACATCTAATACTTTGTAAATGTTTTAACAAGAACATTCTGCAACTGAACATATTTAATGATCCAGGCATTATTTTGCAAAAGAATACACCCATCCCTTGTTACTGAAATTAAGGTTTTAAAAACTGACCTTAGTTCACTGGTGTAGTTTCTTGTGTTCTCACTGTCTGTTGGGAACTAGAGCAGTATAAATATTGAAAGAGGTATAATTGCTAGAATCACATCTCATGTCAGTTTACATCAAAGTGTTCACCGTGGGCTCTGTTATGTCTCTGTTGTTATTTGTTCAAGTTCTTTTGTTTGGCAGCTGACTGACTTGAGACAAAACATATGGATTTAAAGAATTGCCTTAGGAATATGCATTACATTTCTAACCTACAAACCCTTAATATATTGGCAAACTAAGTGATTGGTTGCATAGCAGGATTCACTAATGGATAAATGAAATCCCCAACAAGAACAGATGGGATGTAAGAGACTTTGTCACCATCCTGTCACTTTTGAGTTTTCATAAAAAATTGGTGTGGATTCTCTTAGCTCAGTATAAGGCCTTGATTTAATAAGCTTTCCAAATTATTTAATACTGTTACAAATATTTTCCAAATGCTTTATATTCAGAAGTTACCATTAAGGTTGATGGGATTTTTTTGCAGATTCATCATTTGTTTTTCAAACGGGATTGAATCAATTGGAAATCTTGCAGTCATGTTTGTGACAGTGTAGGTAGCAGCATGTGTAGTAGTGTGTATGTACAGTATATGTTACACTGCAGTTTGAGTGTTTGTATGTAACAGTGTGAGAAACAGCATCCCAGCCACTGCCTAATCCCTTCTCTTGGCCAGTCCTCTCCTGTTTCCTTCCAGCAGATTGCCACTCTAAGGGGACAGGTCTATGCACAGATCAGCCTCTTCATACTTAATGCAGCGATCCCAGAGTCCTGGTATATCTGTTTTGAATGGCACCAGGCAAGACATATGGCGTGGCAGAGCAGACACCACCATCAAGCATGCACCAGGTGCCTACTCTTCCTAATACTAAGTCTGGTTCTGACAAAAGGTGCCGCTTCTGCTGTCAAATTTTGTCAATTCATATGGTTGTTATTAGTGGTTGTGGGAAAAAGACATTTTTTACACTTCCCTAGAGTTGGTCATAACCCAATATGCTGTAATCTTACAATTGAAAACATTCACCAAAATAAAGATGGTGGCACCTGAGAACTACCTCAGCTTCTCAACCAGGTCCCCACAGCACATGCAGCATGTCACCTTTATAGTCTTTGCAAAATATGCACAGTAAATCTGGAAGGAGACAGAACTGTTTTAAAGCGTGACTGTCACCATCTGGGAACTTTGCAAAATTCACAAAGACCCTCAATTGTGACATCGCTGCTCACGGATCAGTGGGCGATGGGGGCAGGAACGTTAACATTTACCTACCTGAATCAGTTCCTCATAGGCACTGCCATCTTCTTCGGTCTGCTCCTCTTCAGCACATACATAAAGGATCCTGTGAGATCACTTGTCACTTGTGATCACTTGTGACAGCTGTTGTATTGACACTTAGACTCCATCCCTACTTTGTCTCTTCAAATCTCTTGACTGGGTTGGAATTTCAGTAAAATTTAATCACAGTCAAAAGGAGTAATTCATAAAGATTCTATCTTTATAAACTACTCACTGTTCAGGGGGGTGACAGTGCCACTTTATGAACAAAACTAATATCAATATGTTTACATATGTCCCTATATCTATATCTGTCACAATTTATTTGTTTACTCTCTTAAGGGCCAAAATTAATTTATATTTCATGTCACTTGATTACAAGATCAATTTTCAAAGTTTGTTCAGTAATAATTTCCATTCATCCTTACATGGTTACAAAAGAGACATGGTTGAAAAGAGACACGTGTCCATCAACTTTAGCCTTTCTCACATCTGTTTTTGCTGTTAATCCAAAGAAAGTAAAAAAAAAAAACAGTTTGAAGCACTTACAGGAAAAAAAATCTCTTTTTGACCCCACAATGACAGTCACATTTATCATCGGATCAAGAAGCTATTAACCCATAAATTAAAAATTATATTCCTGAATATTAGATTTTTGCAAGTATGCATCCAGTTGCTGTTTAAACATTTGTACAGACTCTGATAAAACCACTTATTTAGGCAGAGAATTCTACATCCTTATTGTTCTTACTGTAAAAAAAAAACTTACACCAACATATATTATATATATTCATTTTTTTTTTTAAATATGATACAAAACACATGCACAATAACACAACTGAAACTCGGAAAGTATATTT
Source organism: Pelobates cultripes (assembly GCA_933207985.1). Classification (NCBI taxonomy): domain Eukaryota; kingdom Metazoa; phylum Chordata; class Amphibia; order Anura; family Pelobatidae; genus Pelobates; species Pelobates cultripes. The sequence goes on from OW240917.1 coordinate 143,258,169, forward strand.
TTTGGATGTAACAATACACATGCTTGTTAATGCAAACAATACTCTCTAGCCTTTACAGAAAATATGCAACAAAAAAGCAACATAAAATGGCAGTTATGTGGGTGAATATACTTTACAAGGACAGAGGTTAAGGGAGAATTGACATATGTTTCTCACTGACAGGCTTCAGTAATGGAATAGCCCATGGTACAATGAAGAAGGGCATCTCTCAAGGCCCAGCATGTCAAACCTTAGGGTGGAAAAAGATTACACCAGGTCCCATTCCATTACAGCCCTAAGAACTGCAATGAGTATTTACGCGCCAAACATACCAAATTTAGACCGTAGACAAAGGCAAGACATTGTGTGGTTTGCCAACTCTTGGTTTGTGCTCCAAAGTGGTAGGGTCAGTATCTGACATTAACACAATCAAACTATGCAAATTCTGCCGTGTGTCTGTCGTTCAGATTGTTGGTGATTGTGTGGTTTGCCAACTGAGCACCATTTAAATGTTACAGACTAACTGAACATAGTGTAATTCTACCACCAGACTTTGTCATACTTTTAGGTAGTCATTTTTTGTGTTTTTTTCACACACATTTTACTTTAGGCATGATTGTGTTATGTGTCACTGTCAAACAACACCCCAATATGTGTTCAGCAACATTTTCTGAGTACAGTGATACCACCCAGGCATAGGCTTGTTGGGTTGTTTGGGGCTAAAAGGCCACATTTGGCAGGTGCGCATATCCATTTTCCAACTTGGAATTTTGACATGTAGTAAATCTGTGCCCTGTCCTATTTGGGCCAATGTATTTTACTCCCATCAAACCATATATTTTTGAAAAGTAGATAACTCAGGGTATTTCAAATGGTGGTAGTTTAACACTTTTCATGCAATAATTCTACCACCAGCCTTTGGCAAACTTTTGGGTAGTAATTTTTTTCGTGTTTTTTTACACACACATTGTACTTTAGGCATGAATTAACAGATACTGTTATGTATCACTGCCAAACAACACCCCAATATGAGTTCAGCAACATCTCCTGAGTACAGTGATATCACCCATGCATAGGTTTGCTGGGTTGTTTGGCGGCTAAAAGGCCACAATCGAGACTTGCACATATCAGTTTTTCAACTTGATATATAGGTATGCTTGGCCTATCTTCAGTTTGGCATATTTTTGCATCCCCAAGTTAATGTTAACATCATGAAAGTTTATATTTTTATAAAGTAGATATTCCAGGGTATTTTATACGGGGTGTTTTCACATCCTTCCCCCAACCATTGTGCTAAACAAATTTCAGAGAACATGCATGGTGGTAATTTTTGAATTCTGCTTTTTATGCACACGTCATCTGGTTTTGGCCAGCCAGTTATATGTTACTGCCATAAAACTTTTTTAATCAAATGTGCAGGTATCAAATGCACCTTTAGCAGCATTCTCTAAACTAACTCCTGCAAAAAGAATCTAACTGGAGATTTGGGGGAAGGAAACTGACTAACTAAAATTTGCTGCTTTCAAAAGAAAAAAAACAGTGCAAAGGGGTGTCTGTCCTTTTCCCTTTTTTATAACAAACCCGGCAACGTTTCAGGGGATTTGTTTTTTTTTTTGCAGATGGCGGTATCTTAAAAATAAAATGTCTGGACTCCTCTGGCACCGTTGTTGGAACTTGACCATCTCCATAAATTATTGTGGAAATCAGCTTGAACTGAAATTGGAGAAAGGTGGTTCTTTCTGGATTCATTTTTTTAAAGAGTAAAAATTAATTATGTGTTGCTACTAGCATCAGGTAGATAGCCACCTTTTTATACCAGGCTTTTGTCTTTCTTAAGATAAGATATGGCTGCATCAGCTGATCAGCCAAATAAACACCCCCATGTGCATTTTATAAGACCTGATGCAAACAGGTTTGGTCTGTACTCTGCCTCGGACAGTGACGTCTGACATGCTTTCGTCATGGATGGTGGTTAGTATATTAACATCCTTCCTGTCCTTAAATTTTATTGCAAGCACTTTAGCTTTGTGCAGACCTTTACATTCACTTTTTTTTAATTTGGCCTCTATAAAAGGTCTGGGGAAATCATTGGCATTTCTTCTCACAATGCCACAGGCCAGTATCTAGAAACCATAAAGAGTTTGAAACAAACGGACAATGCTATAAAAATTGTCCACATAAAGGTGGTAACCTTTATTGAACAAGGGGATCAGTAGGTCCCAAACATGTTTCCCGCTTGTCCCCAGAGAGTCAGGACAGCCAGGAGGGTCCGGTTGACCATCTTTCCCCTCATATACACGAAAGGCAAATGTATAGCCACTTTCACTCTCGCACAGTTTGTAGAATTTAACGCCATATATAAAGCGCTTTGAGGGAATGTATTGTTTGAATCCTAATCTCCCTTTATATTTCATTAACGATTCATCAATAGATATATTTTTTTGAGGAGTATAAACTTCAGTAAATTTGTGCTGAAGATGATCTACCAGTGGGCGTATTTTATGAAGCCTATCATATTGGGTGTGATATCTGGGGTGACAGAGCGTATTGTCGTTGAAATGTAAGTATCTCAGCAGCAGCTCATATCTTGGTCTAGGCATTGTTTGGGAGTATATATGAGTCGAACAAATTGGGTTGGTGCTCCAGTAAGAGTGGACTGATGGCTTCTTTATTATCCCCATGAGCATTGTAAGAGCGCAGAATTTTCAGGGACATCTGTGGGATGCCAAGCATGCTCCCTGACTGTATAGCTACCTGGATTGGTCTCAGTAAATTGGCTAGCGTATAAATTATTCTGGGAAACAATCTCCTCCCAGATGGTATCCCCTAAAAATAACTCCATATATTGTATAGGGGAGAAGTCAACCACATTCACATTAATGCCTGCTTTGGCACTAAAAGGGGGGATGTTGGGCTCAGCTGACTGTGGAGGTACCCAGTCCTCCTCCACATTCGGCGTAGCAGGGGAAGCACAGCTTCTTTTAGCAGCTGGCTCACACACAGATGACATGTCACTAGACGTGTCGCTAAAATGACCTGGGTCAAAATCGGAACACAGTGTCAGTGGCTTTAGAGTCTGACGCCAAGAAGGCATATGCCTCTATCAAGCTGTACATGTGCTGCATGTTTCACACTAACAGACTAAACTAACAAAATACTAAACAAATTTTTTTTTATTTATATATATATATATATATTTTTTTTTTTTATTATTATTTTTTTTTTTTACTAAAACAGACTAAAACAGACTAAAACAGTAATCCCTAAACTAACTCCTGTTAGAAGATATTAGGGGGAAGGAAACTGACTGACTACGACAGACTAAGACAGACTAAAACAGATTAAGACAGTCTAAGACAGTCTAAGACACAGATTTTTAAAATAAAGTTAACCCTTAAGGGCAAAAAAAAATACAGACAGTACAAATGCACTGTCTGTAACAGATCTGGCAGGGAGGGGTTAAAAGGGGATTTTTATTCACTGCTGATATTTTTTTAAACTCTCTGGAACACACTGCAACAATATATCACGATCTCTGTCTCTCTCGCCTCATAAAATGCTACAGAGGGGAGAGAGGCAGAGATCAGTGTCAAAGTGAGTGTTTGTAACACCCACTTTGACACCAGCCAATTGTGAGCGATTGCGGATCGCTTACATGCCGCAATTGGCTGTTACTATCTGCTTGGGCTGCCAGGCAGATAGTAACAACAGGATTTCGGCGGAAGTAATCTCTGATCGCTCCCGCCGCCTGTTTTCCGTTAGGACAGTTCAGGACCGTCCTCGGTCGGCAACGCAAAAATGCCGAGGACAGTCCTGAACCGTCCTCGGTCCTGAAGGGGTTAAGCCATATTTTTTTATAAATGTTGTTATTATTTCTGTGTCACCTGACTTCAGATGAAAAAAAAATATTGCATTGAGATATTTAGGGCACAGGAATATGACGCTATTTAATGTATTTACCTTTATATATTTTGCATGTAACATTTTTGTGCATGTCAAAATGTATCCTCATACAAAGAAAACAAGAAAAAACCCTTATGAATTAATGTTATTTTGTACTCAGGCATAATAGAACCATTCTTCAATAAATACACTTCCTAGGAGTCCATTAGATAAGACTACTTAGCCAAAAGCATCCCATTAGTACATAGTCTCTAGAGTATGATACCTTAAACTATGCATACTTACTGGAACTGAATTAAACTCAAGTTTCTTTTAGCTAATGCAAACAAGTACTTTCAAACATTACAACATATCTAACGTCAAAGGATGGGAGCAAAGTAGAAGTGAATATGTATTCATCTGGGAAAATGAGATTCAGTGACTCAGTTAATCTACTAGAGCGTATTCTGTTTTACCTTTTGGCAAGGCCATTGTATAAGGCTTACGTAGCTTTTAAAATGGGAAAATGCAGGATTACCAATAATAAATATATTTTTTCATATACCATTTGAGGCACAATTCATGAGGCAAGGGTTTTGTAGTAGACCATAAGGGTCAATGACTGCCCTTTCTTTTGCTGATTAGAAATGTAAATAGAGCAGCAATAACCATTCAGCTAAATGACTTACTAAATATGAGGGTAGAAATTAATTTCTGATTAAGGCCTTTCATACATCCTGGAATCAATCCAATGACTGCTGATAGCATTTTCAGAAGCTCTCAACATGTGAAAAGTTGTCTTTCCTTCTAATGTCTGGTGAACAACTAATTTACTACCTACAGCAATTACTATTACATATGTGTGCACTAAAAAATTAGATAAAGTTTTTTGTTTTAAAATAATTTTGTTTTAAAATGAGAGAAACTATTTATAAAATAAGTAGCTATCCCACGCAGTGATCACAATTTTCATTAGTATGCAACAGTAAACCTTGATAAGATCCATAATATTAACTAGAAAACAAGACTATCACTTATACCCCAACATGGGAGCAATTGCTAAAAACGTCCCTACCATAATAAAAAAAACGATATAAGCTTCATTAATAGACACACATTAACAAAAATTAAAACACTCATTGTTGAAAACAGTAGACTGGTAAAATAGGATCAATATTAACATTAGTTCATGCATCAAGGTCTTAGATATAGAGAACGTGCTAGTATTCCAATTATCTATGGGCAATAATAAACTTCCCTGTTGTATGAGAATCAGTCATGATTACCTACTTCAAGCTTAAACTCCTATATAAGGAGAGGTCTCAGGTCTTTAGCAGGTAAAAGGGAAAACTGTGTATATGATGTATTCCTTATAACATGCATCCATCCTCAAGCATGTTGTCTCTATCTTTAAAACCCAGTGTTTGTGACTAATTGAAACAAATAATTATACACTTTACTATCACACAATTAAAGGTTATGGCTAAAATGCACTAAATGGTATTGTCTGTCCAATTAGGAATATAGGCACTATCTAAATTGATATGTATTTATATATTGTTACAATTGCTAATTTAATAATGTAACACAATAGGAAAGGATCTCACATTTGCTTGTTTAGAATATATTTTTTTTTTTAACCAATATTAACCAAAAAAAGAAATAGTAAAAACGTAATCTTACAAAGTTGTTCTCTTTCTCTTCTAGTGTGAATTCTACATCATTCGTAATTTCGGTAGACATAAGTTTAATTTGCCGATTTCTATTTTTCTTATATACTGGATTCCATAATTTGGCATCTTCAAAGAAAGAGGAAAGGGAAGGAGATTGTTTTATGCTGTATATTGTTATCCGAATACTGATTAGTCATATTTAGTGATGTCCCGAACGGTTCGCTGGCGAATAGTTCCCGGCGAACATAGCGTGTTCGCATTCGCCACGGATGGCGAACATATGCGTGGTTCGATCCACCCCCTATTAATTTACTAATACTAATTAAAAATTACTTAGTATTAGTAAATTGTGCCCCTACTCGCAATACCGCGAGTAGGGGCATGTCTATTAAACAGTGAGCAGCCTGTGGGGGGGGACCTATTGCCTGAGCGGTGGGTGGGGGCCCTAAAAATAACAATAAGGGGGGACCTACTGTCCCCCCCGGCCCCCACCCCTGAGCGGTGGGTGGGGGCCCTAAAAATTAACAATAAGGGGGGGACCTACTGTCCCCCACCGGCCCCCACCCCTGAGCAGTGGGTGGGGGCCCTAATAACAATAAGGGGGGGACCTATTGTCCCCCCTGGCCCCCACCCCTGAGCAGTGGATGGGGGCCCTAAAATTAACAATAAGGCGGGGACTTATTGTCCCCCCCGGCCCCCACCCCTGTGCGGTGGGTGGGGGCCCTAAAATTAACAATAAGGGGGACCTATTGTCCCCCCCAGCCCCCACCCCTGAGCGGTGGGTGGGGGCCCTAAAATTAACAATAAGGGGGGGACCTATTGTCCCCCCCGGCCCCCACCCCTGAGCGGTGGGTGGGGGCCCTAAATACCCTAGTAACCCCTCCCCCCCAAAAAAATTATCTCCCTACCTACCCCCCTCACCCTAAAAATAATGAGGGGGGACCTTTAACTAAAAACCTGTAAAAAAAATTTGGTAAAAATAACTTACCATTTGATGTTTTCTTTCTTCTACAATCTTCTTTTTTCAGCCCCAAAAAAGGCCAAATAAAAAGCCATAAGAACCGATGCAATTAAAAAAAAACGAGCACACAAAAAAATAATCCATCTTCACCCATGGAGGGCTCCGCGCAGACTGAGCTCTGCAGGGCGGGGGAAGGCTTATAAAGCCTTGCCACGCCCTGCAAATAGGCTAAGAACACTCTGATTGGCCTACTCTCCTCCCCCCCCTTCAACCAGTAAGAGTCCCTGTGGGTTTTAAAATTCGCCTGCCTATTGAAGTCTATGGCGGTTCGCCGGGTTCGCCCGGGTCGCAAATAATTGCGGGAGTTCGCGGTTCGCGAACCGAAAATTTTGTGTTTGCGACATCACTTGTCATATTTTCTCTATGTTTTTTCTATGTCACTTATGTTTACAAATGTTTTCTGCTGGAGATTCAGTAGCTGCCTTCAAGACTTCTCTAGGGCTGCACCATTCCTGTGGAACTCCTTTCCCTTCTCCATCAGATGCTCACCCAGTCTCCACTCCTTCAAAAAAAATCATTAAAAACTCACTTCTTCATGAAAGTGTATCAAACTCCCAATTGATTCCTCTCCTGCAACTGTCATTAAAACACACACTAAGTCTTCAGTGAATATTATTTTACCAATCTACTTCTCTAATACTATCCTTACCTTTTATGTTACTTTACCCCACTCCCTCTAGCATGTAAGTTCAATGAGCAGAGTCCTCAACCCCACTGTTTCTATGCATCCAACTTGTCTAGTTACAATTAAATATTTTTAGGCCACCCATTGTACAGTGCTGGGGAATTTGTTGGCACTATATAACTAATAAAGAAAGTTATAGCAAATATTTGCCTCCTGTTACAATTTAGATTATACCTTCACATTGACATTGTCCAATTTATATTAACTACAAGTTGAGATTTGCTCCTTCTGAACTATTTTTTTCAACATGACTAGTTCAAATAAAGTTATGAACCACTAATCCTTTCATATTTATAATTCTGTATAAAATGTAGTTGTGTTTTTTTTTAACCTGGAATGCATTTGTAATAAATAACATAATATGTAATATAGGAGTGCGTGCCTTATATTAGTCTTTATTCTGACTTATCAGTGGAGACTCACCTATTGGGAGTAGTAAAGTAAATTTATGTTATATTTCATTGGTGAGGGTTATACAGACATTTTCATTAATAACAAAGTTACACTTTTATGATAAGCTTTGCTTGATCCGTGTATATATTATTATAGTTCTAATTTACTTTCTTCACCTGATTGGTGGCCGTAAAAGAGAAAATCTATATAGCATATTAAATGATAGGCCACTTGCAAAAACAGGAAATGTCTTGGTAGGCTTCAGTAGCTGGACGTGGTGGGATGTGCAGATGATTTAAGTAATGGTTGGAGAAGCTCAAAGCTAAAACTGTCCGTGGTGGATGAGACTAGGTGCATAAAGAGTAAAGGATGGGGAGGAGACACATGTTTGTGTTGGGAAGGTGAGACACATGGAGGGGCTGTGGGGAAAGAATAAGGCACATGGGCTGGGAGGGTGATGAGAGACATGAAAGGGTTAGGGGGCAGGATAAGACACACGGAGGGGATGGGGAGGAAATGAAACACATTGAGCTGTTGGGGAAGAATAAGACCCATGGAGGGGCTGGCGGGGAGGATGAGTCACATGGAGGGGCTGATGGCGAGAATTAGATACACGGAGGGGCTGGAGAAAAATGAAACACATGGAGAAGTTGGGGGTGAGACACATGGAGGGGCTGGGGGGAATAATGGACATGGAGGGACTGGGGGGGATAGGACACATGGAGGGACTAGGGGCAAGATAAGATACATGGAGGGGCTGGGTGAATGAGACACATGGAGGGGCTGGGGGAATGAGACACAGAGACGCTGGGGGTAATGAGACACATGGACTATTGTGTGGGAGAGAATGAGACACATTTAGGGGCTGGAGTGAGAATAAGACACATGAAGAGGCTGGTGGTGAGACACACTGAGGGGCTGAGGGGGGATTAGACACATGGAGGGGCAGAGGGAAGAAAATGAGACACATGGAGGAGCTAGGAGGACATGAGACACATGGAGGGACTGGGGCAAATGAGACACATAGAGGAGATGGGGGGAAGAATGAGACACATGGCCTAGCTGTGCAGAAGAATGAGACACATTGAGGAGCTGAGGGGAAGAATGAGACACATTGAGGAGCTGAGGGAGGATTACACACATAGAGGGGCTGAGGGGAGAAAATGAGACACATGGAGAAATGTGTGTCTGAAATCCTAAAATTAACAAAATTTTCAGACAAAATTCAGTTCACCGTAATCAATATTTTCTGAATTGTGGACGAGCCAAAATTAGAAAATGAACAAATTAAACTGAACCAATTTTTTATTTCTAGAATCTGGTGATGATATCACTCTTTCCCCTACCACTACAGACATTTGTTTAAGGCTGTCCCAGGAGCAACTCAGCTATCAGAAAGAGAAATTACAAGAGGTGAGACCAGATAGGAGAGACAGCAGTTCACTATTTTCTTTACCTACTCTTGCCTCAAGCTGTGTTCGCAGCAAACTCTTGAACATTTTCTTAGTTGAAATGCCAGAAGCATGTCAAAACCAGCAAAATAAAGTCACCCAATAAAAATAATTAACAATTGAAATAGACGCAAACAATTAAATCTATTTTGAAGAATGTAATGCAAACAAAGCTGCACCTTAAAATGCACTAGCCCAAAAAATACACTCTAAATAATTGAAAAATTAAATTAAGGTTTGTTGTCACCGATGGAGCAGCTAACACGGCCAAAGCTCTGTGAGAGGTTTCCTTTGTAGGTGTGCACTGTTCCCTACTCTAGAGGATTATACCACACACTTTAGTGTGAGGGGTGGCAAACTCATGAGGCACAAGCTTTGCACAAAGCATTTCATGTGTGTGGTAAAACTGCAATTTAGACATACTGGAATTGTGAAACAGCAGAGGGCAATACATTGTCTATAGTGGGAAGGGAAAATGGCACAACAGCCTAACATACTAGAGGGATAGACTTATTAACACGGTAAAGGAATTGCAGCTAAAGAACTGCATGCTGATTGAGTAAAATTTGCACATTGCACATATTTTCATTGTCTACTCCTCCAAAAGTTGCGGCAGCATAATCTCAACACAGCAGAAGTTAGAATGTTCTGTTTGCTTGCTGTTTTCTCTTACAGGGAACATGATGAATTCCCAATGTTTACCAATGTCCCATCAACTGACGGAGCAAAAATTCTTTCTCAAGTTACTCTCCCCAACTTGGGTTACCCTACTCTTCAATTTAATATTTGAGATGTCATCTGCTAGCTGCTAACAAATTAGTTACTCACCTCTCCCTTCAAAGATGATCCTGAATTTGTAAAAAGTATTCTAAAATCTGAATAATTATTTTATATTTAAAGTTCAATTTCTACTGTTGCTGGTGCTATGGCTTGCCTTTTTTTCTAATGCCTTCATTTTGGGTGATTATATCCTGCCTTGTTGAGCCTTGCAGTGTGACTAAGCCTGCTACCTCTCCACTCCCAGTAACATAACCACTTGTGATGTCCCGAACGGTTCGCTGCAAACGGATCATTGAGTAAACTTTGACCCTGTACCTCACAGTCAGCAGACACATTCCAGCCAATCAGCAGCAGACCCTCACTCCCAGACCTCCCACCTGCTCGACAGCATCCATTTTACATTCATTGTGAAGCTGCATTCTTAGTGAGCTGTCCAGGAGGTGGGAGGGTCTGGGAGGGAGGGTCTGCTGCTGATTGGCTGGAATGTGTCTGCTGACTGTGAGGTACAGGGTCAAAGTTTACTCAATGATGAGTCCGTGGCGAACCGTTCGTGGCGAACCGTTCGCGAACCGTTCGGCAAACCGTACGGGGCATCACTAATAACCACTAAAGCAGGCTGATTTTGGTGCTGGGAGTGGTCCCTTAACCCTTTAACTTCTGGAATAAAAGGGAATCATGACATGTCACACGTCATGTGTCCTTAAGGGGTTAATGTTGGCTGCTCCCTCAGGACAAGGATAAGCCTGGAGATGCACTGATAGGAGGTATTTATTTAAAAAATATTAATTGCAAAATAATGCAAACAAGGGCTAAAAGGGTATTCACTAAAGTGAATATTTAAAGTTACATAAAAGTGAATTTTAAATTTAAAGTCGAACGTCAAACTGAAAGTGGAGCTGACTAAGAAAATGTTTCCAGTTAAACTATTTTTACATTAAAAATCAAACATTTTCCCTATGAAGTCTCACTTCTGTATATAACCCTATTTTGAATACAAATAATATATATTGGATGGTTATAGCAGTGGTAACATTACCCCTAGAAATGGAACACCCAGATTCCAATCCTATGCAGACCAGCGAGATATATCAGGTTAAATCAAATCCCCAAAAAGTTTTGAGCAGGCCTTCTTCTTCTCTATATAGTCTGTAGTTAATAAAGCACTGCAGAATATGTTAACACTATATAAATGTCAATAATAATGAGAGTTTTCCTTAAATTGATACGTCAATCATAGGAAATTCATGTAAGCATTTTGTATATGCAGAAGATAATTATTCTTCTATCAGTTTTCATTATACCATGATTCTCGATGTTGTTTTTTGTTATTATATGTAAACCTACAAGTTCATGTCAAAGCACACTTTGATCTAGAGTAATTAGTATTAGCTTGCTATTAAGTTAAATGAATCTCTAAAATAAACATCATATTATGTATAAGCAACATTTGATTCTTAATAAGGTATGTACAAGTGAAATCCAAGTTCACTCAAACCATACAAATATTACAATAAAATATGTTTTTAACAAGTTGAAATTTCACATTGTATGATTTTAATGAAAAAAAAATATATTTTATATTTTAATCATTTTGTTAGATATACTAATTGTTAATATTTTTTATTTCTTTTAATGTGGTTACTGTTTTCAGAGACATGAAACTTTGTGTTTTGTAGAGTCATTGAAAATGGCTTTTAATCAGAAAAGGATAAATTCTCAAATCATTTCTGTAAACGTGAATCTGAACTAAGTGCCCCACACAACACATCTTGAAAGCCTCAATGAACTTTAATCCTGTTGATTTCCTTTTTCTTTGACAGCGATGCGAACAATGTCAGCAATGTGAACAATGTCTTCCAAGAAAAAGTCATTAGGAATCTCTAAGACCATTCCTTTCATTAAAACACTGGAGATGAAAAGGTTATATGTCTAAATCCTGTAGTGGGATAGGTACAAAACAAGTTTTATTAGTTATAAATTGGAATCTAATGATACTATCCTTTGCACTTTTTACAGGTGATAATCGAAAAATTAGAATATCATGCAAAAGTTTATTTATTTCGGTAATGCAACATAAAAGGGGAAACTAATATATGAGGTAGACGCATTACATGCAAAGCAAGATAGTTCAAGCCGTGATTTGTCATAAGTGCGATGATTATGGCTTACAGTTCATGAAAACCCCAAATCCACAATCTCAGTAAATTAGAATATTGTGAAAGGGTGCAATATTCTAGACTCACGGTGTCCCACTCTAATCAGCTAAGTAAGCCATAACACCTGCAAAAGGGTTTCTGAGCCTTTAAATGGTCTCTCAGTCTGGTTCAGTAGGAATCACAATCATGGGAAGACTGCTGACCTGACAGTTTTTCAGAAAACCATAATTGACACCCTCCATAGGGAGGGAAAGTCACAAAAGGTAATTGCGAAGGAAGTTGGATGTTCCCAAAGTGCTGTATCAAAGCACATTAATAGAAAGTTATGTGGAAGGGAAAAGTGTGGAAGAAAAAGCTCAGGGATGACCGCATCCTGGAGAGGAATGTAAGGGAAAGGCCATTCAAATATGTTGGGGACTTTCACAAGGAGTGGATTGAGGCTGCAGTCAGTGCATCAAGAGCCACCACACACAGACGGATCCCGGACATAGGTTTCAGATGTCGTATTCCTCTTGCCAAGCTGCTCCTGAACAACAAACAGCGTCAGAAGCGTCTTACCTGGGCTAAAGAAAAACAGACCTGGTCTGTTGCTCAGTGCTCCAAAGTCCTCTTTTCTGATGAGAGCAACTTTTACATCTCATTTGGAAACCAAGGACACAGAGTCTGGAGGAAGAATGGAGAGGCACACACTGCAAGATGCTTGAAGTCCAGTGCGAAGTTTCCACAGTCTGTGTTGATTTGGGGAGCCATGTCATATGCTGGTGTTGGTCCACGGTGCTTCATTATGTCCAGGGTCAACGCAGCCATCTACCAGGAGATTTTGGAGCACTTCATGCTTCCTTCCGCAGGCGAGCTTTATGGGGTTGCTGACTTCATTTTCCACTTGGCACCTGCCCACACTGCCAAAAGCACCAAAGCCTGGTTCAATGACCATGGGATTGCTGTGTTGATTGGCCAGCAAACTCGCCTGACCTGAACCCCATAGAGAATCTATGGGGCATTGCCAAGAGAACGATGAGAGACATGAGACCGAACAATGCAGAAGAGCTGAAGGCCACTATTGAGGCATGCTGGTCTTCCATAACACCTTAGCAGTGCCACAGGCTGATAGCTTCCATGCCACGCCGCATTGAGGCAGTAAGTGCTGCAAAAGGGGCTCAAACCAAGTACTGAGTCCATATGCATGCTTATACTTTTCAGAGGTCCGATATTGTTCTATGTACACTCCTTGTTTTATTGATTGCATGTAATATTCTAATTTACTGAGATTGTGGATTTGGGGTTTTCATGAGCTGTAAGCCATAATTATTACACAGATCACGGCTTGAACTATCTTGCTTTGCTTGTAATGCGTCTATCTCATATATTAGTTTCTCCTTTTACGTTGCATTACTGAAATAAATGAACTTTTGCACGATATTCTAATTTTTCGAGTATAACCTGTGTATGGTGTTTGTACTCTGTTGGATTTCCACTAGTAAAGATATTTCATGTCTTCATTGGTATCTATCCTAGATATAAGATATGGCCTTGGACTAATGCAAGTATTTAGAAAATTGGGCAGAATAGATGGGCTGAATGGTTATCTACCATCCCATTCTATGTTTCTATGTTTTTAAGAGAATAGGGACATGAGCTTAAAATGGGATATTTTCAAAACAACAGCACATGGAGAGACAAAATAGTATAAGAACAGCCAGGTGCAAACCATATAAACACTCCCTCAAGTGCTTTAAATATTCAAATGTATATAGAATATAGAATGCACACTATAACAATCTCAAAAAAACCTTTGCTTTATTATGTACAAAAAAGTACCAGAGTGAAAACATATAAAAAAAGATAAACAAAGAGACAGAAGCAAGGGCAAACACAATAAAACAATAGTAAATTACCACAAAAATTCTTACAAGCCTCCAGACAGAAACACGAGTCACCAAACCCCCCAACGTTTCGGCACCAACTGGCTGCCTTTATCAAGGGTACCTGTATCCATGTTCAAATGTGTCTGCTTATAAAGCCCTCTTACAGCTGATGGCCATCAGCACAAAATTGTTACCAGCTCAGGAAGTGACATCATCACCTCAAGTCCTGGCACAATATTTTAATAGTAACATTTTAATATCAAATCAAAACTGATTGGGTGCACTGAAAACATATATGGAGTAAAAAGAGTCATAGGACCTAAAATAATAATAACAGATGTTAATATTCTAATAACCAACCTCTATAGACAATAAGTGTACTCCCACTTTATCCGGTGTCCATAACCGCCATCTTACCTATTGGCAGAACACACACAAACACCTGTATAAATATGCTCCACAGGTATCACAGCCACTGCTGCGCGCAACGATAGTCCGTTCATGCGTTCTGTAATGAGTGCAGCGCATAGTAACATCCTGCTCGCGCATGCGCATAACGGCAAACTGCTGCGCATGCGCATAGCAACATCCTATTTGCGCAGGCATACTATGTGTGCCGTGCATGCGCGTAGTAACATCCCGCTCGCGCAAGCGCATAACGGCAAACTGCCGCGCATGCGCATAGCAACATCCCATATGTGCAGTCATACTATAATGAGTGCCGCGCGTGCGCGTAGTAACATCCCGCTCGCGCATGCGCATAACGGCAAACTGCCGCGCATGCACATAGCAACACCATACCTGCGCAGGCGCAATACTAAAACAAACTGAAGTACCCCATTGTTCTAAAAAACCACCCACACGCAGTGGACGGCAACTAACAATCAAAATAATGCAATGAGCATTAATAATCTATATTAATTATACTCCATAAGTATCAATACCCCACATACAAATACACTAAGCATATATTACATATGTACATGCAAAAGAGGACTAATAAGAATAAATAGTCATAAATCCACCTTATAAATAGAAAATAATCGGTGAGCCTATACATGAGATATCTACCACCAATATTATAAAGCAAAACACAGGAAAAAAAGACACCAAAAAGTGATGTGCAGAAAAGTATTTTAATTCGACAAACACCCAATGTGTGATAGATAGATTACTACAGATGCCAAACCGGCAATGATAATACATAGCAGTTCTCCACGTAATACTGACTTAGCTGTGTAATAACTGTCCAAAAAATTAATTCAATACATTAACATATTTACACAACCAAATAAAAATTCGAAAAATCATTCATATTGTACACAATATAATACAATGTAACCCACACATTAAAAGGCTATTCATCATCAATTTAAAGATACAACAACATATTCAGAAATTGCATCACAAGCATGTATCATTCTATAAATATATCAATATTATTAAAGAATTCACTATAAATATATACCATATTAGAATAATCGTTGTCACATCAACTTCATCAATCTGTACACTATACATACCCATGTCAACCACATAGGGTTCACATAGATAAATAACATCATACCACCCACAGGAAAACACTACTCATGGCGAAAAGCTCTCGTAGTCGTGGGTATCATCACTCAATATTATCCATATATTAAGTACATAACTGATCCTAGAATGTATATAAACACAATCCACTACAGTATAAAATACAAAATTATATATACACATGATGGGTCATCATAACCATAACATGAAGCCATTCAACATATATGATGATATATTCTAATTGATTCAGTATTTTTCCGGCACTCTAATATCACAAACATCATGGTCCAAATGGCTACTGCAGCTTCAATCTATAAAAAGAAATAAAAACAAAACATAAAGATACAGACAAAACACAGGCAGAGTAAAACATCGTCAGGATTATAGAAATGGTGATAGATCCTTATCCTCATTCAGACCCTTAGGATACAAAGTCTGCAGCTCATAAATCCAGTATACCTCACGTTGTTTAAGCCTAACCACTTGCGAAATGCCTCCTGTACTGGGTTTAATCACCTCCAAAATCATGTACCGCAATTGGGAAACTGTATGTCTTTTCTCAGCGAAGTGCCTGGCCACCGGATATTGCATCTTTTTCGTCCGTATGCCACTCTTGTGTTCCCTAATCCTTATAGTGAGCGTACGCGTGGTTTCACCCACATACGCTAATCCACACGGGCATTTGAGCATATATACCACAAACTGCGACTGGCAATTACAAAATTCCCAAATCGGGTACCTCCTACCCGTCCTCGGGTGTGAAAAATGGTCTCCCGTAATCACCCCATTGCAGTTAATACAGTGCCCACAGCGGTACATACCCGGTGCCGCAGAAAGCCAGGTGTCAGCTGTATCCATCTTCCCCTGTAAATTGACATTCTTCATTAAATGGTCCCTTAGGCTCTTGTGTCGCTTGAATGAAAACAAAGGTCTCTCATTAAAACAGGGGAGAAGTTTAGGATCAGATTGCAAAATTTTCCAGTGCTTATTAATGATGTGTTTAACCTCACTGAAGTGAGTCGAATATGTTATCACACATGGAATGCCTTTATTGCTATCCCTAGCCCTTTTCTGCAAGAGGGTATTCCTAGAAAGCATTTTTGCCCTATCCCTGCATCCAGTAACCACATCCGTCCCATACCCTCTAGAAGAAAATGCTTTCACCAATTGTTCAGCCCTGATGTCATATGTAACTTCATCAGACACTATTCTACGTGCCCTGACAAACTGGCCGTATGGTAAATTCTTAATAAATGATACCGGGTGAAAGGAATCCGCATGTAGGTACGAAACCCGATCTGTGGGCTTCTGGTACAGATCAAATGATAAACGACCCCCTCTTACCTGTAGATTAACATCCAAAAAATGCATCTCATGAGGATCATATTCCAATGTAAAAGAGATGGTGTCCAAACAACCATCAAGTCTCTCTTTGAAAACCATAAGATCATCCACATTACCTGTCCAAAAAAAGAAAATATCATCTATATACCTGAGCCACAACCTCACATAGTGCGTAAAGTCCTGATCTCGGTATACAAAAGCATCCTCAAAAGCTGCCATAAATAGATTGGCATACGTCGGTGCTACATTTGACCCCATCGCTGTACCCTGTATCTGGAGGTAATATTTACCCTCGAAAACAAAGTAGTTCTTATATAGCACTAATGACAACATGTCAACAAGTAAGCCCCTGTATGCCTCACTCATATCCATACCCTGCATTGCACCAAATACCGCCTCAATACCTTCCTCATGTGGTATGGAGGTATATAGGCTGTTAACATCCATGGTGCACATCAAGGAACCATTGGGTATATCCCCCATCATTTCAAGCTTGCGGATAAAATCCGTAGTATCCTGCACAAAAGAGCACATCTCATTCACTAATGGTTGCAGATGTATATCCACAAATTTAGATAAGGGCTGCAAAATCGATCCACACCCAGAAACAATGGGGCGCCCAGGTGGATTCCACAAATCCTTGTGGATCTTAGGCAACAAGTAGATGAAAGGGGTCTTAGGGTTATCCACATTGAGAAAATTAAAATCTCTCTTCTCAATCAACCCATCCTCTAAAGCCTTCCTAGTAATTCCATCTATTATAGCACATAGCTCACCTGCTGGGTCACCATCAAGAATCCTGTAATGGTGCATATTTGACAATTGCCAATCCATTTCTGCTATATATTTTTGAGTATCCATAACCACCAGGGCACCTCCCTTGTCAGCTGGCCTAATCGATAGAGAGTTGTCCTCTTTCAGCTCACGAAGTATCAGCATCTCACTGCTATTTAAATTGGATTTATGCTTCCCTTTCCATTGGATCTTATCTATATCCATCTGGCAGGATCTGACGAAAGTCTCGATACTGGCATTAGTCAGAGGAGGGAGAAATCTACTCTTAGGTCTGCACTTCACTCGATCATATTTAGCAGACTCTGCTTTCACCCTCTGCTGATCTTGGTCCATCTGGTAATCCTGTAAATGAAAGAATCCCTTTAAACAAACCATCCGGAAAAAACGCTCCATCTCAATATCGGTATATAATTTATCACCAGAGTAAGTAGGTACAAACCCAAACCCTTTTTCTAAAACACTTACTTGTGATGGAGTCAACGTTTTACTCGAGATATTGATTACCAGCGTCTTGTCTGCTGTCTCGTTCTCCCTGGATATCTCTTCTTGGATTCGGTTATTACAGGCGCTGTTACTTTCCTGTTTACTCTTTCTCCTCCTCCTACCGCGTCTCGTTCTTGAGCTCTTCCTAAAAAACGAACGTGGGTGCTAGATTCTGAATCACCCGATGTTCCCTCAGGGTCAGATAGACTAGTGTCATTAGTATTCCTATTTCTCCTTTGGAAATTACGTGGCTCACGTTGTTGTCTCCAAAAATACACTTTATCCTCTAAATAGTCAACCGTATCCCTACGAAACTTATCCAATTTCCTCTCAAGCACTTCTTCCCTATGTTTGGGTAACCGGGAGGAAATCGCAACCAATTTATCTTCTATTACTGCTTTCTCACCAGTCTCAAACAACTTTTTCTTGGTATCACTAAGCAGACCTTCAATTTCAACCAAATCCTGTTGCAATCCTTCTACTGTCAATGCTATGAGATCCAAACTACACTTGTTTAGGATTTTGTACCAATTCACACAAAAATCCTTACAAGCTTTACAAAAATTTGGTCTAATATTAAGCCTTAGACCCCTTGGTATTCTCTTGACCCTAAGGTATTCAACAAGCGTTTCTGAATGCAGCTGATAATTCACCAATTTATTTTCCAAATATTCAACCCGCCGGTACAGTGTAGTCTGATCAGTAACGAAAACACTCTGCTTTACACTGTATCTAGCAATAATGGCATCAACCTCTGCCTGTGTATAAACTCGTGTTTCTGCCCTTCTGTCACTAATGTCACCAATGTCCTGAAATGACATTATCTCTCAACACGTACAAGGGAAATAACTATTCTCAAAACAACAGCACATGGAGAGACAAAATAGTATAAGAACAGCCAGGTGCAAACCATATAAACACTCCCTCAAGTGCTTTAAATATTCAAATGTATATAGAATATAGAATGCACACTATAACAATCTCAAAAAAAACTTTGCTTTATTATGTACAAAAAAGTACCAGAGTGAAAACATATAAAAAAAGATAAACAAAGTGACAGAAGCAAGGGCAAACACAATAAAACAATAGTAAATTACCACAAAAATTCTTACAAGCCTCCAGACAGAAACACGAGTCACCAAACCCCCCAAAATGGGATATAACACTATTAAAATATTTATATAAACAATACAAGTGCTAACCTGGCATGATGCAAATGATGCAAATGCAGATAATATAGTAATGGCATAGTGTCTAAGCTAATATAACAAGACAAACATGAAGTAATGAGTAATCTGGAACAAGGAACATGAACTAGATAACAGTGAAGTGAATGACAGAGGCAGCATGATAAGACCCGAATAACTGAGTAATCAATGGTAGGCACAGGTTTTATATTATTAACAATAAATGGAGTGTATGTTGAAGTGTGGTCTTGCGATCCATGTATTCTTGTGTCTTATGTGGTGTCATAACTGACCTGCTGTAGGCCCAAAATTGCAAGTGGTTATATACTGCCCTGTCATAGTGTCAAGATATTGAGCATATTCCTAATGCCCAATGACATTTCCAGGTAGGTGAGGGGCAACATCAAATGGCAGTATTAATAAATAAATACAAATGTGAAAAATATAGTGCTGCGCCTCAAAAATCTATACAGAGCAATTGCATAGAATGCAGGGCCGGACTGGCCCACCGGGATACCAGGAAATTTCCAGGTAGGCCGTCGGCACCTGGGGCCGGGCAGTCACCTGGGTCTGCTGGCGGCCGCTGGGGAGGTCTTCTGGCGGCCGCTGGGGGACTTGTCCTGGCGGCCGCTGGGGGAGCTGAGCTGGCTCTCCTCCCCAGCGCGCAGCTGAATGAGACCTGCGCCGGAATATGACGTCATATTCCGACGCCGGTCTCATTCAGCAGCGCGCGAGGGCGGTAGAGCAGAGCCAGCTCAGTTCCCCCAGCGGCCGCCAGAAGACCCCAGAAGACCTCCCCCTGGCAGGTATTAGTAATGTGTCTGTCTGTCTGTGTTATGGTGTCTGTCTGTCTGTATGGTGTCTGTCTGTGGGGTGCCTAGAAATTTTAAGATAAACTTTTAAGTCGATTTGTCTGTCTTAATACCCACTTTTATTGGAAACATTATATTTTCCTTTTTTTTAAATAATCCATTAGAATGTTTAATTAATATTTTTATTGAAAACATTACATTTTTAAAGTTTATGTGTCTGTCCTAATGAATATTTTTTTTTACATATTTCTTTATTGCACTCTTTGGAAATATTTTATATATACACACACTGTTTTAGGGAAAAACTTTCTTAATGTAAACATATTGTATGAAAATGCCATTTTTAACATTGATTTTTCTCTTACTTAGAGTAAATTTTATATATAATGTTCATATGTCATTATGTGCACACATAGTTGTGGAAATATATAACAGGACTTGCCCCTCTAGCCATATGATCTTTAAAGCGGCACTACCATGCCTTTCTTTAATCGATTCTTCTTCTCTCCCTCTCTCATGATCAGTTCTTAATTTCTTCCTGTCTGCTCTAGTTTTCTTTAAAACATAAGACAAAGTAGAGACTACTTTGTCTTATGGAGGTTTCCTACGCCTGACCAGCTTTGACCAGCGGAGGAGCAAAGTGTGCTCCGTTTCCTCTGGTCAAAGCAATTTTCCCACAATTCTCATCTTTGATCCGTGATCTCACGATGCTTCCTGTCAGTATTCCTGAACGTCCTGTCACTTAGATAGAACGCCGGCGAAAATACCGTCCTACTCATTCATCCTAACAGAATAAAAACAGTTTCTCCATTTGTGTTAGGTGCAATTCGGGACTTTGTTCGGATCGGAATTTCATTCGAATAAAGGAAACTCCGATCCTATTCGTGCCGCGGCTGCATCTTGCCTAGGCAGGTCCTACACTGACCTTTCACCTTGCTTCTGCCTAGGGGGGGTCCAGTGGCGGATCCGGGGGGGGGGGCAATGGGGCAATTGCCCCCCCCCCGAGATTCTCCCCTGCAAGCTAATGCAGGGCTGGCATTGTCTAAGTGCCAGCCCTGCAATGTGAGAGATCAGAGATCTCCCTCCCCTGTCCGCAGGCACTGTGCTGGCAGCCAGCAGGGGAGGGAGGACCCGGGAGCTCAGCCTGCAGCTCCTCCAGGTCCTGCTCTCGCGAGCACGGAGCTTTGGCGCGGTTACCACGGCAACGCTCCAAATCTTGCGAGAGTGAACTCTAGCCCTGGAGTGCGGGCTAGAGTTCATTCTAACCACTGGGATCACAAGGGATTCCCCACCGGACCACCAGTGATCCAGAAATGTCCCCCCTCCTCCTCAGTAAAGGTAAGAAGGGAGGGGGGACATAAAGGGCAGGGCAGTGCTTGTGTGTGCATTGTGTGTATGGGGGCAGTGTGTGGTAGTGGTTATTGTGCCTGGATTATTTATTTAAATAATCTACAAGTGCCCCTCCTGAGATCAGGCTCTGGATCCGCCACTGGGGGTGTCTGCCTTGACGTTGGCAGGCAGGCATTCCTTCCAATGGCCATTGGAGTAACTAAATGACCTCCATTTGTCTAAATATACATAGGTATTTAAGAAATATTGCACTACTGTTTGCACTTTTGTGTTGTTACAGATCTGCATTAAATTTATACCATATCGCCCCACCTTAAGTATGTATATGTTTTGTATAGTGTAGAGGTGGTTTAGGGGAAAACACCCAAGGTGTTTTTGAGCTTATTGTCTATTTCTCCTCACTGTGTATTTGTTTTACTTACAAGTATTATTTACAAGTATAAAAAGAGACTTGTAAAAGGGAGAATTCCATGGTCTAACTCTGTGCCTTTTCTTAAATATTGATGAACAAAAGTCAGTGAATAAAAATAATTTAAAAAAAATTAAAAAGATAAGCCTGGAAAAAGAATACTGCTACACTTGATTGGTGAAGGGCTTTTCTAGTTTTTCAGTGCTTATTTTATTATTTATTTTATCATCTATTTCCTTTTACACTACCTACCTTTCCTTATCTACTTTACTAATTAAAATAACCCTAGATAACTTACATACTTTCACAAGGATAATAAAACTGTATCTCTAATTAATTATATAGCAACATTTAGTTTTATTTTCAAATAATTATAAGTTCACAGTGGCAGCTTAGCACTTTGTCTCTGTTGTATGAACTGTTTGCCTTGATTTCTCTGAAGAAAAGCATGGTTCTGCCACCTTCTAATCCAAAATTCATTATCTCTCATGTCATGTCCTCGGTTGTAATTGTTTTAATAAAGCCTCATAATGTCATCTAAAATGCTGTAGCAAGATGATAAAATAGTTTTTAAGATAATTTTGACAAGAATTAAAGTCTAAAATGTAAAGCAATAAAAGCTGTTTTGCTGTGATTACAGTTATCCCATTGCACTTTCATTTTATTGTCATATTTTGAACTATCTTTATTACTGATTTTTACAAATATTTATTGGATTGTACAAGTTGGCCAAAAAAAATCTGATTCGGTTTTCACATTTTGTCTCTCTGCTGGGAGAATTGTCAGAAAAATAATTTGGATAAGGAACACTCGTGCTCCAGTAATCCCACATCCACAAATATACAGCCATCTTTAATGTCTTAAAGGATAACTTTAGCTTTAGGAACACTGTAGAATTAAGAATATCTGTATTTCTAATGCTACAGTCCTGGTGTGATTGTTTAGTTTATGCCGCCTCCTTGAGGAGGTTGACCTCCTTCTCCTTGTGTAATGTCATCCTAGAGATGTACCTATCTTTACAGTTGATACGGTTTATGTTTTGGTAGCTGATGTGGTATGAGCTCCCTAGCTCAAGGTATTTAAGATTTACACTTGTCAGTACACAGGAGTGTAGAAACAAATGGTCACCACATATGAAAGAATACAAATATATATAGTAAATTAAATATAGGTGATAATGGTTTTATATGTTTTGCCTATAATAATGCCAATTCCTTTGTGTCACGACAAGTAGATTGTCATGATGAACAAGTATATTGGGCTACCACTTTAGTCCATTGGACAAGTAGATTTTTTTTAATTTATATTTTTTTGTAAATATATTTTTCTTGAATATTTTCAACATTTGGTGATAGAAAAATGACAGCATGGACACGCAGGTCCCATTGTTCTCAGGTATCAACGATCATACTGGAAAGATGATGGTCACATAGGTATACTGTGGTGACTCGCAGGTCACGATATAGCACATTTAGCATTCACATGTTGGACTCTCAGGTCCTATACCTTATAGACATGGGCAGATAGTACTCTCTAGTACCCTATGAATACAGCATTTATGGCTCCCCTGTTATGGTTTTAGATTAGCTTATCTCTTGCAGCTCATTCAGGGAGGTTGACTTTAGGTCAATGGTTGTAGACCCCATTGCTCTGGGAGTCACCTAGAGATGGTGTGGGGTTGAAGTTATTTGGTATCAGGTAAGGTTGTTTTATTCCCCCCTCTGAACCCCATCTGCAGCTTACCCTAGCCTGGATTGCTAGACCCTGTAGTTATGGGGAATCCCTGCTCTGGATGTCCTTTTGCACGTTTCCCAGTACAAAAAGGTTTCTGGAACCCAAAAAGAGTACAGTAGTAGAAATCAAGGGGGGTTGAGGGTAAGGAAGGGTGGGGGAGATAAGGTGTTAGTCTGTGGTTTTCATGTCCATCAGGTGAAGTTGCTTAGTCTAATTGAGATGTGAAGTCTGTTGCTGCAGTGAATAGGATCCAGTGAGACCAAATCTCCATTTACGCTGTGTTGGCATTAGCTGCCCCCATGGGGAGCTCCTCAATTGCTCTGAGTTCCTCCATTTGGGTGAACCATGTAAGGAGTGTGGGTGGGGGTGGAGGTAATCCCCTGTATCCAATACTGGGGAGAACCTGTTTAGTTATATTCAGAATCCTAATGGACATGGATTTCTTATACCGGGAGTTGGGGTTGGTTGTGTGGTGCAGGAGCATTGTAGCTGGGTTAAAGGGCGGTGGTGCATCAGTAAATTTTCCTAACATTATGTATACCCACCCAGAATGGTCTTATTTTTTTCACAGTCCCACCAGAAGTGTAGCATGGTGAATACCCCTTTACCGCACCTCCTGCAGAGGTTGCAATGAGATGGGTCTATTGCGTGCAAAAGGGCCTGTGTGCGATACCAATTACTCAACAGTTTAAAAGCTGTCTCCTGCATCCTGCTGAATACAGAGCAGTGGTGTGTGAAGTAGCATATCTTTTCTTATTCCTTGTCAATAAACGTCCTTACCACGGCTGCTTCCCATTTACTCATAAAAGCAGGTTTCTATGTCGGTGTCTCCCTCTGCAACACTGAGAACAGGAAGGAGATTCCATGGAGCTGTGGGTCTGGGTGCGTACAGCACTCCTCAAATGTGGTCAGTCGTCTGGTGAGCACTCGTCCTTTGGGGAGGGTGTCAATAAAGTTTGCCAACTGTTTATATTTGAAAGTCTGTAGAAAGGTAGGGGCATCGCCCCCCATAAGTTCATCAAGCTTTTTATATCCCTCCTGAGTGTGAACGTGGTGAAATCTGGGATTAGTAGTTCGAATGATGTCCCTAAAGGCGTTCAGAACCAGTCCAGATAGGAAGACATTGTTGTGCGTTAAGGGTAGCAGAGGTAATGGGTATTTTGTCAGTCCATATGTCCCTGATGCCCTCCGCCACACACATAGTGTGTTTTGTGAACATGGAACATCCCTGTCCGTCCCCCCTACTGGAGCGCTGCGGCAGAATGGAGACAGGTCTACCTGCCTCCGAGTCTTTTGCCAACTTCCACAGTTTGTGGACGTTTGTCTTGGTCCACTCCATCACCCTTTGAAGATGGCATTCCACGTAGTAGAGGTAGAAGTTCGGCATTGCCAGGCCTCCTCTGCCTGAGGGCGAGGAGCTTAACCCTCTGTCTTTTCCCCATTCCATACGAATTGTCCCATCGCTGAGTGCAGGAAGATGAAGAATGGTTTTGGGGATCATGATGGGGATGGCATTGTAGCATGTAAAGCAAGCATGGGAGGAAATTCATTTTAATAATCTGAACCCTCCCTAGTCAAAATATGTGCGGGTAAGACCATTCCACCATCTCCAACTGTAATGTAATGTAGCCAGTAAGGAGGTGAAATTCTCTTTGAGTAAATCGCCACTCCGTTTAGTTAACCAGATTCCCAAGTAGCGGACCTTGTGGACCGCCCACTGGAAAGCGAAGCTCAGGCGTAGGAGGGTAGTTCGACTGTTGGGCAGACCAATGTTTAAGCTATATGACTTTGAGAATTTTATTTTCAAGTTGGAGATGGCTCTAAATTCTTTAAAAGCATGTAGGATGTTCGGGAGGGAAATTTCCGGTTTAGAGACAAAAAAGAGAAGGTCGACTGCAAATGCACCCACCTTGTGGGGTGTGTGTCCCCGTCTCTATTTCTGTGATATCTCTTCCCATTTCATGAGGGGTTTGAGGGCAAGGACGAAGGACAGCGGAGATAAGGGACAACCCTGGCGGGTACCATTATGTATAGAAAACTCGTCTGTAAGTGCCCCATTGACGATTACATGGGCTGTGGGACCGTCGTACATGGCTTCAATCCAATTTCACATGTAGGGCCCTAGACCGAAGTGGGCGACGGTCTGGAAGAGGTATTTCCAGCTCATTCTGTTGGAGTACCAAGAATCCCAAGGTGGGGATTATACCACCCATACGCCATCCACCGAGCAGTACGTCTGCTCTATATACCGTGAGTATATTTTATTCTGTTTCAACATTTTATCAACTATACAGTGAGCACTATATATTTTATCCTTTTAGCCCGAACTGGATCAAAGTACTCTACTAAAGAACAAAAGAGGAGCACCATATATCCTTGAGTGGGGATAATTCCACTTCGTGCCATTCATACCAGAGCTGGATTTAAGCTCTGAATACTGTGAGTAGTTCTACTACTATATACACAATATTATTTACCATTCATACTATACAATTGGAGTTTTCCTTGTCTTCTGTTTTCTCCACATATCCACTTCGAAGTTGCAGATATACATCTGGGACTTTACATACCATTTTATGTACTACTAGGACTACCACCTGCATATGTGGATTATTTATATTCGGACTATTAGGTATCGCTGCTCGTACTCTCTAGTAATTCTCAATATTTTTTATATTATTATTCTACTTGTCTTAGGCGCACTCTTATTTCTTCTTTTCTCTCCATTGTACTCTAAGGGGCTTAGAGGGGCTTCCCCTTTTCCACAGGTGTGCTGCCTTGTTGTCATATTCTCTGTTTTCCTATCAGCGCTGAACCTCCTTCCTGATCTCATTCTGTCGAAGGCCTTTTCTGCATCAGTAGATAGCAAGAGAAGGCTGTGAGGATATTTATGGGGTGGTAAATATTAAAAATTATATTTTCATAAAAATTATCAAAAAATAATTTAATAATTTGTATTATATCAAAAATTAATATCTTGACACTGTTCCCCGATTAATGATATAAAGCTTAAAATTACCATCTATTGTAATTCTCTTAGATCCTAGAGGAAGTTTCACCAGAAGATTTTTATTCCACACATTAATCACAGTTTAATTATAAAAATATAATTTATTGAGAATAATAAGAATAATATATGTAACATGCGTGACAATAATCAGTGAATATTTAGGTACAACATAAGTATACAATATGGAAGTGGTTTAACACAACATAGACAGCTAAATAGCAGCAGTTGTATGCAATTTAACAAGATTTATGAGAGGACACTGCTGAGAAAATTCACAGAGATGACAGAATTTCACAGCAGTACAACGTAAAGAAAAAACTTTGTCTGACAGTCAAATCACACTGAATTAACTCTTCCACTGCTGGATACAATCCTCATAGGCAAGATATCCTATTATATTGCAATTTTACTACAATATTTCTCTTACTAGATCATTTGACCATTCCTCCGTCCATCCAATAAGAATAATTCTACCAGATTTTACGTTTGCCGAATTTTAACTTTCCTAAATAAGATTCACTATCTTATATCAGAACAATTCAATACCTCTGGATAAAATTTTGGAATGCTAACATTTGGTAAATTTACCGTTAATATATCATTATCTTTATTCCACCTGCAGGAATTAAATTTTTATAACCATATATTCCTTGGCTGATAATGATTTCTAATAATTGAAATCTGACCAATATTTATCCAGATATATATTCCTGCTATTAGTAAAAATTAATTTAAGCATAATTACCACTTATGTTGTAGATTTTCTATCAGATGTGTAGATATATTACAGGAATTTTGAATGCAAGTATGATGAGAGGATTATATGAAAATATATAAAAGTTTTCAGTTCTGAAGTTGTGTGAGTTTGAGTGAGTCTAAGAGTCAGAGTGTCCAAGAGAGTGTTTGAGTGAGAGTCTTGAGTACAGTCGAAGAGTGTAATAGTTGTGTTCCAGTGTGTTTCAGAGAGTGTCTTCTATTACCTTTGTCCTTACTTTTTTAAAACAGAAATTCTCTGCACATCACTAGTTAATAGTAACCAATAGTGAACTGTGGGCGTGTCTTCCCTAAGACTATCATCTAGATTTTGGTCAGTAGGTGGCGCAATTACATCACCGAAAAATCCATCCCCCTTTTTGTATAAGGGGCTAACTGAAATTTGTGATGCTTTTTACATCATTTTTGTTATCTCTTATAGCTGCTATACATCACAGAACCTGCCATTTTAAAAGTGTTTTCCCAGTCTGAGTGTCTGAGATATACCTTTAAATCTAGCTTTCTGACATTTCTAAACTCTTTTTCACCTCTTTCTTACAAGCCACCTTTGTAAGATTCCGTAAAATTAATTGCTTAGTGTTATCTGTCATTTGGTGTCTGGTTCTCTTGTGTGAAACTGTGTTTAAGATTATTTATACTCCACTAACATTAGTAAATAATATGATACTTCTTCATTGATATTATAGCCATGAATATTCTATATTATTAACATAGTAAATTATATATGATTAATAATAATAGTAAATTATAAGTGGATATTGTGTGTATATATATATATATATATATATATATATATTGTAACAAACCACCTCTTTTACAGGTAGGATTGTCACAGATCTTGCAGTAACCACAACCTTCTAGGGTATACAAAGTCCAGGACACATTCAGCTCGGTTTTCCTTTTTATTTGATAAGAAAGCAGGTGCTTTAAATAATAATAAACAAACAAAATTCCTTGCTCTTACTTGAGCTCTTACTAGACAGAAATCACTATCTGTAATTGGGTGGCTTTCCCACTTACCAATTTTCCAAAGAAAAAGAAATGGATTTGCAATTAACACAATTGTTGTTCTCTTTCCTTCAGCTCTCCTAGCTGGCTTTTTCTCCCTCACTCTGCAGCAGGCTGATCTCTTCTTTTAAAGGCCTGTCTGCTAATTGACTAGCTACAGGTGAGTGCCAATTAGTAAACTCTTAAGTCAGATCCAAATTCTGGTCTGTTACACAGCAACTAGTGCTGTTGGAGCATTGGCCCACCCTGCTCTCCAAATACTCCACCCCAGGGACCCATACCATGTTTTGCAGAGCATCAGCAATGTATATTGCAAACTTTAACATCTCTCCCTGGGGCATTTAACTGAAAATTCTCTGGTTGCTGTTTAGCAAATCAGGCCTGATGTATCTTCCATCAACCACTATTCCACTTTTTCGCTCACAATATATTTATATATTTCTGGGTTGTAGCATTCCATACCCCTTTTGCTGTTAGTCATCATGCCTTATCTCATATCTTGTTTACATAAGTCGCATTCCTTAGCTCAGACTTGTGTCTGCCTTAGCCTTGTAATACAAAATGGAGTCACCTCTGTTCTGAGGGTGACTGGCAGTATACACTTTTAATTTCTATCTTAACACAAAATGTTTGCCAGGATAAATATACTGACCAGGCTCCCGGCAACACCACCCCATCTGTGCATGAGAGTGAGAGCACGGATAGTGTTCTCTCGCCTCGCATCCCGCCACAAACCCAACCTGGCCCGTGTAAATCAGTGAGGGAATGTGTGTCTGCAGACACGTGACCAGGACCTTCGCCAATAATTTTAAGTCGCAGTTGATGAGGGAGAGGGGTCTGTATTTCCCACAGTGCACTCCGTCCTTGCCCTCCTTAGGGATGATGGTTATGTGCGCTGTCAGTGCTTGCTTGGGGAAGTGGTGACCCTCTCTCACAGCATTAAATGAAGCCAGCATAAGCTGGTACAAACCGTCAGCAAAGCATTTGTAATAACTGAGTGGTAACCTGTCTGGGCCGGGGCTCTTGCCAGGCTTGGTGCATTTTATTGTGAGCATCAGTTCCTCTGGGGATATGGGTTGGTCCAACTGGTCAGAGACCAATGAGTCCCGTAAGCGGGTTCTCGCTGCATCGGTGTGGGGCTGCTGGAGTGTATATAGCTCTAAGTAATAAGCGTGCACTGCCTCCAGGATCTTAACAGGTAGGTGGTGTACGGTGTCTAGCTTGTCTCGCATCCTGTCTATGTAGGTCGTCTGCCAGCATTTCGCATTCTGGCTAGTAGCTTACCACTCTTGTTCTCGTGAAGGGAAAAGGGAAAGCTTTATGTCTAACTATATCCCTATGGTGCTTGAAGTGAAGTGAATCAGTGAAGTCAGGTCTCATCGCAGTTGTAGCAACGTTACCTGGTGGGATGGGTGTTGTGAGCGTTTTTTTAGCACTTTGTCTTTGTGGATGTCATCGATGATCTCGGTAAGTTGGGCTGTCATTTGTTTTTTTAAGTTCGGCTCCCTTTTGTATGAAGTGTCCCCATATTATGCTCTTATGTGCTTCCCACCTAATCATAGGGGAGGTGTCATCAGGTGCATTTGTCTGAATGTAGTCAGTGAGAACCTTCCCAGAGTGGTCAGTCAGGTCCGGGTGGGACAACAGGTTCAGCCTCCATTTGGAGATCATGGGTCTGGAGAGAGGGGATTTAAGGGTGATTATGACAGGGGCGTGAGCCGACTAAGTCGCCATCCCTAGTTTGGCTTCCTGCACCAAGGGGAGGTGGTATTGCATCGTAAGGAAGTAGTCCAGTCGGGTGTAGGTGTGAGTAAAAAGTGTAGTCCTTTTTGTCGGGATGGTGTGCTCTCCATCAGTCAATGAGTCTGTGTTTGGTAAACAGGGATTTGATTGAGTTGAGTTGTTGGGCGGGGATGTGAGACATGCCTGTGGAGCAGTCCCATATTGGATTGAGTGCTACATTAAAGTCTCCCCCTACAATGAGGACCCCTTTGGCAAAGGACTGTAGTTTTAGTGTAGTGCACTTGAAAAAGCGGTACTGTCTAACGTTCGGTGCATAGTTGGATGTGAATGTGTTGGTTTAGTCCATGATAATGCCCTTTAAAAATTAGGTATCTACCCTCCCGGTCCTCCACCCACTCCTTTTCCTGGAATGGCACCCTCTTGCTAATCAGTATCGCCGTGCCCCTTGATTTTCCCCTGTAGAAGTTACTGTAATACCCCAGTGGGAAGTGGTGCTTGGTCAGTCTTGGCCTGTCCCCCCTTGGAAGTGAGTCTACTGAATCATAATTATGGAGGCCCTTTTTGTGTGGAAGTCCCTCAGGGCTCACATCCTTTTCTCTGGCTTAAGCCCCTTAACTTTTATAGAAAGACTGGTAAGATTGCTTTGTGTAAGCAGCATCTCAGTCTTGATGGTGCACAGCGCTCTTCGGACGCTAGAGCAGTTCCGGTTTTCAGGGTCTGGAGAGGGTCAGTCAATGATATCGGGGTGAGGGGGAACCTCTGTTGTGCCTAATCATTAAATTCATGAAGCACCAATATCCAAAAAGTAATAATCAATACCTAATAAGGTTTATAGTGATATTGGCAGGCACACAACCCAGTTCGGATAGAGTACATTGAGTTATAGGAAAGAGAAATCACACAGAGACCAAGTTGAATATAAGAATTCACACTACACTTTATTATCCACAAAGAGATCTAAGCAAAGTAAGTTTTACTCTTATTTAAGTAGTTGCATGCATTTACTTCAAACAGCTTAGTATCTAGATATATCAGCTTAAGTATACATCACCATTAGAGAAGCTTGGTTGTTTCCTTGCCACACATGACTGGGGGGAACTCAGGCAGTCACTCGGAGAGACCCTCGCTTCCGGGAACAGCAGAAACCAGTAACACGCGTCCGCATTACAGGTGGGTAGTTCTCCAAGGGAGCGCAAGATTCCCTTAGTCTTATATACCCGTCTTCAAGGACAGTCAGTAGTTCCTTATCAGTGCAGCCCAGCAAAAGACCTTGATACAAGCAGCTGGATGGACCTGGCAGTTGGCCAGACTGTTCAGGACCACCAGAACTTATACCAAGTCTTGTGCGGTTAATTATCTCTTATCTACAAGCTTTCTTTGTACTGTTCTAGAGATGGCAACATAAGTTTTTTTGATGGCAACATTAGTTTCTCAAACTGCTGAAGTGCTGTGTCAGCTTATAGTGCTGTGTCAGCTTAGTAAACAGCTTATAGTGCTGTGTCAGCTTAGTAAACAGCTGTAGTGCTGTGTCAGCTCTTAATAGCTGTGGCATAAAGCCTTCAAGCCTGCATCTAGTAATTGTGGCCTTCAAGCCTGCATCTAGTAATATGTGCTATGTGTGCTTACATGCTTGTGTGCCATCTTAACTATCTATAAATGTTTTAGTTGCTCAATAGTGATCAATCAATCATACTTAATTAATATGAAATATTATTATCACATTCCATCCCTTGATCACTCAGTGAGCAAAACCTCACACATTTGCACATACCATTCAGGTTATCAGCAGGGGGAAAACCCATTTACCCACTGATTACCATTATGCTCCATTCACACCTGGAACCGATTCAAGCAATAAAGCTCTTCGAGTCGAGGGTCACCTAAGTTATCCAATTTTAAACAGGATAAACCTGTAGCTGAAACCTTAGGATATACCTCTTCCCACTTAACAATCCTTATTAAACTCTTCTAGCGCTACACTATGATTTATTTTTTAAGCTAGCAAAGCTTTGAATGCAAAAAACTGTAATTTTGTAGCACAGATAAATACAAAGTATAATAAAAACACACCATGCAATACCTTTTATTATTTTCAACCCAAGCCCTCCTATCCAGGAATATTTTGTAGCATTAGCTAACCAGTGTATAATAGTGTAGGTTTGCTTTGTGCTCTGCTGGTTTGCATAACTTACCCAATGTTGGGTAAGCTCTTCTGAAGAAATATTAGAGCTTACAGGTGTATATAGTATGCGGCAGCCAAAGGCGTTGTAGATTCTAACGTTAACAAATCAAATGATTCATTTGGTAACTTAATATAGGTCATTGACTCAGTTTCATTGTGGATAAAATAGCCTTCTCCATAGAGGTTTGCTCTCATGTTTGGACAGTTAACGGTCAGGCAGTTTACTCTTATTTCGATCTCTTTCTATCTCATCTCTGCGGAATCACTCTGGTCCCAACCTCCAATCTCGTTGTTTGTATCTGAGCCGACCAAAAGGTGTAGAGTAAGCACAGCCATCACAATAACAGCCGAACCAATGAGCTTTGGCTGTAAAGATACAACTCATTTTATTCTCTCAAATAACATTTGCCCGAAGGCACATATTCCCATTTATCATGATCTGACTTGGAAAGTATCACTGTATTGTCATTGCCTGCTGCAATAATATCTGCTGGTTCTGGGGGACCTTTCTCTGTCTTCACCCAGACTTTGGCCCCTGGATTTAGGTTAGTAGAGTCAAATCCCTTATGTCCTCTTACTGTTTGTAAGCTGGGGGCTGTTCCTTTGTGTACCTGTCCCTGGTAAATGGGGATGATAACCAATTGGGCTATTATGTCCCCGTCTTGCACTAGCAAGTCTTTTGGTCCTTGATTTAACAAAAGGACCTTTATTTCTCCTTGGTAATCAGCGACTATGACCCCTCCCATTGCATGTATCCCTTTAACCCCTTAAGGACACATGACATGTGTGACATGTCATGATTCCCTTTTATTCCAGAAGTTTGGTCCTTAAGGGGTTAAGGGCGAGGCTAGATCTGAGTGCAATTAGTCCAAAGTGTCCCGGGGGTGTCTGTATTCCTAGACCTGTGGGGAACATCTGAACTTGCCCTGTTTTAAGTCTTTCTTCCTTTCTGGCTCGCATGTCTATTCCTGCAGCCTCTGGGGTAGCCCAGTATGGTGCCAAGGCTCCCTCCTCTGTTCCCCAATATGTGATGGTGTTAGTTGCTACATATGGTTTAGCTTGTATATTGGGTGAGGGGGGTGTCATGATCTGAGAGTGGCCTATTGTTTAAGATGTTTACAGCTGTAGGCAAGTTATCTCTCCATTTGTGCATGGTCCCTTCACCAAGTTTTCTCAATTGTTGTTTCAACAACCCATTCATCCTTTCAATCAGACCAGCTGCTTGAGGATAATAAGGTATGTGAAATATCCATTCAACATTGTTTTCATTACAAAAATCTTGTACCAATTTTCCTTTAAACTGACTTCCATTGTCACTCTGAATCTATAATGGAAGACCATAGTACTGTATCATGGTTTCCAACATTTTAATAGTATTTATTTGGGTAGCCCTCTTACAAGGGTGAACCAATAAATACCCTGAATATGTATCCACAGCCGTTCATACATATTGACAATTTGTACTCATAAGAAGCGGACCTATGTAATCTACCTGCCATATTTGCTCTGGTGTTTTTCCTCTTTTTATTTGACCTCGCACTATCCCTGGTACATGTCTATTCTGCTCATGCTGACACACTGGATATTGCAGAATTACTGTTTTAATTAAATCAAGTGGCACTAAAATGCCTCGCTGTTGTGCCCACCTGTGAGTGGCATTCTCTCCCAAGTGTCCACATTTCTGATGGGCCCAAGTAGCCAATCCCAAAAGTGAGTTAGAATTTTCAACAGACGCCTCTGAGATCTTGGCTTTCTCTTCTGCAACAGAGTTAAACAGACGATCCAATGAGTCAGTATTGCAGTGAGCATCAACATGAAAGACTGTTACCTCATTTTGATGTACCATCTCCCATATCTGCTCCCACAAATCTTTTCCCCAGACTTCCTTTGTATGAATCATGAACTGATGTGACTGCCATGTAGGCAACCACGTGGCCAGTCCATTGGCAACAGACCAGGAATCTGTATATAAATGACAACTTCCAGGCATCTCTTGTTTCAAAGCCTGAAACACTGCATATAACTCTGCATACTGGCTACTTTTTCCCGTTCCTGTCATAATCAGTATTTTCTTGGTTTCTGGATTGTAAGACACTGCTTTCCATTGTCTGTCATTACCAATGTATTTTGCTGAACCATCAGTAAACCAAGTATGCTTTGCTTGATCTTGTGTTAGTTGCGCAAAAGACTTTCCCCACTTTACTGGAGATTCCCCTGGCTTGTCTGCTTCTGGCAGATAACCAGGTTCTTGTATCGGCGCATCTGCAATTTTTCTCATGTAGTACAGCCGTACCATTATTTCCTGTTTTTAGCTCTATCCTGTATGTACCATATAAAATATAGAGCTCAATTAAAAATTCTGGTTCTTGCTTTCAAATCTCTACATAGTGCTGCTCCCACCTATCTATCCTCCCTTATACACAAGTATGTCCCGTCTAGGCCCTTATGATCTGCTAAAGACTTAGGCCTATCTTCTGTCCGTACTCCCACCTCTGATGCTCGCCTTCAAGAATTCTCGAGCGCTGCACCGTTCCGGTGGAACTCTCTTCCTTCCTCCGTTAGATGCTCACCCAGTCTCCACTCCTTCAAAAAATCATTAAAAACCCACTTCTTCATAAAAGCGTATCAATGAAACTGTTAATAGCTCCTGACTGATTCCTCTTCTGCAACTGTCATTAGTCTAATACTATCCTTACCTTTTTGTGTCATTTTACCCCACTCCCTCTAGCTCATTGAGCAGGGTCCTCAACCCCTCTGTTCCTGTGTGTCCAACTTGTCTGGTACAACTACATGGCTGTTCGTCCACCCATTGTAAAGCACTGCGGAATTTGACGGCGCTCTATAAATATCATAATAATAATAATAATAATAATAATGTACCACTTCCATTTTATGATACTGGACTCTTGTGCATGACCTATCCTCTGTGTCTTAGGGGAACTAAGTACACATTGCATGATAGGTATCTCAAGGCTTAAGAACACTGTATGTCCTACTGTCATCTGTTCAGTATCTACCAAGGCCCAATAACAGGCCAAGAACTGTCTCTCAAAGGGTGTGTACCTCTCTCCTGCCTCAGGTAACTTCCTTGTTTCTGCCAAAGGCTCCAATTAGCCCATTGCTGATTCACTGATACATTTAAGTCTATGTCTCCATCTCGTATGGGCCATAGATCAAGGGCTTGTTGGATAGCCTGTTTAGCTCCCTCAAATGCATTATGTTGTTCTTCTCCCCATTCAAAATCATGTGTTTTCCTGGTTACTTTGTACAAAAGGGAGAGTAACTGACTCAGGTGTGATTTGTGTTGTCTCCAGAAACCAAAGAGACCTATAAAGCTTTGAGCTTGTTTCTTGCTTTTGGGAGTTTGAAACTCTAGCATTGTTTGCTTAGCTTTTGGAAGGATTTCTCTGTGTCCTTTGTTCCACTGTATTCCTAAGAATTTTACTGTTTGAGCGGGTCCCTGTATTTTGCTGGGATTTATCTCCCACCCTTTGCTCTTCATGTGCTCAATGATCTTTTCAAGAATCTGCTGACACTGTTCTTTACTCTTTCCCTGAATCATAATGTCATCTATATAATGGGATATTTTCACCTCTGACTGTATTTGTACCCCATCAAGATTTTCTGCCACCAGCCGATGACAGATGGTGGGACTATGCAAGTATCCCTGTGGCAGCCTGGTGAATGTGTATTGCCTCCCTAACCATGTGAAAGCAAACTACTCTTGATTTTCTTCAGCTATTGGAATAGTAAAGAAGGCATAAGCCAAATCTATAACTGCATACCAGATCCCTGGATGCTTCTGTATATTTTCTATAAGAGTGATGGTGTCTGGGACAGCAGCTGTCAGTGGAGGTGTGTGTTTGTTCAATTCTCTGTAGTCTATTCTCCATGTATGGTCTTTTTACGTATTGGCCACACAAGATTGTTCCAAGCAGTAGTGATCCCTCGCAGGACCCCAGCTTTTAGTAAGTCATCTATGGTTTCTCCAATTTCTTTGTGGCCTCCTGGGATCCTGTACTGCTTCATATGTAATACTTTAGTAGCGGGTGGTAGTTGCACTGGGGGCATTAACAATTTTCCTACCACCACTGGTCTGGCTGATATATAGGGTTTAGTTCCAAAACTGTAACAGCCATCCCCCAAATGTAAGGTCAATCCTTTTAGGATATCAATTCCAATTATGTATTCGGGTATGGGGACAATTAAAACCGAATACTTCCTTTTTGGCAACTGTCCAATTTTCAGTTCTACCCAGGCCTGGACTGCTTCTGTCCTCTTACCTCCCAGACCTGTGATTACATAGGGTAATCCAGCAATTTCCTCAGGGTTACCATGAATTAAAGTGGCTTCGGCTCGAGTGTCCACAAGGGCAGTAACCCTTTCAACATTTTTATTTTCCCAGTAAATTTCAACTTTTACAAGGGGTCTGTGGTCTTTTACTGAAAAGTCAATCACTGGAGCCTGCCTCACTAGTTAATTCCTATCGTCTAGGTCTGTCAAATCTAGGTCTCCCAGGTCAGGCAATTCCCTGTGTGCATACTCGTCAAGTGTTTTAAGTATTACCAACCTCTTTTCTGCCACTTATCTTTTGGAATCTTTTTCAGACCAGCAAGAAGGTTAGTAGGCATGTCAATTACACTTTTTTTCACATTCACAATCACATTTATTATTATTATTATTATTATGATGATATTTATAGAGTGCCGTCAAATTCCGCAGCGCTTTACAATGGGTGGATGAACAGACATGTAGTTGTAACCAGACAAGTTGGACACACAGGAACACAGGGGTTGAGGGCCCTGCTCAATGAGCTTACATGCTAGAGGGAGTGGGGTAAAATGACACAAAAAGGTAAGGATAGTATTAGACGAATGACAGTTGCAGAAGAGGAATCAGTTAGGAGCTATTAACAGTTTCATTGATACGCTTTTATGCGTAAGAAGTGGGTTTTTAACGATTTTTTGAATGGAGACTGGGTGAGCATCTAACGGAGGAGGGAAGCGAGTTCCACAGGAACGGTGCAGCCCTCGAGAAATCTTGAAGGCGAGTATCAGAGGTGGGAGTACGGACAGACGATAGACGTAAGTCTTCAGCAGATCGTAAGGGCCTAGATGGGACATACTTGTGTATAAGGGAGGACAGATAGATGGGAGCAGCATTATGTAGAGATTTGAAAGCAAGAACCAGAATTTTAAATTGAGCTCTATATTTTATAGGAAGCCAATGTAGGGATAGACAGAAGGGTGAAGCATGGAAGGTGCGGGTGGACAGGAAGATGAGCCTCGCCGCCGCATTCATTACGGACTGTAACGGCGCTAGTTGGGAGCACGTAAGACCACTGAGAAGCGGATTACAGTAGTCAAGGCAAGAAAGGACAGTTGAATGGACCAACACCTTAGTCACATCAGGCGTTAAGTAGGGGCAGAAGCACGCAATGTTTTTGAGATGGAAATGACAGGATTTGGCGATAGATTGAACATGAGGCTTGAAGGAGTGGTCAGAATCAAAAGAGAACACCTAGGCAGCGAGCCTGCGCAGTGGAGCTGATGGTAGCACCATTGACTTGGAAGGAGACAGACACAGGAGTAACAACACTTGAGGGAGGAAAGACCAGAATTTCAGTTTTGGTCAAGTTTAGTTTAAGGAAGTGGGCAGCCATCCAGTTAGAAACAGCAGAGAGGCAGTCAGAGACACTAGTCAAGAGGGACGGGGAGAGATCAGGAGAGGACAGGTAGATTTGCATGTCATCTGCATAGAAATTATATTGGAAGCCAAAGGAGCTAATGAGTTTACCAAGAGAGGCAGTATAGATGGAGAACAGTAGGGGACCAAGGACTGAACCTTGGGGGACACCAACAGAGAGGAGTTGGGGAGAAGAAGCAGAGCCAGAGAAAGAAAGACTGAAAGAGCGCTGAGAGAGGTAGGAGGAGCACCAGGAGAGAGCAGTATCTTGCGCCAGGAGAGAGCAGTATATTGTGGAGGATGAGAAGAAGCTGTTGATGATCAACTGTGTCAAAAGCCGCAGATAGGTCAAGGAGAATTAGGATAGAGTAGTGACCACAAGATTTTGCAACGAGTAGATCATTGGATACTTTGGTCGGTGCCATTTCCACAGAGTGCTTAGTGCGGAAACCAGATTGAAGCGGGTCTAGCAGAGAGTTGGACTCGAAGAAGTATGTCAATCTTGCATACACAATTTTTTTCAAGGATCTTGGATGCAAAAGGCAGTAGCGAGATAGGACAATAGTTGGATGGGGAGTTAGGGTCAAGATTGGGCTTCTTTAGAATTGGGGTTACAGTTGCATGTTTGAAGGGCAATGGAAATATACCAGAGGAGAGAGAGAGATTGAGAATTTTAGTGAGCGGTGGAGAAAGAGAAGAAGACAGAGTACGGATGAGATGCGAGGGAATTGGATCTAGGGAGCAGGTGGTGGGGCAGGAGGACTGGAGCAGAGCAGAAACCTCTTTCAATGTAGCGGGTGTGAATGAACATAGAACAGCGGAGGGAGTGAAGTTAGGGGAAGTATTGTAAGGGGAAGAAGAAAGATGAGATATCTATTATCTGATTGTAGAGATCTTGTCAGTGAAGTGAGTTGCAAAGTTTGAGGCGGTCAAGTTAGTAGGTGGAGGAAGAACAGCAGGGCAAAGAAGAGAGTTAAATGTGTGAAATAGTCGTTAGGGTTCGTGGGAGTGTGGTTATGAGGTTATTGAAGTAATTAACTTTTGCAGAGGAAAGAGCCAAGCTGTATGAGCTCAGCATAAATTTATAGTGGAGAAAGTCAGATGCACAGTGAGACTTTCTCCAACAGCGTTCAGCAGTTCTGGAGCATTTTTGGAGGTATCGAGTGAGCTTGGTGTGCCAGGGTTGTTGTTGGGGGGGCCTGCAGTGTTTAAATGTACAAGGTGCCATGATGTCTAGTTGAGAGGAGAGGGTGGAATTGTAGAAGGAGGTTGCAGAACAAGGACAGGTGAGGTTTGAGATAGGTAAAAGGAGAGTTCTTATGGTTTATTCCTTGGGGATGTGTGTACTATGTGTTTTATTTAATTTCACTTGAATATGTACTAATCCAGACACTTAGTGTGTGGCTTATTGTTTTATTCTTCACTCAATAAACTTGCACTCCTTAGGGATGTGTGTTCTATGTGTTTTATTTAATTTCACTTGAATATGTACTAATCCAGACACCTCGTGTCTGCCTTATTGTTTTATTCTTCACTCAAGCCTGCCCAAATGAATAATTTGGCTGCAGGTTTGCGCTTCCCGATCACACTGGCTTTCTATACATTCCATAAAGTGCATAGGGGTGTCTATGGTCGAGCCAACAGTCTTGCACTTTCAGGAACAGCTGTTTCATTCACTTCCTCAGTCAGCACTGGCTTCCAGAACCTGTTAAGGCGCGTAGGGGCACTTGTTAACTGACCAAGCACAATCACCCATTCGTGTCAGAATCACCCCAAACAATCTTATGGTTTTGGTGAGCTTTTCTCAATAGCTGCTATTGAGCTTATGAAATTAGCAGCAATTCAGGCTCATTCAGGACGCTAGCCTGTTTGACCGTGGCACACCCCAGAAGGCACTGGCGTTCTACACACCCTCAACTGAGCACAACATACATTCTTGAATCAATCTTCAGAAGCACTCCTCAATCTTATTAGATTGAGCATTCTCTCACCAATCTTGCTCTTGCAACGTCATGTAACTATTTTCAAGTCTACACAATGTTCAAAGAATCTCTAGAAACCGTAATATTTGTTATCCACGAATGCAGCGCTCGGAAGAAACTGATCGCTTTTAAAAAGCTTTTTTCCTCTGTGACGCAGCAGAAATTAAACCTAATTAAAATTAAAACAATGTTAGTTTCACTTTCCCTTTTACTCAAGATTTACATAGACAGTTTTAACAATTTCTAAACACAATTTTCTTATCTCTATTCTTAACAACGTTTTAAACACACTATTGTTATTTTAAACTATTTTAACTTGTTGATTTCAAGTTTCCTTGCTCAATTAATACTGTACCCTGTTCGCAGCGCCCAAATGTTGTGCCTAATCATTAAATTCATGAAGCACCAATATCCAAAAAGTAATAATCAATACCTAATAAGGTTTATAGTGATATTGGCGGGCACACAACCCAGTTCGGATAGAGTACATTGAGTTATAGGAAAGAGAAATCACACAGAGACCAAGTTGAATATAAGAATTCACACTACACTTTATTATCCACAAAGGGATCTAAGCAAAGTAAGTTTTACTCTCATTTAAGTAGTTGCATGCATTTACTTCAAACAGCTTAGTATCTAGATATATCAGCTTAAGAATACATCACCATTAGAGAAGCCTGGCTGTCTCCTTGCCACACATGACTGGGGGGAACTCAGGCAGTCACTCGGAGAGACCCTCTCTTCTGGGAACAGCAGAAACCATTAACACGCGTCCGCATTACAGGTGGGTAGTTCTCCAAGGGAGCGCAAGATTCCCTTAGTCTTATATACCTGTCTTCAAGGACAGTCAGTAGTTCCTTATCAGTGCAGCCCAGCAAAAGACCTTGATACAAGCAGCTGGCAGTTGGCCAGACTGTTCAGGACCACCAAAACCTATGCCAAGTCTTGAGCGGTTAATTATCTCTTATCTACAAGCTTTCTTTGTGATGTTCTAGAGATGGCAACATAAGTTTTTTGATGGCAACATAAGTTTCTCAAACTGCTGAAGTGCTGTGTCAGCTTATAGTGCTGTGTTAGCTTAGTAAACAGCTGTAGTGCTGTGTCAGCTCTTAATAGCTGTGGCATAAAGCCTTCAAGCCTGCATCTAGTAATTGTGTAACAACTTCTCCATTAAACTGTGGGCATTGTACAGCATTTCTTCATTAAATTAGGAGGAAACCAAAGTTCTCCAAAAGTCTTTAGGTTTTTATGCTCCCAGCGTCTTTGATCATTGTTGTAATGGTAAAACATCCTTAGTGTGATCTTTGCATGTAAAGGTGGTTGATTAAAATGAGCAAAGCCTTTGTCTGCAAAATAATTAAAAAGAACATCAGGTTCCAGAGTAATGAATTCTTGGATTTTTTTCTGATAGGAATTGTAATCCAAAATTCAAAGTAGTAATTGTATTTATAATCCAAAGTCTTTATAGGCCTGTAGAAGTTTACATTCCTTAGATACATTGCTCGATGTTGTATTTGTAGAATATCCGGGTATTAGTTGTATAATATTGATTGTAGAGTCCAGTTATCCAAATATTTGGCTAGAATTGGTTGCAGATATTCATCATCATCTGTTATCACTCTGGTGATGGTGTTGGTATTTGTCTTTGTCTTTGCTTGTGTTTTTTTTTTTTCCATGAAACATTTTTACGCAGTTTATGATGTGTATAGATTGGATACTCTCCAATATTCTTTCATGGAATAAATTAATTGATAGCATTTTCAAGACATTGTCTTAAGTGACATGGATCCCATTATAGTAAATGTTATGCTGATACAGCAATCAAAGTGATATTTCATGACATTTTTCATCTTTCTTTGCCCTATTAGGGAGAAGACAACTTATCCCGTAAGTTACAATTTGTAAATATAATAACTACAGTTATTAGTGGACTAAAATACCAGAAACACCCAAAAAAATTCTTAAAATGTGGAAAGTCACATTTGTGAGATTGGATGCTTAACAATGTGAATTTTATTTAAGTATACAGGTGATACTCGAAAAATTAGAATATCGTGCAAACGTTCATTTATATCAGTAATGCAACGTAAAAGGGGAAACTAATATATGAGATAGATGCATTACATGCAAAGCAAGATAGTTCAAGCTGTGATTTGTCATAAGTGCAATAATTATGGCTTACAGCTCATGAAAACCCCAAATCCACAATCTCAGTAAATTAGAATATTGTGAAGAGGTGCAATATTCTAGGCTCACAGTGTCCCACTCGAATCAGCTAAGTAAGCCATAACACCTGCAAAGGGTTTCTGAGCCTTTAAATGGTCTATCAGTCTAGTTCAGTAGGAATCACAATCATGGGGAAGACTGTTGACTTGACAGTTGTGCAGAAAACCATAATTGACACCCTCCATAGGGAGGCAAAGCCTCAAAAGGTAATTGCGAAGGAAGTTGGATGTTCCCAAAGTGCTGTATCAAAGCACATTAATAGAAAGTTATGTGTAAGGGAAAAGTGTGGAAGAAAAAGGTGCACAAACAGCAGTGTAGCGGAACGCCAATATTAAATCCACGAATTCCGCTGGTTTAGGAAGTAATCCACAGTCAAGCGCTGAAACAACAAGGCAATATCCCCAACCTCCCAGTAACCGGACGAAACACAGTTCTGAGAGTCAACTGAAGTCCTTTAATTCTGCTTCACAATTTATACAAGTCCCCATGCAAGGGGTTTCCTGAGTCCCCTCCCAGGGGCATTCCCAGAGGGGACTACATGGGGAACTTACATTACAACACATTTCTCCCATCAGGCACTGCTGCACGAGAGGGATCCTCCTCCTGGAATATACCGTTAAGTGGATTATCCCTCCGTGCAGCAGAACTGACAATTTATATAAAAATCTGTAACTTTGCGAATATACAGTTTATTTGCACGAATGGACGTTCGGTAGATAGCTGGGGTCTGAGCGCATCATTCGTGAGATTACCGCTCAGATCCCAGCTAAAATAACCGAACGCCGCACGAAAAACACATTTATTGAGAAACCTATTAAAAAGACCGATTGACTTCCAGGGAATGAAATACCGAACGGCCTGGAACTCCCGAACGTCCTGGAGGCTCAGCGGTGTTCGTGCCGTCGAGTAGCCGTTTTTAGTACCATGCGCTCGACGACCTAACACCGCTGAGGGAACAAAGGATCCAAGATGGCCGACCGCCGCATGGTCGGTAGTCGAACGACGGCCACCCAGGAGAGCCTCTAATTACCGATTGCAACATTGTTGCAATCAGTTAACAAGCGCCACATGCCTCTAAGTGTGTGGGCTATTAGGGGTCATGTTTTCGGTTCACGAACGGCCCTCCAAAGTGCCGTTCGTGAAACGAAAGGAAAACCCCATACAAATAGCTATCCGCATTCGGCGGATAGCAAATACAGGCCATTCAAGATATTACAGTCAGCATACAGTGTACGTAGTTAAACACATATCTCCACCGACATGCAGGCAACCCTTAAAGGTACAGTCTCTGGTTATAGTCCAAGTGGCGAGGTTTGCCACAAGCAGGGATAACCGCAGCCTGGAGAGGATTGTCAGGAAAAGGCTATTCAAAAGTGTTGGGGACTTTCACAAGGATTGGACTGAGACTGGAGTCAGTGCATCAAAAGCCACCACACACAGATGGATTCTGGACATGGGCTTCAGATGTCGTATTCCTTTTGTCAAGCCGCTCCTGAACAACAAACAACGTCAGAACAACGTCTTACCTGGGCTAAAGAAAAACAGACCTGGTCTGTTGTTCAGTGCTCCAAAGTCCTCTTTTCTGATGAGAGCAACTTTTGCATCTCATTTGGAAACCAAGGGCCCAGAGTCTGGAGGAAGAATGGAGAGGCACACACTACAATAAGCTTGAAGTCCAGTGTGAAGTTTTCACAGTCTGTGTTGATTTGGGGAGCCATGTCATCTGCTAGTGTTGGTCCACTGTGCTTCATTAAGTCCAGGGTCTACCAGGAGATTTTGGAGCACTTCATGCTTCCTTCCGCAGACGAGCTTTATGGGGATGCTGACTTCATTTTCCAACACCTGCCCACACTGCCAAAAGCACCAAAGACTGGTTCAATGACCGTGGGATTACTGTGCTTAATTGGCCAGCAAACACGCCTGTCCTAAACCCCATAGAAAATCTATGGGGCATTGCCAAGAGAAAGATGAGAGACATAAGACAGAACAATGCAGAAGAGCTGAAGGCTGCTATTGAAGCATTCTGGTCTTCCATAACACCTCAGCAGTGCCACAGGCTGATAGCTGCCATGCCATGTCACATTGAGGCAGTAAGTGCTGCAAAAAGGGCCCAAACCAAGTACTGAGTCCATATGCATGCTTATACTTTTCAGAGGTCTGATATTGTTCTATGTACACTCCTTGTTTTATTGATTGCATGTAAATTGTGGATTTGGGGTTTTCATGAGCTGTAAGCCATAATCACTGCACTTATGACAAATCACGGCTTGAACTATCTTGCTTTACATTTAATGCGTCTCTTATATATTAGTTTCCCCTTTTACGTTGCATTACTGAAATAAATGACCTTTTGCACGATATTCTAATTTTTCGAGTATCACCTGTATTTTCCAGCGGCTGTTGAAGTGGGGTATGTTACAATCAGAATATGTTTTAATCATATGTATGATGTATTGATTAAACAATCAACAGATGTGGCAGG
Source organism: Pelobates cultripes (assembly GCA_933207985.1). Lineage (NCBI taxonomy): Eukaryota > Metazoa > Chordata > Amphibia > Anura > Pelobatidae > Pelobates > Pelobates cultripes. Next base: position 143,302,796 of record OW240917.1, read on the forward strand.
ATCATTACCACAAGGTATATGTATCTTTCATCATCACAAACCAAATAACATTTTTTTGGTGTCTGAAAAACAGATAAATAAAATATTTGATCAATAAGGAAGGCTGCTCTCCAGTCTTTAAAACGTAAATTTATTGAAAAAGTTAAAAAAAAGGCCAAACGTTTCGGTTCCCGCTCGGGACCTTCTTCAGGGTCAGAAGTAACAGGACAACAAAATACTGTACACAAACAAATAATATATACCATCCAAATTAGTGAAATCTCTCACCCAGGTGTTCTACTCCCGCTTCCCGCCGGCACCAAGTCAACTTTCGGGTATGCGCGCACAACAATGCGTGCTCCGCCCCCCGTCATACTGTTAAGCGTGCCTCCGTATTAGACGGCCGAGAAGACCAGTCGCCCAGGCAACGCTAAATACAAAATCTCCTTTTGTATGAAAGAGGGATACATGAAAAGAAAAGTGATAAAGGACAGTGTGACATGAATGGAATAGTGAGGAATTTACCACATAAGATCATAGTGTATTATGAAAATTACCTCTACAAGCAAAGTGTTATACATGATGATAGAGGCAATTAAAAACAGGCTGGTGTTGCAATTTATAAACAGACTTAAAGGTACATCTTTGATATGTATAACCCAATATCATATTTGCGCATAAATGTGATAGACAAAACACATTCATATATCTAATAAAGTGCATGCATATATCTAATAAAGTGCATGCATACAATAAAGTGTGCAGAAATTCTTAAAGTGATAGCGTGCATAGAATGTAAAGTGCAACATAGATTAAAACTAAACATCTGTATACTCAATTACATCATATACATACAAACAGGGTAAACAATTTATATATATAGAAACTAATCCTACTTCTGTTTTGCTAGGAAATGCATTTACACTAAATTAAAACAATACTAGCTAGCTGGTAACTCCTATATGAAAGAATGGTATGTAATATTCTCATTTAGCCCCCTGGGAGACACCGTGTTTAATTGGTGTATCCAAAAAGCCTCTTTTTGGAGCAACATCTTTCCTCTATTACCCACTCTACATGGGGCGGGGGGGAATATAATCTATACTCACAAACTTAAGGGATGCCAAAGGATGCTTTTTGTCTAAAAAATGTTGGGCAACTGGCTTGTCTGATTGGCCGTCCCTGTATGCTAATCTAATGCTCGAGCGATGGCCCCTGATTCTCTCGCATAAGGGCGTCTCTGTCTTCCCCACATAGTGGAGACCACACGGGCACACCAGTTTATAAACAACAAACAGGGTTTTACAGGTAATGGTATATCTTATGTCGTATACTTTGTTGGTGTGTGGATGGTTGAATCTTTTGGTTGGAATCATATGTCCACAAGTCACGCACCCCAAGCATCGTATGCTCCCCCATATGTTGTGTTTGACCGTCCTAGAGTAGCTCTCCACAGGGTCTGTGTGTACCAACATGTCCCTAAGACTCTTGTTCTTCCTATAACAAATTAATGGACTTTCCTTGAAGACCTTTGGCAGCGTGACGTCCGAGGCGACCATTTTCCAGTTGTCTTTGACAATTGCTGATACCAGATTAGAAGAATTATGGAATGTCATCAGGAATACTATTCTTTGTACAGGATCCATCTTTACGTGCACCGGGGCTGATCTAGCTTTCAACAGTGCATCTTCTAATGCCTGAATTTCATAGCCCATCTCCAAAAACTTCTGGTTCATGGCTTTCAATTGTATCTCAGCCTTGTTCTCATCGGAGTTATTTTTAATAACTCTCTGGAATTGCACCTTTGGGATGGACTTTTTCAAAGGAACAGGGTGTGCACTGTTTGCATGCAACAAGGTGTTGCGTTCAGTTGGTTTAGAAAATAAAGTATACTGGACACCATTTACCCCATAGGACAGTTCTAAATCCAAATATTTGACTCTATCCTCACTGATGTTAGCTGTGAATTTAATGGGCGTCGGGAGTAAGTTTAGCTCGTTTACCATGGTGTGTGCCTCAGTTTGTGAACCTCGCCAAATGATCAGAAGATCATCTATATAACGGTAGTACCCAATGATCTGATCTTGATAAGGGGTCAGTATATGTAGTGTTTCATATATGTACATGTACACGTTGGCATACATTGGGGCCATAGCCGATCCCATAGATGTTCCCGCCACTTGTAAGAACCACTGATCTTCAAATCTAAAGTGGTTGTTGTGGAGAATTAGAGACAAAAGTTCCAATATAAACTCAACAGGTGGACCTTGTTAGACGTGAGATCCACATAACACTTGTCGCCTCAATGCCCCCTATATGGGGAATGACCGTGTATAAACTTTTGACATCCATGGTGATCAATATTGGAATCGTGTCATTAAACTCCAAGGTCTTCATCCTGTGTATGAGAGTTTGTGAATCCTTGATACATGTATGTAACCCCTCAACTGGCCCTTTAAAAATAAAATCCAAGCATTGTGCTACGGGCTCTAAAATACCTTCGATAGCAGAAACAATGGGGCTGCCAGAAGGTCTGTTCAAATATTTATGGATCTTTGGTATACTATAAATGATAGGAGTGCAGGGATGTTGTTTGTTCAAAAATGTATACAAATCAAGACTAATATAGCCAGCTCTGAGACCCATCTCTAATACATCAGTAATTTTCCTCTGAATTTCTAGAGTGGGATCACCTGGTAAAGGGCAATATGTGTTCAGGTCCTGAAGATGATGTTTGAGGTCCTCTGCGTAATCTGTATAGTTCATGAGGACAACGCCTCCTCCCTTTTCCGCCGAACGAATCACTATAGTGTGGTCTTTGGCTAGGTTCTCAAGTAGTTGTCGTTCCTTTTTAGTGATGTTCTGTGGCTTATCCCTTTGCTTGGAAAAAGCATCCTGTGTCATCTTAAATGTGGTTGTTAGAAACGTCTTGATTGAAGATTTAGTGGTTTGCTGATCAAATGTAGATCTTACTCTGAATTTTTCTGACCCTGTATAGGTTGGCAGTGATTTGTCTTTATCCATTGAATGGAAAAACTCTTTAAGCCTCATATTTCTTCCAAATTGGAACAACTCAGTGCTCCACCTGAAGGAGTTTGGAAAACTCGTAGAGAAGTATGATAGTCCCTTACTGAGGATTTTGACTTCTGTTTCACTGAGTTGTCTGTGGGAGAGGTTAAAGATGGGAATTACCTTCGATGAAGGGGTTTGCCTCTTGGCGCTGTTTTTGCCCTTGCACCCTCTCCTATTTCTATACCATCTTCGCCTCTGCCCTTGCTCCTGGTGATGGTGCCCACTTCCGTTTGACCTAAAAAAGTTGATGTTTCACTGGGGGTCTCATTCTCCCATGTCGATTCCCTGGAGGTTATATAAATGGTTGTGAGCTTTGGGCGAACTATTCTTTTGCGAAATCGCCTTGGTCTTGGTGGACGATCACGAGATAGCCACCTGTATACACGGTGGTCCTTATAGTCCTGTTGGACCATTTCATATTTCTGTTTTTTAAATCTCACCAGTTTGTTCTTTGGAGAGGGGCTATGAAATTCAGGCATTAGAAGATGCATTAGAAGATGCACTGTTGAAAGCTAGATCAGCCCCGGTGCATGTAAAGATGGATCCTGTACAAAGAATAGTATTCCTGATGACATTCCATAATTCTTCTAATCTGGTATCAGCAATTGTCAAAGACAACTGGAAAATGGTCGCCTCGGACAACACGCTGCCAAAGGTCTTCAAGGAAAGTCCATTAATTTGTTATAGGAAGAACAAGAGTCTTAGGGACATGTTGGCACACACAGACCCTGTGGAGAGCTACTCTAGGACGGTCAAACACAACATTCGGGGGAGCATACGATGCTTGGGGTGCGTGACTTGTGGACATATGATTCCAGCA
>OW240917.1:143307915-143325421 GCA_933207985.1 Pelobates cultripes
CACAGAAGCTGGCAGCAGTGGCAGACAACTGACTGCTATTCAATCTATAACAGTGAAAAGAGTTTTTTGTTTTTAAATCCAAGCTATTGTGACACCAGATGTAAGTGGTGGCACTGACTGGGGAAATGGGCACAGTATGCACTGTGAGCCTGACACAGAAGCTGGCAGCAGTGGCAGACAACTAAGTGCAATTACATTACATAGAAAAATAAATTAAAAAAAAAGCATACCCTAACCCTAACCTAGCTATGCTTTTCCCTATCTAATGAACAGCAGCTACACTTTCCCTCCTCTTACTAAAGCATGCAGCTTGAGAATGAATCTAAAATGGATGCCTTCCAGGAGGTGGGAGGGTCTGCTAGGAAGGGTGTGCTGCTAATTGGCTGGAATGTGTCTGCTGACTGTGAGGTACAGGGTCAAAGTTTACTCAATGATGACGAATAGGGGACGGGTCGAACCGCGCATATGTTCGCCCGCCGTGGCGAACGCGAACATGCTATGTTCGCCAGGAACCGTTCGCCAGCGAACCGTTCGGTACATCACTAATTATCATTACTGTACCTACCTATTGTAACCTGCAGTAACACATGCATTTGGTTTCTTTATGAGCTCAATAGGAAAGAGTAAAAAATAATGGAATCCAAAGTGGTTTCTGTGAAGGTCTTTTAGTTTTCATTTGAACTCTATTTTAAAATCAAAATTAAGTGGGAAACCAATGCTTCTGCTTATACTCTTTCCTTTTGTTGTATTTGTTTCTCTCTTTCGCTTCTACCTCTCTCCCTCTCTAACTATCTCACTTCTTCTTCTCCCCTCCTTAAATCTACCTTCATGCTCTTTCTTATTTCCCCTTCTCTCTTCCCCTCTCTAACCTCCTGGGGGATGTGATCACATGGAAATTTATAACCATAGCAATCAAAAAAGATTAACACATCGGCCAGCCATGATTGCTCCCCATAGGGAGTGATATAACACTACATCAAAAACAAAACAGAAAGGCACGGATCAATAAAGTAACTTATGACAAATGACACAGCCCAGGACTTCAAATTTGAGCCCCTTCAATGACCATCTCGTTTTGCAGTAAGTCCACCCCAAATACTCAAAGCATCCACTCACTCCCCCATGCTCTTAATTGTTCCCCCCTGTTTTGTAACCTCACTAAGGGCATGCACCAGCCAAGCAAAAAAATAGTAAACTAAATGTATACATATATGCTGATATATAAATATAAATATAATTTTACATTGAAAAATTACAAAATAAAGAATTTAAATAAATGTATGCTTTCCAGCCCACACATGTCACTTGTTGCATCTCAAATACTTAGTTTTTTTAATTGTATGAATATTTTCTTGTATTTCCAGGGAGAAATCTGGATTGGTTACCTGTGCGTGAGATTTTTTTCTGGCCCTTTACCTGAGGTTTTCATTTTATTGTAGACATAAGTCTTCCCCTTCATTATATTATGCAAAGCATGCCTCTTTTCTTTTTACACATTTCTCACCCTCTTTCTGCCCTTATACGATGATTTGTTTGTTTACTTCTTATGTTTGTTTTGCAGGTTTCCTTTTCTTCCAAAATTTTGTATTTTAAAATCCTTATCTTTTAACAATTTTTTATTACATTCTAGAAATATTTTTTTTTTTTTACAGATAAAGCATTTCAGAGTTAATATTCACAATTATTCATTATGTGACATTTGTTGAGGCACACCACTAGATCATGAGAATCTATATCTTATACAAAATTACTTCCTGAAACATATTCATATATTATATATATTGTCTTGTAAATCTTTTATATATCAGAATATTAGGAGATAGATGATAAAATCAGTTCCCTCGAGGAATCCATGACTGCAAAAGGAACTTTCTTCTTTCCATTAAATATTCTACTGCTGACAATATCCCTGGCCATGTTGTGCTCCCAATAAAATGATTACAAAATATTCACTATTGATTTTCATACTCGTAAGTCATTGAACTGATTTTCATACTCGTAAGTCATTATGCTTTTTTAATGGTTTATTATTTTTTAAAAAAGTCAAGTGACCCACCATAGAGACTTTTTTTTGTATAATTTTTTTTAAGAGAATAATAGCATTGTCAGATTAATTGTACCTTTTGATGATAAGGACATGTCATATCATCTTAGATCAAAAAATTAATGAACTTCTTTAAGATTTAGTATGCCCTTCTAAAAGGAATGATCAAACCTTCAACTTTCCAAGAGACTAATCTCAGAAAATAATTTCAAATGAGTGAATGAAAAATGCAGAAGCCAAGAGGTCCATAAACATATTTTCTTCATTATTAATAATATCAGATGAGTATTATTAATTATAACAAAAACAGCCACATTCAGCGAAATAACAATTAAAGAGAAAGTCACAGAGTAATTTTATTTAGAAACTTGATAGTAATTCCGACAATGTTGTTTACTATGCGGCAATTAATATTTAGTTCATTTGATTACATTTAGTAAATGGTAGCTTGCACATTTTACACCTGTGATATTTACAATTAAAATTATTTAGAGAAATAATGAAGTAAAAGTACCTCATTTACCAAAATAAATCTTTATCACTCTAATATACCAGCACTACCATGGCAGCAGAGAGACAGTTGTATGTATTTCCTATAATATTCCAGCTAAGTACATCTTTCAAAACAATTATAATGCATGGGTCATAGAGAATTAGTGTTTCACCTAGTTTGGATAAAAGGGGCAGTTAATATAAGTACTAGTTGCAAAAAGACCTCTAGTATTTGTTTTATCGTGGAGTACTAAAGGGATAATCTAAGCACTAAAAAAACGTAAGCTTAATTAAGCAGTTTTACTATATAGGTCATGCCTCTGCAGTCTCACTGCTCAATTCTCTGCAATTTAGGACGTAAATGACTTTTGCTTCCGTTTATGCAGCCCTAGCACAGCTCACCTTATGTGACTCACACAACCTGCATGAAAACAAAATGGTTTTCATTTTCTATCAGATCTTACTGCACAGTTTATTTTTATAAGTTCTAAATTAAACAAACTCTGCAATAAACAAAGTTTAAATTAGATATTAATTTACAGGTAATGTATAGTGAGACTCAGTAAGGAGGTGTGACAAAGGCTACATAAAACAAAGTGATTTATTTTTTGTTTGTTTATAATTCTTTATTGAAAAGGTTTTCACCTTTTACATTTCATAAAAAATATAAAAATAACTGCTTATATTTTATACATAGATAGGTCATGTCAGTGTAATTTTAGTGATTTTAATCTTGTACATAATAGTGTCAAATTGTAAGGTTGGTAACAAAGTGGTTAGGCTAGTAAATTTAAACAGACGTTTATTCATACTTCATTCATACCATGGGTCCTTGGGAGAGAGGGAGGTTAAAGTTTTCCATGTATCTAAACTTAATTCTCAGAGGGAAAGCCTTTCAAGTACACCAGTTGTATTGCTTAATAGTTTATTTAATTCTTCCAGGGTTGCCAGTAACTTTCAAATTTTTCCACTGTATCACTACTTATGAAGAAACTGTGTTTCATTGGATATCGATATGACATTTGCTCACATATAGTTAAGCACTCTAGAGTAATAATTTCCAGTTGGATGTCATTATTATCTTAGTTGCATTAAAAATATGTGTTAATAAATATTCTTGAAATTTATTGCAAACTGCAAAATCTATGTTCCATAAGAACATGTTTGAGGTGAATTTATCAATATAAAAAAAATTCTGTAAACGGAGTTCAATTTGAAATGTAATATTATCTAATTTGCTACAGTTCCACCAAATGTGTGGTAAGTTTCCTTTTTCGAAATAACATCTCCAACATAATTGAGTTATTCCTTGAAATGTTATTACGGTTTGTGAAGTTGGCTAGTATAGCAGTTTCATGTAAATGATGCAAATCAGGGTATGATATTCCACCTTCTTTTTATTTCTTGGATGTTTACTCAACCAAATATAGATTTTAAATAAAGTTGCAAATGTTTCTAATATTTTGGTATGTACTCTCAGTGAGATTGTTCTAAATAGATATGTTATATTTGGAAGTACGTGAGCATTAACAACATGAATCCAGCCAAGCCATGATATCTCCAATCCTTTACAGTTATAAAGATATGATGAAAGAGGAATTAACATTTCATTATAATTTAATTCTACTATGTTACCAATATCTAAGTTGATCTTAATTCCCAAGTAGTCTATAGTAGTTTTGTTTAAATCAAAGTGATATTTAGTTTTTAAAATATTTGTACTATCTTTAGTAATAGATGTAAGTAAAATTTGAGATTTATGGATATTAATTTTCTAATTTGAAAATGTACCAAATTCTTTAATTGAGGAAATGAGTGCCTCCATCGACTCAACAGGGTTTGTCAAGAAAAGAAAGACATCATCAGCATATAGTGTTATTTTGAAAATCCAATTTACTATCTGGACTTAATTTTTGTATTTTGCCTAATTAATTTGGCAAGTGGTTCAATAGAGAGTACATAAAGTAAGGGTGCCAAAGGACAGCCTTGACGGGTGCCATTCAAGATATTAAACCACTCTGATTCAAATAGTGGACCAGTTACCTTAGCTTTGGGATTGTAGGTATAGAGGCATGATAATATTCTTAATCCAACTCATAAAACCAAAACATTTCGGAACTGAATCTAAAAAACTCCACCCTACTCTATCGAAAGCTTTTTTCACCATCAAGAGCCAGAAAGGCCATCCCTGTTTTGGTTAGTTCTGTTTTATGAATAATATTTATTGTTTTACAGGTATTATCTGTTGGATTTCTGTTTAATACAAACCCCGATTGATCTTAATTAACAATTTGTGGTATTATTAATTTGCGATGATTGGCTAAAATCTTTGAAAATATCTTTACATCAACATTTATTAACAATATTGGTATATAATTATAAGCTGACATAGCATTCTTTGTAAAGAATATAAAAGAATATCCGTCAGGGCCAGGTGCTTTAAAAGGTTTCAGATCACAAATATTTTTTTTTTCTGTATCTAAAAATCGTCTATTTAGATTTTGTACAGATTCTTCATTAATTTGGGGGATTTCAAGGCTACCTAGAAATTTCATCATTTTAGTTTGTTTTTTTTTATGGTGAGGCAATCTTTAAATTGTAGAGGTTTTTATAATACAGTGGTACTTTGGTTTATGAATTTAATGCGTTCTCCGGGAGGTTTCTTATTGCGAAAAATTTGTAAACCAAAACGCTGTTTCCTTTAGGAATGCATTGAAAACCAATTAATCCGTTCTGGAGGTCAGAAAAAAAGTAAAAATGAGCTGGCATGGAAACCAACCCACAATGCAGAACACACAGTAAAAGGTATACAAACAAAGACGCTCAGCTCCCTACCTTTCCACCACTTGAGAAATGCACCAAAATAGTTCAAAGAAGTCCCAAAACCACCGCAAATTTTTTTCAGAATGACTCCAAATTTCGATGCAAAAGCAGCTCCAACACCTTCACACTCGACGCCACGTGCTACCCACAGACTCCAGCATGCACGGGGGTGGTGTTATAAACCTCCCAGGCACAATGCATCCTGGGGAAACTTGCTTTGTATTGCAAAAAAGATTTGTAAACCGAGGCATTATTTTCAATAGATTTTCATTTGTGAACCGAAAATTATCTTAACCGAGGCGTTTGTAAAGCGAGGTACCATTGTAATTAGCAAACGACTTAGCAATATATTTTGGAGAAATAAGTTATTTATTATTTAGAATTAATTTGGAGATGGCCTTCTATTTTCTGTCACTATTTAATTTGCTTGAGAGTACCTTTCCCACTTTAATATTATTATGGTACCACTTTTGCATCAAACAGAGAATGGCTTTTTTGAATTGAGTTAATACCTTTTCATTTATGTCCTCTCTGATTTTAACTATTAGTTTGGATCTTTCAGGACAAATGTTGATCATATTTAATCTTTCATTTTTGACTAATTCAACTTCAAAATCTAACACCAAGCTCTGTTTACATTTCTTTTTTTACGTACCCATTTTAATAAGTAAACCCCAAATTAAACATTTATGAGTGCACCACAAAACTGAAGGTGAGACTGCACTGTTATCATTAATTACCAGGAATTTCTCCATTTACATATGCTATAAATCAATGAACCTATTTCTGTGTTTTTAATAAATCCCAAGCTTTTAGAGTAGTCAAAAAAAATCTACCTGAGAATAGGACTCATGAACTTGAGAAAGAAAAGTATATTCATGGTCATTTGGACTCGGTGCTCATCAACTGTCACAAAGGGAATTAGATATTAAGAAATCCTTTTTTTTTTTTTCAAGCCCATCATATTTGCTTGAAAGGTATTTGGATATTTACTAAATTTCCCTATTTTTGTGGTCTTGAATACAATGTGTTTCCTGAATCAAAGTAACATCAATTCTGTTGTCAACTAAAATATTATAAAGACACCATCTTTTTTGAGGAGTGTTATGCCCTCTGATGTTTAGTGTGACAACTTAAAGTAACATGGATATATAAGATTTTATGATAATAAACAAAAGTATTTAACTCTAGATGGCAGATAATTGAGCATTTAGACTGCAGGGACATGGTCAACTAAAATCACTCCTACTAGCTAAAGTTGTTTTACTGCTTATAGTGTCACTGTAAAGCCACACTATAGTATTGGGAATACAAAAGCTATAGTGGTCCTCATCATTTAAATTCAGCCCCACCTTAAAAATCTAATTTTAAAAACGGGTATAATTTCCAGCTTTGAGATCCAGTGCCTGCACCCACCTGATCCGTCTCCCATATATAATTTAACCCCTTAAGGACACAGCTTCAGAAGCTTGTCTTACGCTTAATGACACAAGCAATTTTTACATTTTCTTGCTGTATGCGTTCAACTGCAATTTGCATCACGTTTGTTGCACCGACACATATTATATACTGTTTTTTAAAGGACAGAAAGGGCTTTAATTTGATGTAACATATAATATATATATATATATATATATATATATATATATATATATATATATATATATATATATACTTATTTATTATTAAAAAAAAAGAAAAATGCAAAAAAAGAGAAATTTTGTGTTTTTTGTACAGTTTTTGCAATAATAATGTGTGCCTAATTAGTGCAGGTTAAAGAAAGTAATTAAAAATAAATTCATTTAGTTGTTCTGATTTACAGAATATATAATGTGTCTGGGATTTTAAGTTTTTTTTGGTAGTTACAGGTCACAAAGCACAAGGAGTGAAATAAACTTTTAATGTGGAGTGATTTTAGAATTTGGTATGTTTGTCTTGTAAGCTTAATAGCCATAAAAGAAAACAAAATTGCCACACAAAAGTATATATTTATATAAAGTAGACATCACAGGCTATTGTCCTAAGGTTGTTTTGACACTTTTTTACATTTCACCGCCAATCTCTGCTAAATATTGGAGTAAAATTTAGTTTTTTGGGGTTTTTGGCTCACAAACTTATAACAAAGAACTTCTCATGTGTATTTTGTAAAGTTGGTGTGTGCAATTCCTGTACAAAGTTTTATTTTGTGTTCAGTTACTTCTGCTGAGTACAACGTTACCCCCATTGTATGTCTTTGGCACTTTTTCGTGAAGCTACAATGCCATATAGGAGACCTGTGCGTTTCAACATTTACAGTAGAATTTTGAGAGGCGGGTGTAATAGGCCTATGCTTCAATTTGGGGTATTATAGCAGTTTGACTGTTCAAAAAAAAACACAAAGGCCTACCATTTGTAAAAGTAGACACTCCAGGGTATCTCATATGGTGCATATTGTGCCTTAACATGCCCCCATTTTTTAACCAATATATAAAATAATTTTGGGCATTTTTTACATACGGATTACATTTTTACTTGGCATTTTGCACATTTCATATGTGCCACTAAGTTCAAACCCCCCAAATTATGCTCAGCTAAATCTTCTGAGTAAAACAATATACCCAATATATGACCTAGACACTATTTTGTGAATTTTCACTGCTGTAAAAGAGACATGACAAGTTAAGGTTTTTAAGTGTGAATTTTCATGGAGGGTTTTGATGCATCCATGTTCCACTTTGAAGCACTTGAGCAGGCTACATATTACAACTACACCATAAAGGCATACCATTTCTTAAAGAACACATCCCAGGGTATTTCAAAAGGCATATTTTGAACGTTAGCATGGGATAATGTTTCCGCTAGCCTATACCAAGTGTAGTGGTAATAAGCGTTTTTTTGCCTTTTTGACACACAAAGTGAGTTTGCACAGTATATTTTGCAAATTGTATGTGTGCTACACTGTATCATACTTCATATGTTGCTCAGCTATGTTGGCTGAGTACAGCAATACCCCCATATGTACCTTTGCCTTGTATATGTTGACATCAGAGGGGCACATTTGGGACACAGCCATTCCAGTTCTTTTCAAACTTTAAATTTTTACACTGTGCCCATGTCCCATTTTAGAGTATTTTACAAGGCTATATAATCCAATTACCCCTTAAAGGCATACCATTTCTTAAAGAAGACATCCCAGGGCAATTCAAAAGGCCCATTTTGAACCTTAGAGTGGGCTAATTTTTCCGCTAGCTTGTACCAAGTGTAGTGGTAATAAGCATTTTTTCTGCCTTTTTGACACACAAAGTGAGTTTGCGCAGTATATTTTGCAAACCTTATGTGTCTGCTACGACTGTATAATACTTCATATGTTGCTCAGCTATGTCGGCTGAGTACAGCAATACCCCCGTATGTACCTTTGCCAGGTATATGTGGACATTGAAGGGGCACATTTGAGACACAGCCATTCCAGTTTTTCTCAAATTTTTAATTTTTATGCTGTGTCCATGTCCCATTTTAGAATATTTTACAAGGCTATATAATCCAATTACACCATAAAGGCATACCATTTCTTAAAGAAGACATCCCAGGGTAATTCAAAAGGCATATTGTGAACCTTAGCGTGGGATCATTTTTCCGCTAGCTTGTACCAAGTGTAGTGGTAATGAGCATTTTTTTATGTATTTTTTTACTTTATAAAACTTTTTTTCTCTGTAAAACCTGTTTTTAAACACTTTTTTTTACTTAATAAATGTTTTACACTTTCTTAACTTTTTTACACTTTTAAATTTTTTTCTAAACTTTTCTTTTACTGTTAACCCCTAACTAGCAGTAAGCAGCACTAACAGTAAATTCCCCCCTTTCCCGTAACTCCCACCCACTCCAGCTAGCAAAATATATATAATTATAAAATATTAAAATTAATTAATTAAATAAATTGAACCCCCGAGGGTTAAAAATAAATAAAAGTTATTCCTCAGAGGTTAAAAGATATTAGATTACAGTATAATACTGTGATCTGTATTTTGATCACTGTAGGCAGTGATCAACTGGCAGGGAAGGGGTTAATTTTTATTTAGACTGGGTAAAGGGGGTGGTATTTTTTTTTTACTTAAACATTACTAAAACTTTTTTTTAACTTTTTTTTACCTTTTTAAAGCTTATTTTAAAACTTTCTTTAATGTTAACCACTAGTTAGCCTAACACCAAATTCCCCAATTCCCCACTAACTTCCACCAATCCCAGCTAGCTAAATATATAATTTTTAAATATATAAATTAATTAATAAAATAAATTTAACCCCTGAGGGTTAAAAAAAAAATAATTAACACACAGGGGTAAAAAGAAATCAGATGACGTTAAAATGTATACCCTGCCAATTGATCACTGTACTCAGTGATCAATTGGCAGGGAAGGGGTTAATTTTATTAAAGCAGGGGAAAGGGATGGGTGGGATTTAACTTTATTTATTTTTTTTACACAGGGAGAAGATCAGCAGCACTGATCTGTCACCCTGCACTTCACACAGAACACGGAAGTGCGGGGAGGCGGAAGGTGAGTATACTGAGCACATGTGCTCGCTCTGACAGCCTGTCAGAGCGAGCACTGGCGCTGGGGCAGCCCGATCGGGTGCTCCCGGTCTGCCTCTAATACAGAAGCAGACCGGAGCACCGTTAACCCCGTGATCGCCACGATCACGGCGATGTGGGGTTAACTTTAGTAAATGACGGAAATTTTCCGTCAACGGTCCTTAACTGAAGGACAAGGTTGACGGAAAATTTCCATCTGCAGTCGGGAAGGGGTTAATATTGTGTAGAGCTCATCAAAAGTCAATATTTAATATTTATATTTATTAAAACCGTATTCAAGTTCCTTTTTTATTATATATGAGTGTGTTATTGGAAAAGTATGATCTCCAGTTCTTGTTGGAGGGGAGCAGGTTATTTCATAAAGTGGTAGCATAGATGCTCCCATCCTGCTCTTTCTCACCAGACTCTGCATTATATAGATAACACCAGGATATGTCATCATTTCCTGGTTCTACACCTTTAAGAATAAAACATTTGTCGATAATTTATCTTAGAAAAGATTCTACTCTGTTACATTTACACTGTTCTAGTGGAAACATCTTATTGATCATGGTTTTTGACAGTAGTTTACTAGAAAAGGTATCTCTCGTTTTGTAATTTTGCAAATTTTTAATATAATTTTACTTATATACTGTATTAATTTCTAAGAAGTACGTGTTTATATTATATGGTATTACATTGTTCTTTTATTTCTTATTTGTGTTTAATAAAGATTATATTCATGCTAACAATTATTTTGTTACAATAACTTTCAATGCTCTTTTACTCCAACTATTAATGTATTATATTAGCACAAAGGTTCCTCTTCAGCTGATGCAGGTGCTAATATTTATAAATTATCTGCCCTCTATAGTTAGACAGGAAACTGAATCATAACGAGTTAGCACTTGCACAGGAAATATATTTGCTAGACAATGATAGTGAAAATATAGTAATTGCATCTTTAAGACAATGACATACACAGAAGCAGATAATAATAATTTCACACTTTGTCTGCGATAACTGATGTGAGTGTAATAGAATGAGAGTTATTGACTACAAATGGTTTCAATTAAATAACTATGTGCAAACTTGACATTTTTATGTGAGCCTGTAATGACAGATACCGGTTTCGAGCTCTCTAGCCATCCATTAGACCTAATAAAACTTATTTATTTTATATATTTTTTATATTTATCTAGTTTCAAGTCTGGAAACTATTCTGTGGATACCTGGCACTCACAATAGAGTACATTCCATGCATCCCAGTCCCTATCGGTACACTTCTTTTGTTTGTTTGTTAGCTTTCTATTTGGGGTTGCCCACACCCTCCCCCCCCCAATTTCCCAGTGAACCCAGTATTGGCTCTACCTCAGCTCCTTTGTTCTCTAGCCATCTGGCTTGATTCATTTTATACAATTAAAGGGACACTGTAGTCACCAGAACAGTTACAGCTTATCATAGTTGTTCTGGTGAGTATAGCATGTCCCTGAAGGCTTTTCAAAGAAAACTCCTCAGATGGCCATGCTTCATAGGTCAATGCTGGACAGTGCTTCATGGGTCAGTGCTGCACAGTGTTTTTTCTTATTGGTTATGCTGAACTTTCACCACAGGGATGCATTCATTCAATGCTTGTCTATGATAAGATGGCCAAGGTGGCACTTGGCTCTCCCCCATGGCCCGATATTATCTGCATTGGCTGATATTATCTGCATTGATTATATCAGCCAATCCAATGCGTTCCTATGGGAAAGCTATGTGATTAGCAGAGATTATCAATTCTGATGATGTCAGCCAAGGAGTTGGGTCAAGGGTGGAGCAAGCACTGGCAGACTCTTGTGGTGCTGGAAATAAGATGTGTCGTTACTAGCTTTAAGGGGGGCAAAGGGCTAAATTCTTAGTTTAACACTATAGGGTCACAAATACACGCCTGTGTTCCTGGCCCTATGGTATTCATATAAGTGTTTCTTCCCTTAATACTATCAGCTCATATGTATTGATTTCTATTCCCCTGCTGTGAGCAGCAATTGTTTTTTGTAGTGTACACTTGCTGTAACACACACCTCTCTTGCACACCCGTGTTTGGAAAGCACAGGCTTGCTTCCCATAACAGGTTTAGTTTCCAACACTTTATGCTGACTTTATGGTATATAAATACTCTCTCTCTCTCTCTCTCTCTGTCTCTCACTCCATTCGCAGATTGCAAGTCCAAAGCTCCTGCAAAAAATATTTTTTTCTCTTTTTCTCCACACTGCTAGTGTTGCTCTCACATAGAGTCTACCCCTCCACCCACCGTCCCCTTGCAGGCATTACTTTCCCTCAGGATGAAGGCAAGCAGGAGAGACACCCAGAACAGGATTTCTTGATAACAGACATGTAGAGCACACCCTTCTTATGTATGTGCCAATTGGAAAAAGGGCTGTTTGTTTTCTTCTTGTTGTTGTTGTTTTTTTTAGCAATCTCTGATTTTAGAGAACTATTTTCTAGGAATTGTGGTAGCATATGTATAAATGTAATTTGATTCTCTATCATTTAAGATTAAATTGTATGACTGTACCCTTTAACAACCCCATGCAAATAAGCAAGATATATCTGGAGCCTTGAACAATATGTCAAGCTAAGAGCTTACAAAAACCATTAACTGACTGGCATATCTCTGCCAAATATTAGTGAATGATCTTTCCAGAAAACAAAGTCACCTTGTTTGACCTTTATATAATTGCACTAATGGGCTATTCTAATAAGAAAATTTGGTGGTGAGTAATTTTTATTCAGACTCTCAAAATGCATTAATAATCACATTGTATTTTCAAAATGCGGATTGAAATACTGATTGATTGTATTAAAAATACTGAATACAATTGTGGAAATCTACATAACACAATTCAAATTAGAAACAATAGTATGATATAGTTAATTGTAAAATAAAGAGGAATTCTGTACAATTCTACTATGTTTTTATTAAAAAAAATTAGATTTTGAATTGTGATATTTTAATGCTGGCTTGTAGATACTGCACAATTGCTCATTTAAGACATGTTTTTTTTTGTTTTGTTTTTTTGGACATTGTTTTTTTCATATTTATACCCCTGATAAATGTAATTAACTTACACAGCCTTGATTTACATTAATATAGAAGGGTCACATTAAGATAAAATTTCAGTGTTGTAGAGCTTTCATAAAGCTTTTAACCTTCTGTACCAAATAAAATATAACAAAATTAAAAACCCACCCTGAGGAAGCCCAAAAACACTACACATATTTGAAAAGAAAATTAATTAAGCATTTAAATGTGCCACTATGAAAACAGTACATCTAAGTAAATCACATAGAAAGGTTGAAATGTTCAACAGAAGGAAGAAGAAAACCTTTCTGATTAATAAAACATGATTCAGGGCAGAAGAAAGAAATCTGAAAAATAAGACTGCACATATTAGGCAATAGGAACAGAACAGTATTCTGCTGTACAGTACAAATATGTTACGTGTACCAAACTTGCCCCGTTACAGTCTATAATGAATGCGGCGGCGAGGCTCATCTTCTTGTACACCCGCACCTCCCACACCTCCCCCTTTATCAGTCCCTACATTGGCTTCCCGTAAGATATAGGACATAATTTAAGATCCTGATACTTGCTTACAAATATCTACACAATGTTGCTCTGACCTACTTATCCTCACTAATACACAAGTATGTCCCATCTAGGAACCTACGCTCTGCTGGAGACCGATGTCTAATCTCCTACCTCTGATGCTCACCTTAAGACTTCTCTAGGGCTGCACCATTCTTATGGAGCACCCTTCCCTTCTCTGTTACACTGGATCTCCATTCCTTCAAAAAATCTTTGAAAGCTTAGTTTTTAAGGAAAGCATATCGATTAAACTGTGAACAGCTTTCCCTCCCTGCACCCTGAATCCTCTCCTGAAACTGTCATCAAAACAAAACACTAAGCCCTCTATAAATACTATCCTAGCAACTTTCTTTTCTACCCTACCCTAACCTTTTGTGTCACATTACCACACTACCTCTAGCCTTTAAGCTCATTGAGCAGGGCCCTCAATCCATCTGTTCCTGTGTGTCCACCCATCGTACAGCGATATGGACCTTGTTGGCTCTTTGTAAATAATAATAATAAAGGTTCTCAATATATCAATAAATATATTTTACTGTTGCTGTCCAAGTACTCTGAATAGATAATAAACATGTTAAATAATTAATAGAACTGGTTATTATATCCCCATAGTAGAGCGAAATAAGTAATGTATTGAATCCTATGCTACAATGTTTTTTTAAGTCCCAAATATATTTCTCAATATATACATTTATTTAGTTAATTGTGTACTCATTAATATAATCTCTGTGACCTCAATGTACTTTTTTACCAACCTAATATAATTTAACAGGCACATCATATTTTTAGATTAGGTCTAATACCAAATCTAAACTCTGCAATTGCATTTTTTCAGTCCGAGTTCTTGCATGTTTGGAATTTGCATGCCCCTCTGTGTAAAGTGCGGCTAAAAGGGACACACCTGCCCTGGGTTACAGCTCACCTCAATTAAAAGTTTAGAGATTCACCGTGGTCAAGGTTCAAGTGTACTGGCTCCATGAACGATAACTGCACTAACAGACAATGGCAAAATGCATGCACAAAAAAAAATAAAAAATGGCAAAGGCCAAATATTTCAGTGAAAATTTGAACAACAATCTATCAAACCCAAGAAACGTCTGGAAAATCATAAATAGCATACAATTCCCACAATCCACTCCCAACCCTCCACTGTCAAAATAGATAACCAAACACTGCAACACCTCCTAGATGTAGCAAATGCCTTTAAAAAATATTTTGTTGGATGTGCTACCACCCTGGTTGCTAAGATAACAAATGACACTCATTTTCAGACCATATATAAAGATCAGTCCCTGCCAAATCTTCAAAATTCTCATATAGAGAAATTCAATTTTAGACCTGTGTCTGTTAGTGTCATTAATAAACATCTTAATAATTTAAAAATGAAAAAAACAGTGTGGACCAGATCAAATCCCAGCAATGTTGCTGAAGCACAGTGCGCCAGCAATTGCTAAACCTGTCACTACCCTTATCAATGAATCCCTGGTGTCAGAATACATACCCAAACTTTGGAAAACTGCAAAAGTTGTATCTATCCATAAAAGTGGTGACAATACTTTGGTATCTAACTATCGCCTGATATCATTGCTCTCTGTATTGTCAAAAATCTTGGAAAAATATGTCCACACGCAACTATCTGAATATTATCAACTATCAAATTATCTGACCCCTGATCAATCAGGCTTTCGTCCAAAGCGCTGAACTTCGACTGCTCTCATCCAAATTGGCATGGAACAAGGAGACTTAACTGGAGCTATTTTCCTTGATTTTGCCAAGGCCTTTAACGCAGTAGACCATGGCATTCTTTTGCAAAAACTTAAAAACTCAGGCATTGGTGATCATCCTGGTTTTGATCGTATGTTTCAGACCGATTGCAATATGTGGTCATTTCTGATAGCACTTCCCTCCCTCTTCCAGTCATGTGTAGTGTTCCCCAAGGCTCCATACTTGGCCCCCTGCTATTCACGTTATTTATAAATGATCTGCCTAACGCCTGCAAATCCTCAATTGTACACATGTATTCAGACGACACTGTAATCTACGCTAGTAAACCCAAGCTACTGCAGCTCGAGGCTGTGCTCCAAAACCAATTCACAGAGGTAGAAAAGTGGATAGCGGATAACAAACTCTTCCTAAACACTGACAAAACTGTTACAATGATCTTTGGAACCGTACCTAAATTACAAAATCGACAACTGTGTATCAGAACAAATTTAACTAGCACACTGACAACAGTCTGCTCTTTTAAATATCTAGGTATGTTGCTAGACCCCAATCTATCATTTGGACTTCACACTGAAAAAATCTCTTTAAAAATGTACCCAAAACTAGGTGACCTGTACAGAAGCAAATCCTGCCTAAGCCCTACAGTAAGGAAACCGATAGTACAACAAATGCTAATGCCAGTAGTGTATGCACCCACACCGCAAACCCACCTTAATAAACTTAATATATTATATAACTTGTTCTTCCGCTTTGTACTAGAATGGAATTACTTTACCCACCACTGTGACATGTTAAAAGAGCTAAACTGGCTGTCACTGGAATCCCGACGCACTCTTCATCTTTCTAGCCTTGTGCATAAGAACATTTCTTGGAAGCTCCCACCCTACCTGAGTTAAATGTTCTCTCCAGCTGTTCCCACCTCCTATAACCTCCTATATATATATATATAGTTTGTATATTGTATTTTTGTAATATTGTATCCTATTGTAACAATGCAATGTGTTGTGGACCCAGGACATACTTGAAAACGAGAAATCTCAATGTATCCATCCTGGTAAAATATATTTTATAAATAAATAAATAAAATAAATGTACCTTTACCCAACCTGTTTTCTGCTTCTTAATTGAAACATTCTGTACTTGCTCTATTTCAAACACAAATCGTGATTGCCTAATCATTCTACTCAGTGTACATACGCTATAATTTATAGGGATATGCATGGGGAAAATTTTCAGTTCGGTTCGGCATTCCAAAATTTGTGACTTCGGCAATTCGGAACTTCGGCACTTCGGTTCGACACTTCGACACTTCAGCACTTTGGAACTTCGGCAAATTCAGAACTTCGGCACTTCAGAATTTCGTAACTTCAGCATTTTGGAATTTTGGGACTTCGGCACTTTGGGACTTCTCTTGCAGCCGCTAAGTAGATAACTGCCTAATTCCCACGGTCTTTCAACTAAATTTACTAATACTAAGTAAAAAGTACTTAGTATTAGTAAATTTTGCCCCTACTTGCTATACCGCAAGTAGGGGCATGTCTATTTAACAGTGAGCAGCCTGTGGCCGTTCACTGTTAAAAAAAATGGGGTCCCCCTCCCGAGCCCCCATCCGTGCCGTGTGAGTGGGGACTTTTAAACTGAAGGGGGGACCTATTGCCTCCCTGAGCAGCGGGTGGTTGCCCTAAAGTAGAATAATGGGGGGACCTATTGTCCTCCCCCTTGGCCCCCACCCCTGAGAGGCAGGTGGGGGCCCTAAATTAGAATAGGGGGGACCTATTGTCCTCCCCCTAGCCCCCACCCCTGAGCGGCAGGTGGGGGCCCTAATTATTCTAATTTAGGGACCCCACCCGCCATTCAGGGATGGGGACCGGGGCGAGCAATAGGTCCCCCCTTCAGGTTAGAAGCCCCCCCTCGCGCGACACAGGTGGGGGCTTGGGAGGGGGTCACGGGTTGCTCACTGTTTAATAGACATGCCCCTACTCACGGTATAGCGAGTAGAAGCATAATTTACTAATACTAAGTAATCTTTACTTAGTATTAGTAAATTTGGCTGAAAGACCATTGTAGGTCTTTCAGCCTTTTAGTAGATAGCTCCCTAATACCGTGGAAATTAAGGAGTTATCTACTTATTCATTCCTGTCATTCCATTGACTGGCTAAGTAACTTACATTTTACATGAATGTGTATTACTTGATTGTTGTAAGTGTTGCAAATGCTTACAGCTGTATCCTAGCTATGTTTGTGTAC